>OW121742.1:11260707-11860707 GCA_933228675.1 Stomorhina lunata | reverse complement strand
AATTTTTTTAAAATTCGTAAAAAAAATTTAAGGTGACAAAAACTACCATTTTTATTTATTATTATTATTTATTCAAAATCTATGAATAAATGGTGATTTTATTAATAATAAAGTAAAAAAAATAAAAATATCCAATTTTGCATTTGTCCAATGGGTCTTATATGGTAGCTAGGGTCAAAAGTAGACCGATTTTGTCGCAATTAAGCATTTTAATTACAGTTTGTACAAAAATTATGTGTGAAAAAAAAAACATATAATTGTTAGTATCTTTAGTTTTAGTGGCCTTGGGTTGTCTGGGAGCTATGGTCAAATATGGAACGATTATAACAAAAATTTGGTACAGTGATTTTTGTTTATATAATCAATATTACTTTTAAATTTAATCAAAAACATGTCTGTGTAAAATTTCATAAATCACATTTGTGGCATTGGAGAATGTAAAAAAAATTGTTTGGAAGGTACTTCAAAATTTTGAACTATTTTGCTAATTACTAACAGGCTTTGTCCTTGTAGCAAAAAAAAAATTGTTTAATGAATTGTTGAGCATGTTCCGTCAGTTTAGAATTTTATGATTTATTACATTTTATAGATAATATACTTATAAATAGCACCATAAAAATACTCTGACCTTAGAATTAGTGGTTCATTTATAGCCACAACATTAAAATAAAACGACTTTATTTTCGACCAAGTTAATAATTAAAATATTTAAAAATCATTTATTTTAGATGGCAAAGAAAGTTTTGAGATACATATTTCTACATACATAATTTTTTAAAGTTAATGAACTTTCAGCAAAGGCAATAAATGAAAATGATTTAGAAAAGAAATATTTATGAAAGGAATAAAAAAATATATAGGAAAAAATAAAAAAGACCTATACACAAGTTCCTCATCCATCCATCCATTTATCTATCTAAATACTTACACATGTACATAAGTATGTTTGTATACATGAAGACAGAAAAACCGTTTATGACCTGACAGACATAACGAAAACAAAACAGAAACAACCTAATATTTTTGTTTTTGTTTTGTGCATATACATATAGTAAACCTATAAACACAGCTGATGAACAAAAGATACAAATACGAAAATACGAGTAGAATAAGAATAAGTATCTACATATGGATTGTAATGAAATAAAAGTAAACAAATTCGTAAAAGAGCTGTTCAAATTCAACAACAAGAAAAACAAGTTTTATCTACGATTTTCAAAATCAAATAAAACACAAACGTAAAACTAGTAAGAAAGAACCTGTCTTTTTCTATTTAGAATTACAACAAAAGAAAAATCTGTTAGAATAAGAAAGAAACTTTCATTATTTTCAAGATACAAAACTGCATTTCATTTAATAAGGAACAACGAAAAAAAGACAAAAACAAATAAAATAAACAAGGCACTGGTACAATAAACTTTTGAGGCAATAATTTATAATTTTTTATAAAAACTTCAAATGTTTAAATAGGTACTATCTTTGCATTGGTCGTCACGTTTAAGTTTTTTTTTAAGTTTTTAGTTCCTACAATGTTCAATTTAAATTTTATTTTGAGTAAGAAAATATTAAGTCCCCATGTTAGATATATCTAAGATATTGGTCAAGGACTGATTAAATAAAATTAATTTAGAATTTTTGCTAAAGAATATTTTCATACACATTTTTTTTATAAAAATATTTATTTTCCAAACTTTTTGCCTCATACATTGAGCTGCCTTTGGTATTTATTTACCACAAATTTGGAAAATTTAAATTATAAAAGGCTACACTCAAAGTCATTTTTAATTCCCATATTTCTACTTTTTATTGGTATCAATAAAACTAAATTGGCAAAAAAAGTGTGTTTTAAAGAAAATTAACTTCCTAACCAAAAATTTGCCCATCCTTTATCTAAAAATGTTTCCTATATTTATTAGTAAAGCTACGGTCACATTGATTAAACATTTAATCGAAATTATCAAATATTTGATCCTCGTAGTCTGACCACAAAATATTTTTGAGGTTCAAACAAGAAACATGTTGATTTGAACAAAACAAAATCATTTGCCAGCAAATAAAAATTTTCCTAATGTGACCACGCAAGAGCAAATATTTTATTAAATTTTGATCAAATAATTATTTAATCTTAAGCTACGGTCACATTGATTAAACATTTAATCGAAATTATCAAATATTTGATCCTCGTAGTCTGACCACAAAATATTTTTGAGGTTCAAACAAGAAACATGTTGATTTGAACAAAACAAAATCATTTGCCAGCAAATAAAAATTTTCCTAATGTGACCACGCAAGAGCAAATATTTTATTAAATTTTGATCAAATAATTATTTAATCTTACAAAATTTTTGTAACATCAAACAGGGGCAAATAACAGCTGAGAGTTTGTATTGTTTACTATTCAAACAGAAACAACAACATCAAATTTGAGAAACAACAACATCAATTTTGAGAAACAACAACATCAAATTTGAGAAACAACAACTCAAATATGAGAAACAAATTGCTAGATACACAATTTTGTTTTGAAAAAATTTGATCAAATATTTTTTGGGAAAATATTTAATCTTCAGTGTGACCATAAATAAAACCTGTTTTTTTGTTTATACTTTGAACGTATTTTTTCTGTATTTTATCAAATAAAAATCGTCAAATAAATGTGCAAGTGTGACCACAAATTTTTTATTATATTGTTTTGACAATATTTTACTCAAAATATTTGATTTAAATGTTTAATGAGTCTGACCGTACCTTTACAAAATTTTTGTAACATCAAACAGGGGCAAATAACAGCTGAGCATTTGTATTGTTTACTATTCAAACAGAAACAACAACATCAAATTTGAGAAACAACAACATCAATTTTGAGAAACAACAACATCAAATTTGAGAAACAACAACTCAAATATGAGAAACAAATTGCCAGATACACAATTTTGTTTTGAAAAAATTTGATCAAATATTTTTTGGGAAAATATTTAATCTTCAGTGTGACCATAAATAAAACCTGTTTTTTTGTTTATACTTTGAACATATTTTTTCTGTATTTTATCAAATAAAAATCGTCAAATAAATGTGCAAGTGTGACCACAAATTTTTTATTATATTGTTTTGACAATATTTTACTCAAAATATTTGATTTAAATGTTTAATGAGTCTGACCGTACCTTAAGATCAGCCCCACTACAAAGATATCGACGTCATAAGCAGATAATAGAGTATATAAAGATAATAAGATATATCGTCAGCTGAAATACAAAAGGGCGTAACTACACTTCTAGTTTTTTTTACAGTAGAAAAACGTTATAACTTCAAAACTATAAGGAACATTAAAACCAAATTTTGGAATTAGGTCAACAAGCCATCATCAAAAACAAAACGCTAAAAACTAAAATGGCAAAAAACGTTTAGTTTTTGAGCAATTGAAAAGAAACAAAAGGGCTTAACTACATGTTGAATATTTTCTGAAACCAAATGGCTTAACTACTATACGAATTTTTAAAAATGAAATGAATTTTTAAATGAAACTCCATATAGTTAGAACAAAGGAGCTTTAGATTTTATCTGTAGACAAACAGGTTAATATACGGTCGGGAAGCTAACTTATAGTCTTTCAAAAATTGTTTATATGATAAGTAAAAAAAACATCAAAATTTTTAAACTAGATGATTAATTCCAAGTTTTGAAATTTGGTCAACAATGCAACAGCAAAGACATTCCCGAAAACTTAAATGACAAAAAACGAGTAATTTTCAAGTAATTGCGAAAAAACAATATTTTCTGAAACCAAAAAGGATAACAATACAAATTTTGAGCAACATTTTTAACCTTTGGTTTTAGGGTCAAAAACAATAAAAAAAATCAATTTTGATTTTTGTGTTAGTTACGCCCTTTTGCTTTTTAAGTGACGATATCTTTCATAACAATATTTATGAATAAGTACCTAATATGACAAAAGTTTAAGAAATAAAATTCTGAAACAAACAAAAATCAGCTGACATCACTGATATTTATCGGATTCGACATAAGTTTTCAAAAAACCAATATTTATACTAAAACAGCTGACATTTTTTTCAATAAAACTTCAAATTAATTTAAAAAATAATCCCCCCTACACGCAGCAGCTATAAAAGTTTTAATACATCGTGTTATATACTTGGAATGAATTTCTGTGTATGGGGACTATTTTTGTATATAAACCCTACCCAGTGGATGACAATACAATGCGATATGAGAAAAATAAAACTGCATTAATTCTCGATACATACAACCATACATACATACATTCATATGACGACAACAAAACAATAGTGATGAAAATATTATAATATGAATTGACTTATAGATACATTTCAAAATACTTTGTATGTGTATAACGTTGTTTTATTGCCTACATACATTCTGACGATAGTCATAAGTTTTGTGCTGTTTTATTATTAAAGAAAAAAAAAAGTAAAGGAAATACGCATGTGCTGACATGTAACAAATATAATATCACCAGTAGGGTATTTTAGTAGAGTGCATACATATGGTGAATATACAAACAAATATATGTACAAAAATATGAACAACAACAGCGGAATATCTTGAGAATAACAAAATGTAGGATAAAAATAAAAACAAAGCAAAACGCTGTTCAAAACAATACTTTTGACGAAAATGAGAATAATAAAATATAAACAAAAACAAAAATACAATAGCCCTCTCGTATCTACTCATACATTCCCATTTCCAACTGATACGTTTACACTTCGCAAAATTTGTTTAAAGGCATGACCATAATTCTTAAAATGATTGTCAAGTTCGTTTTTATTAGGCACGTGTTTCAAGTTATGTCTGATTTTTGTCATTGGCTCTAAATTTTAAGACTTTTTCTTCTGATTTAATCTAGGTTAGGTTAGGTTTGAAAGCAGATACCAAATAAATGGCATCTTTACTCGAAGACCATTGGGTCCATTGTGATCCTTCCTAATAGAAGATAGAGGGATAGCAGAAAAATCGATAGAAAAGACAGTTGTGATATGGAAGGAAGAAGAGATGGTTGGTAAAATTTTTTTTAATGAAATTTTCGAAAAGAGTAATTTTATCTTATAGATAAAAATTTGTATACCCCTTACTACCATAGGTGAAGAAGGGATATTCTAAGTTTGTGCTGATGTATGTAACGTATAGAAAAATTGGCCTCAGGCGCACCTTTAAGTAGACCAATAGACTTAGAAGCACTTCCTGAGCCGTTTTAACAACGTCAGTCTGTACGGCTGGCTGGACCACATGTAAAACTTGTAATCAAAGTACAGGTACATTCAATTCAGTCCAGACAGTTTTTTGGCAGAAGAATCATTGCAATCGGTCCATTATTTCTGGTACCTCCCATATGTCTTACTTTCAATAATTGAGTTTTCGGCCACAAATTTCAGTTTAGTTTTTTTAAATTTAAAACAAAAACAGTGATTTCTGAAAAACAGAAATCACTGTACCAAGTTTTTTTGAAATCGACCCAAAGTTGAAGAAAGCTTCCATACAAACCCTTCTGTCCAAAGTCACGACGAAAATCGCAAAAAGGCTCGTAAATCCAAAGATAACTACAGTCGTATGTTTATTTGTTGCACACAGAATTGTTATGCAAACTTAAAATCAAAAATTGTTAAATTTCCATCAAATTGGTCCACATTTGACCCTAGCTCCCATACGTGATTCAATAACTTAAATATATATGTACGTCCTGAGAAAATGTATTTGGATTTATGCAAAAAAACGGAAAAGGCATTTGACCTCAGTGGTAAAGAGTATCACATGATCGGGTTTAACCGACTATAGCACTTTCTTATTTTTTTATTATACATTTGTAATATAGCCTTATCGACAGTTACATAAAAATAAAAGATTAAGCTGACTGATTCATTATCGTTCATAGATACGTTAAACGAAATCGCAAAAACGCCGATCAATTCTAATTTTCTTAGCAACGATTTCTCAATATTTAATTATATTTATGTTATTACATGCAGCGTGACTGACATGGGATCTAAAACCACAAAATTTTAAACATACGTAAACATTTTTTAGCAAACTTTAATTAATTTTCGATTTATAAACGTTTTTGTGATAATTATTTTTCTGACATTTAAGAAGTGGTCTTGTATGAGAGGTATGACCAAATATGGAAAGATTCAAAGAAAATTAGGTACACTGATTTTGGCTACTATAAGAAATATTTTTAAATAACAAAAATCCAAAATAATTTCTTTGAATACATTTTTAATAACATTTCCGAAAATATCTTTAGTAAGAAAAATCTAATCTCTCTATAAAATTACAATCTGCAACAGCCAACCGGACGGACATCATTTAATCGACACAGATTTTGATTGAAATTTAAATTTTTGAACTAATTTATGAATTCAACAAAATATTTCTTAAAGTTAAAAAATTTTAAAATCAAAATATGGAAATACCTATCACTAAACATGGATATAAGGTGCATATTGTGTAAAACGTAGTATGATAAAGAAAACAACAAAAAAAAACATATAGAAATAGAGGCAATATGATGGCATATGAAAATAAATAAATGAAAAAATAAATATACACAAAAATCATATGTTTTTGTAGGTATATACAGTGTTGGACAATACATACTGGGCAAGATTCAACCCCTACTTATTTTGGTTTGAAATTTGTTTTAAGAAATTCATTTCTCTAGTAAAAAATTTGAATTCTTTATGCAAAACTTTTTTTATAATATAAACTCCCTTAGTTTAAACAAATAAATAAATTTATTTGATTGATTGATTAACAATATATATCTAGAATCATGGACTTCAATAATGAGTGACTATGTTTTTTTAATTCTGTTCTAAATAAGATTTACTTATTTCACATTTCAACTGAGTTGTTGTCATATGGCAGATCCCTTTGATTTGCTGTGATGTATAATTCTCATTGCATATTAAATTTAAATTTTTCCTTAATATTTTGACCGATACTGTATATACTTTTAAGTTTTTAAAAAATTGAATTTAACATTTTATTACTATTTTTAAAGTTGAATTTCCAACAAGTAACTGACTTCAAATTGTTCTTTGTTAGTTGGAGTTGGTAGAGAAATATAACAAAATATTAGTAAATAATGTTTGTATACATAAAACTTTATATACATATATAAATATACCTAGTACATAGTAAGTATGTATATAAAATGTTAAATGTATGCATTAAAGTTGCAATAAGAACGAAAAACAAGCAGGTTTTTTGTTTAAGGCAAAACAAAAACGACGTAATTTACTTCCTCTCTATTTGTAAAACAATAAATGCACGGATTGACATTAAATACTTGAAAGTTAAAGCAACAGAAAAATGATTTTATTACGTAGTTACGAATAGTTCATTAGAAAGGCTATCAAATTTTGTTGATGTGATGACTCAGCTTTTTATTTATTATAACTAACGTTTATACATTAATATGACTAAATAGTTAACAACTATTTGTGCCTTTGTTTTTGTAAAAAAAAATAACAATAAATAAACAAAGTTATGTAAACATATAACTATGACAGCAACTTGAAATAGATATAGGCCCTAGAAATAAATTTTAATTGTTTACAAATTATAGAACTACATGTATGTACAATATTTCGAAATATTACCTGAAACAGACTTAATGGTTCAAGTCAAATCTATACTGATAACCATGTATTAAATTACTATACATTGGATATTCTAAAAAATTTTGCCCATTTTTTACATAGATTTTTGAATGGAATAGTTGTCCATTTTTTTTAATTTTCCTACTGATTTAGTCGAATTGCCTAGTCTAATCTGGTAGGTTGCTTACAGCAGAAAGCTTAAATGACTGTTTTTCAAGGTTCCAAAATTTCAAAATATATTATTCAATTCCAAGCACACCATAAACACAGCATAACATTATTGGCCATCAATCCCGGCTCGTCACGTTTTGCTATGATTAGATCTCGATCGTTTATTTTATTCTTTTTTATAGTTGACGTTGAGCAAATTTCGTATAGTTAATTTATTTGGCATCAAGTATCGTGTTTTTTGAGAAGACAAAAAATCTATTAAAATGATTCTAAACTGTTCTGTGGTTGATACCTAAAGTGTCAGCGATGTCCCGGTAGCTTACGTGCGGTTATGGCCAATGTTGAACCACCTGTTTGAAATATGTTCTACTTATGTCAAATGAGCTGAATTGTGTATTGTTTATATTATGGTACAAACATTTTCATTCACATTTACAATAATATATTTTTGAGCCAAAACAAATTCTTTAAGTTTTTTTTTTGCAAAAAATGTTTTGTTAATATTTAATATATTTTCTTAAACTGCGCATTTTTTTAATTTACTAAACAGGGGCTATTTAGGGGTGGTGAATTTAAAACTAAATATTACGTTTCTTTTACTATCAGCATTTTCGTTAAGAGTCATTAGCTTACAGAAATAATCTGGTTTATTGGTACTTGAATACAAACTAGACACAATGGCATGAAATGGCTGACTCGCTGGCTATCCACTGCGTCGCACAAGAAACAAACAGACTCAAAAACAACCTACATAATCAGTAAAAATATTAAACAAAATTATTTTACCCCCACATATACATAACAAGAAAAAAAATTATGTATTTTATAATCCTACTTTTTAAAATGAATTGGTATATAACACAAAATGTATATAAAATTAAGATAATTAAAAGAAACAAAATAAATAGTTTTTTACGACTAATAATTTAATGACTAATAAATGCTGGTAGCTTAACGACCTATAGGAAGATTTATTTTTGAAAATATTTTTCAATAAATTATTGTTTACCGTTATTTCTGTAATCCTTAATTTTTTGGAAAACTCTTCTTTTAATTCGTATAGTCTTTTAATTTTCAAAAAATTTCCTAAAAATAGTGTATTTTCAAAAATTCTCTATAAAAGCGAATTTTCAATAAATTGCTTTTAAATTGTGATTTTACGAAGATTCCCCATAAATATAAGTGAAATGAATTCGGTTTAAAGAAGTCTTCAGAAAACGTAAAACGTATCTATGCATGTAGTTTTTTGTTTAGTCCTTAAACATTTCGATAACTTCTTTAATTAAACTGTTTTATTTGTTAAAACAATTTAACACATTCACCATAAGTGAATTTTTTTTGGTTTTAATTCCACAACTCAACTCACCTGATACATTGCAGTTTTGGGTAGATCCAAACAAACCGCACAACATAGTATTCCACCCAAACGACTTTCAAGCTTTTCATAAGCAGCTGATTGTACCGTCAATGACGACGAAGTTGACGGATGATCTAGCTTTTGTTTTTTGGCTAATGGTTCATTAGCGTCAGCAGTTGTTGTTGCGGTGGTAGTTGTGGTGTTATTCGAAGAATTATTACCAGAACCATTATCATTTGGTATTTGGTTCTGTTGTGTCAAACTGGCCGAGGTCGAGGCAGACGAAGCCCTTATCAATGCAGAGGCCATACCAGATGGCGTACCCGTAGCTAAAGATATTGTAGCAGACTGAGCTACAGATTGTTGTTGCTGAAGAACAGCAGCATTATTATCATTTAGAATTTCGGCTGCCGCCAATAAGGGTATTATATGGCCACTGGTAGTGGACGAAGGTGGCTGCTGGACAGCACTTGAAGATTCTACATCAGCCATTTCGTTGTATTTGATTTATGTTTTATTTCTTTAAGATATTTAGAAAATTCCGCTTGAGTTCTTTAGCTTTATTTTAACCAAGAAATTTCAAATAAACAAAAAAATCTCCACCCAAGTTTTTTTTTGCGTTTTGAAATCACCTCACCCAGGCCAGTACGTAATGATTTTTGTTATTTTCTTATTTTGTTTTGATTGTTTTTGTTTAATTCCTTTTTTGCTTTATTCTTTTACGCTGTCTTTTTACGACGTTATTCTAAATCGATTTTTCCTTGAATTTTTTTCTTCTATTTCTTGTTGGCAAAGAAAAAAATTTGCAAATATTTTAAACCAGCCTTTTTCTGATTATTTAATTGTTTTATAAAAATATTTACAAAATAATTTATTCATAGAAAACCACAAAGACTTGACAAAATTTTCAATGAATTTATTGTTTTTAATTTGTTATAATCTAATGCACTTTTTATTTGATTGTATTTTTTTTTATTTTAATTTAATTGGAAAAATTAAAAATAATCTCTATTTTTATTAACCGTTCACCACGTCTTTCTCGTTCAGAGAAAATGAAAAGAATGAACAAAGAAAATTCATTACAGTTTGACTGCACTTTATTTT
This sequence comes from Stomorhina lunata, assembly GCA_933228675.1. Lineage (NCBI taxonomy): Eukaryota > Metazoa > Arthropoda > Insecta > Diptera > Rhiniidae > Stomorhina > Stomorhina lunata. The sequence continues at coordinate 11,850,432 of OW121742.1, read as the reverse complement.
CCTCATTCGCAGGTTCATTCGGTACTAAATACAGTTAAAGCGACGGCGAATAACGACAATACACTGAAAGAAAATATATCGTTTTTTAAATAATAAATAAACATTTTTTTGTTTTATTTTTGTCAATAAAAAGATGCCGCATAGGGCCTATTTGGCTAGACTACAATACAAAAAATATATGACTTTCAAAATAATTACAAATAAGTTTAAATAATACTATTTATAGTATATAGAAAAAAGCTAAAGTTTGCACACGATATAGGAAAAAATAGTCAAGAATATCTGATAATTGCAAGAATCAGAATCGAGGACTTGGAATACGCCGATGACGTATGTCTTCTAAGCCAAAGCTCAGGTCACCCTCAAGAAAACACTAACACTATTACTGTTGAATCCCGGGCAGCTGGCCTGGAAATCAATATTTCCAAGACAAAGATTATGCCTGGAGGCTATGGCCAATGCCAATCGATAAGCGCCTACAAACCTTTGCAAACAAAAGCTTACGGCAAATCCTTAATATATGGTGGCCAAATTGCATAAGAAATGAAGATCTACTAAACGCTACAAACTAAATCCTTTCTTCTATAGAAGTATGTCAACGAAAATAGCGGTGGATAGACCACACACTTCGAAGGCCAAATACCAACATTGCTCGACAAACGCTTCTTTGGAATCCGCAAGGAAGTGGCCGTCGTGTTGGTGCACCTGCTAGAACGTGGAGAAGGTCAATTGATACGGAGTTACAAGCAACAAACTATTCATGGAATGATGTATGCCTAACATCTCACAATAGAGTTCGATATGAAAGGATGTTTGATGCCCTATGCTCCACTGGGAATCAAGGATAACAGAAGAAGAAGTAGGAATCAGCCCATATTTGACCCATACACGACACATTCTCAAAAGTCTTTTAAATAACTAAGAAATAACAAAAATGCTTAAAATCTGAAGATAATTGCCATTTATTACAAAAACTTTGCATAAATATTTTGTAAATATAAACCGATAACCGAATTTTGATAACAATCGATCCACAATTGACCCTAGCTCCCATATCAGGCCCTTAGCCGGAAATGACATAAATCTACTTAAATCTCTCAATTAAAAAAAAAATATACATATTTATGTCTCTTAAGGACTTAAGGAAAACTTGTTAAATTGTTGGTCCATATTTGTTTTTCTTACTTGTTTTTGTTTACAAATCGTTTTCATTAATTCCTATATGAGTGAGTTTTTTTTACGTTTAGTGAGATCTTAATTAACGAGTATAGCTCCTAAATTTAAGAACCAATTTCAATCAATCAAACTGCTGTAAAATTTGAACAAAAATTCACTTGATTCCACTCAGGGTAGTTTATTATTTTTCATGAAATGGCAACAAGAGAAAATTTTATTTCTTAAAATTGGCCCTATGCTCCACTGGGAGTCAAGGATAACAGAAGATAAATGTGATAAAATATTTAAATCTATAAATTTAATTAGTATTTCGTGTTCGTCGGCTATCCAGATTTTTTAATTCGTTTTAGAGCTAACATGATTCCACTCAGGGTCAACAAGTGAAAATTATAAAATAAATGTGTGTTAAACAGTTTAAGGCTGCATTACGACTTTAAACGCTTGATAATAAGCTAACTGTAGTCCTTTAATTTTTTTACGCAAGTAGAAAGCAAGGGGATTACTGTGTATCTCGATTCGAAAATAAAACTGTTCGAATTTGTATGCTTAAAGCATAACTTTCGAAAATGATTTCTTTCAAATCGAAATACGCAGTAACCCCCCAGTGCTGCCCAAAAATATTTACGCATCAACAGGGCATCATCATATTTCATGCTGCAAAGTTTGCAATCGTGATGCAGCGCAGTGATGCATTTACGAACAGGTCCTAAAGTACAAGTTGTTCCCTTTTTGTGAAATCATTATAGAAAATAATCTAATAAGTATAAGAACATTTTAGGAACATTTTTTTTAGCCGCCTTATTAAATTTGTTTCTATGTATATTGAATTGTGGCCGTTTTTACACTGCATAAAAACAATGAACGGTTAAATTCAAAACTTTAACCAAGTAAAAAAAATCAAAGTAAAACAATCCATCTTCCCAACTTTTTAAACGGTTAAGTTAGTCTTATAAGAATTAAATAAAATAGAAGGGCCATACTTTTAAGGCAAAAAGCTGTAATTGAGCCCTTTTATAATTTGTATTTCAACTGTTTAAGGATTAAACAGTTGAAATTCGGTAACGTTTGTCACCTAGCTTTTTAAGAATAGTCATCTGAAGACTTTTCTATACTATTTTTTAATAAGTAAATTATTCTCAACACTAAACATACAATTTGTCCAGCAAATTATTTTCAACACAACCTAAAATTTGTCCAGTAAAGCAGAGCAAGTAATAATACTATTAACATAGCTCCCATATAAGATCAACTGTCGGAAGACACAATTTCAGATCCATTTCTTTATTTACAACTTCGCGTCTGAGAAAACTTACCTCCTGCAAAAAACTTTTCGAAAGTATGTTTTCTGAAAGATTTTACAGTTTATAATCTTCGATCCACAAATCAGAAATAAATTAATACACGTTAATTTCTTAAAGGAATAAAATTAAAAGTAAATTCTCTTTTGTTATTCCGAGTACTACATATGAATTAGTATTGTAATTGTAATTTATCTTCACTTAAGATAGAATAAAATAAAAATGCTTATGCTGCAAATGAATACACACAAAATTAGATGGGAATATAAGAGTCCTATAATTAGAATGTAAATTTAAGGTAGAAAGAGAAATATACTATGGACTACGATTTCACAAGCTTGGAAAATAGTTGTTTTAAAGCAATAAAAATAAAAAAAAATACAATTAAGTTCATAAAAACTTTTGTTGGTTGGTTGTTCTTGTTACTATTATTATTTATAATCATCATGGTGAGTTTGAAATATCCATGTTGTCCGATTTTTCAACACTGACTGATTTGCGAGACTTTGAATCGACACTAGATCTTGTGCTTTTGACGTCTATATCTTCAACGATTGTTTTGAGTTTACGATCAGCTGGTGTACGTGAACGGTTTTTGGAGGAAGAAGAGTTATTTGAGGATTTTATAATGGGTGGTCCAATATCTTTGCTGCGACTGGAACGTGACCTCACTGACGCTGGAGAGGGCGATATGGAACGTCGTTTGCTGTGAGAGCGAGAAGACCTTATGGGGCGTTTTTCTTCGCGTGTGCGGTGCGAACGTTTTCGATCACGAGAACGAGAGCGCTTTGTGCGGGAGCGTGAACGACGTGCTCTAGAGGAACTACGACGATGACGGGAGCGTGAACGTTTACTACGGCGATCACGGGAACGGGAACGTCTCTTGGACCTAGAACGGGAACGACTTTTGCGTCGTGAACGGGAGCGTTTATGGGAACGGGAACGCTTACGTGATCGTGTGCTGCGGGACCGAGAACGTGATCGTCGTTTTGACTTGCTGCGAGAGCGCCTACGTGTGCGTGAACGAGAGCGTTTTCGGGACCTTGAACGGTGAGAACGTGAACGACTGGTACGCCGGTCTCTTGAACGCGACCTAGATCGGGAACGACGTCTTTTGTCCTTGGCCAGCATACCAATAACAGGATCTATAGCAGCGGATATCATATTTTGGGCCTCCTTAACAATTGTCATGGCCTCCTCTATTTCCTTCTGAGCAGCTTCATTTGATTTTGCCTCCGGCTTTGTAATAGCATCCGTCGAATGATAAACACTTAAGTATCCTCCCTTAAAGTCTTGGCCATGCATTTTCAAAGCATTTATAATGCTAGGCTGATCGCAAAACTCAATCATGCAATACGTTTTGTTCTCCTTTTCAGCCCATCTTGCATATTTCACCTCACCAGCACGTTGGAAACAATCCATAAGATCATCCAAACGCCATTCGTTCTTAACATCACAAACGATTATGGTACGTCTTATTTCCTCAATCTTGCGTGCGTCATAAAATGAGGGCAAAGCTGGATACTCAGGTAAATTGTTTTCCATTAGCTTTGGATCATAAGTTTTAATAACCTGAAACATATAAGGTGGACTTTTTTAATAATTTAACTTAAAAATGATTAAAAATCTTACCTGCTGAGGCGACTGGCCTTCAATGCGATTAATTACCTCCGGTGGTAATTTTGAGTCGGGTTTCTGAAGACCCGGCACAATTGTGCCATTCTTCGACATTTCCAGTGCCCGATACTCTTCCGGTATGGCTAACACCGGTATAACTATTAAAGCCCGATCTATAAACACCGTATTCGTTAAATGCTGTGCCACCGGCACGCATGTACTATCAACGTATTTCACATAGCAGATGCGAGACTGAACTGGGCAAGAAACATCGCGCACCGTAGGATACAGACGAATTTCTTCGATTTTGCCAATGTTACCGAACAACTCCTGCATCTGATCTTTGGTGGCTTGAGGTGCAATATTCGTGATTTGAATCACGCGTGGCGCATTGCCACCAGCCATGGTCGGAAGTTTTTGCTCAGCGGCGCCTTTACTTTCTCGAGTTTTCTCTAAACTAAATTCTATTGGTGGGGGAAATATGGATTATCTTATTTTTAAAGCCACTTTAAACTTAATTTTAAGTAAAATTTTTACAATTTTATATAATTACGGATCTTTTTAATAGATTTTCCCAGTAATTAATATACTTTTTTTGTAATTTCTGTGCAATAAATCTAATTTCTGCTCAATTTTTTCACTCTTGCAAATAACGCCATTTTTTAATGTGCTTTTTCGGCATTGAATACCAGTGCTGCCAAACAAACGTTAACTTTTTTAAGATCAGCGTTTTTTGGAACAGTGGGATTTATTCTGGTTAAAAATTAACTATTTAATTTTATATGCACTATAAGTTGAATATTTTATACTATTTTTTTTCACATATTAACAATAAATTTTTAATATTGATGAGTTTAATTCTGTTTGATCACATAAAAACAAAATATATAATATAAAATTAATCTTTAGATTTGTAATTATGGTGGCATTACCAATTACGATAAGCGATTTAACCACAGGTCTACACGTAAGCATATGTCATTTAAATGTGAATGAACATTAATTTGAAACAATTTATATCGTCGTTTGAAAATTTGATGAAATTTAAGGAAAATTAAAAAAAAATTATGAAGAAAATGTTTGTGTGTGAACGTGAATGCAGTTTCAAAAGAAATTTGAAGAAAATCTGATCAAGTTAACCTGATATGTGCGAAACAGCACTTATATCGTAGACCATAATGGATGTAATCAGCCATGTCACTTAATTCCGTTCGGAAGTGGAATGAATTCCGTATTTTTCTTCTGTAGAAAAAGTAAAACGAAACATTTTTCGGAATGAAACCACATTCTTTTTTAAAGTGAAATTGAATTTGTATGTTTTTCCATGATATAAGTTGAAGTTTGATTTTTGTCTATATATTTAAAAAGTCGTTGCCACATTTTGAAAAGGGTTTTTTCTATTTTAGGAATTGAATACAGCTATTATCGAAAAGTAAATTATATTTTGATAAATTGAAATAAAATAAGATAATTATATATCACACAATACTAGAACAGCACATCTTTATCTTTTTGAAGACATTATGTTATTTTAATATCCGTTCCGTTAAAAGTGGATTCGGTATTTTCTCTAAACGTAAACGACACCAAGCCTCCAATTCCTCGGCGCATTTCTTACACATTAAATAAACCATAAAACCATTTCGATCGGAATTCAACTACGGAATAGTTTCAATTCCGACCGGAATTTGTGACATGCCTGAATATAAGCGATTTAATGTCTTATATAGACGAGACAAACATGGCAAACAAAATTAGTGTTGCAACAAAATTTTGTAATGTGGAGATAAGGTGATAGATTTCTTTATTATGTCCCTTTGGTGCTTTTTTCCGCTGAAATATACATGTTGTAAAAAATAATTTCAGAGCTTTTCGTAAAAACATCTTGACAACTTGGTTTATTATCTGAATTATTGTGTGAAAATATGAATTGTGTGCAGTGGGTTTAGCTAATTGTGAAGATTTTGCCTAATTAATCTAAATTAAATTTAATAATTTTAAAATATTATTAATGAAAACATAAAAAGTGAAAGAAAATGTATAAAATACAAGTGCATGAATTTTATTTACAGAGTGTTGCAAAATTACATTTATTGGAAAAAGTTTGAAAACATGAATAGATAAAATTTTCTCTGGTGTTGAAAGAAAGGAAAAAAAGTTGTGCACTGATTTTGCAATATAAAAGAAATAATGTAGAGTAAAGAAGAGAACGAAGAGTAAAAGCAAACAAAAACATAAAATACACAGTTTCAATTAGTAGAAGAGTTTAATAAAAAGAGAAATTTCAATTAATAATAATTTTGCATAGCCAAATTTAACGAAATAAGAAAAAATCCTAAAAACTAATTCTGATTGGAAAGTAAAATTTATTGTGATTTGTAAAGTGAAGGAGTAACAAATTATTCTGTGTCCTTGAAGAGAGTTCAACCCCCCATTAGCAAAAGATTCGATACGAAAGAAGAAGAAAAAGAAAATATAAAAGACTACACGAACAAAATAATCTAGTCTCACTGTGGGTCTTTGAAATTAAATATTACGACAAAGAAAACAAAAATATTTTGTTAGACAAAACATGTCTATGGATCATGTAGGCAAACGAATGGCAAAATGTTTAACATTAAATGATTCCATCAAGACTTCATCATTAGCAGCTACAGCAACATCGCCAACAACAACAGCATCCACGTCAACAACTGATAATAATCAAGCAACGTCTTTGTTAACTAGAAAACAACAAACCCTACACAAACATGACCCAACAATAGCAACAACAGCCCAACATTACTCTAATGATAGAAACAACAGCGGTGTAAGTGGAGTAAACACGAACAAAGTCTCCTCCGTAAGCAGCAATAGACCTTTCGTTGTTATGCGAAAACTAAAGAGCTCTAGTGGCGTTAACAGTGGTGTTAGCGGTACCAATGGACAATTGCAACAGCACTCAGTTGATATGGCTAATTCATCTGTGAACAGTCAAAGTTTTGCTAACGATTCTGGTAACCCAACATCACCGAGTTCCTTGTCATCGAATTCCCCAACATCACCTCCTGGTGGAGATCCCGGTTCCGCTGAATTGCGTCAATTGAAGCGTGATTGTGATCCTCAGGTTTCACGTTTTGCAGACTATTTTGTAATCTGTGGTTTGGATTTGGATACTGGATTAGAACCGGATCGTTTTGCTGGTAAGTTTTTAAAAAAATATCTTCAGTTAATGTTAAATTAAAGAGGTGGCATATTGCTAAGTATTAAAATCAGAATAATACCTACATTTTGAAATATCTCAGTGTCTTTCTGGACTCTATGTTGTTCTGGAGCCTCAATTCGTGCAGCCTCCCCTTTTAATACTGCCTAGCTCTTCGAGCCTCTGCTTATGTATGGTGCTTTTGACCGGTAGTCTGCTTTCTGTAAGACAAATCTGTGAGGTTATTTTATTAAAATCCTCACATCATCTGCTCTTTTTGACATGCTAAACTGGCTCCCAACACATTCATACTATAACTAATAAAAAACCAAAAATGTTCTATAAAAAAAATTTTAGATCGTAAATGTTGTATAAAAAATTTTAGATACAAATTTTCTATAAAAAATTTTAGATAAAAATTTTAGATCGAAAATTTTATATAAAAAATTTTAGACCAAAAATTTTCTATAAAAAATTTTAGACCAACAATTTTCTATAAAAAATTTTAGACCGAAAATTTTCTATAAAAAATTTTAGACCGAAAATTTTCTATAAAAAATTTTAGACCGAAAATTTTCTATAAAAAATTTTAGACCGAAAATTTTCAACAAAAAATTTTAGACCGAAAATTTTCTATTAAAAAAATTTTTAGACCGAAAATTTTCTATTAAAAAAATTTTAAACCGAAAATTTTCTATAAAAAATTTTAGACCGAAAATTTTCTATAAAAAATTTTAGACCGAAAATTTTCTATAAAAAATTTTAGACCGAAAATTTTCTTTAAAAAATTTTAGACCGAAAATTTTCTATAAAAAATTTTAGACCGAAAATTTTCTATAAAAAATTTTAGACCGAAAATTTTCTATAAAAAATTTTAGACCGAAAATTTTCAATAAAAAATTTTAGACCGAAAATTTTCTATAAAAAATTTTAGACCGAAAATTTTCTATAAAAAATTTTATACCGAAAATTTTCTATAACAAATTTTAGACCGAAAATTTTCTATAAAAAATTTTAGACCGAAAATTTTCTATAAAAAATTTTAAACCGAAAATTTTCTATAAAAAATTTTAGACCGAAAATTTTCTTTAAAAAATTTTAGACCGAAAATTTTCTATAAAAAATTTTAGACCGAAAATTTTCTGTAAAAAATTTTAGACCGAAAATTTTCTATAAAAAATTTTAGACCGAAAATTTTCTATAAAAAATTTTAGACCGAAAATTTTCTATAAAAAATTTTAGACCAAAAATTTTCTATAAAAAATTTTAGACCGAAAATTTTCTATAAAAAATTTTAGAGCGAAAATTTTCTATAAAAAATTTTAGACCGAAAATTTTCTATAAAAAATTTTAGACCGATAATTTTCTATAAAAAATCTTAGACCGATAATTTTCTATAAAAAATCTTAGACCGAAAATTTTCTATAAAATATTTTAGACCTAAAATTTTCTATAAAAAATTTTATACCTAAAATTTTCTATAAAAAATTTTATACCGAAAATTTTCTATAAAAAATTTTAGACCGAAAATTTTCTATAAAAAATTTTAGACCGAAAATTTTCTATAAAAAATTTTAAACCGAAAATTTTCTATAAAAAATTTTAAACCGAAAATTTTCCATAAAAAATTTTAGACCGAAAATTTTCCATAAAAAATTTTAAACCGAAAATTTTCCATAAAAAATTTTAAACCGAAAATTTTCCATAAAAAATTTTAAACCGAAAATTTTCCATAAAAAATTTTAAACCGAAAATTTTCCATAAAAAATTTTAGACCGAAAATTTTCCATAAAAAATTTTAGACCGAAAATTTTCTATAAAAAATTTTAGACCGAAAATTTTCTATAAAAAAATTTTAGACCGAAAATTTTCTATAAAAAATTTTATACCGAAAATTTTCTATAAAAAATTTTATACCGAAAATTTTCTATAAAAAATTTTATACCGAAAATTTTCTATAAAAAATTTTAGACCGAAAATTTTCTATAAAAAATTTTAGACCGAAAATTTTCTATAAAAAGTTTTAGACCGAAAATTTTCTATAAAAAATTTTAGACCGAAAATTTTCTATAAAAAATTTTAGACCGAAAATTTTCTATAAAAAATTTTAGACCGAAAATTTTCTATAAAAAATTTTAGACCGAAAATTTTCTATAAAAAATTTTAGAGCGAAAATTTTCTATAAAAAATTTTAGACCAATAATTTTCTATAAAAAATTTTAGACCGATAATTTTCTATAAAAAATCTTAGACCGATAATTTTCTATAAAAAATCTTAGACCGAAAATTTTCTATAAAATATTTTAGACCTAAAATTTTCTATAAAAAATTTTATACCTAAAATTTTCTATAAAAAATTTTATACCGAAAATTTTCTATAAAAAATTTTAGACCGAAAATTTTCTATAAAAAATTTTAGACCGAAAATTTTCTATAAAAAAATTTTAAACCGAAAATTTTCTATAAAAAATTTTAAACCGAAAATTTTCCATAAAAAATTTTAGACCGAAAATTTTCCATAAAAAATTTTAAACCGAAAATTTTCCATAAAAAATTTTAAACCGAAAATTTTCCATAAAAAATTTTAAACCGAAAATTTTCCATAAAAAATTTTAGACCGAAAATTTTCCAAAAAAAAATTTAGACCGAAAATTTTCCATAAAAAATTTTAGACCGAAAATTTTCCATAAAAAATTTTAGACCGAAAATTTTCCATAAAAAATTTTAGACCGAAAATTTTCTATAAAAAATTTTAGACCGAAAATTTTCTATAAAAAATTTTAGACCGAAAATTTTCTATAAAAAAATTTTAGACCGAAAATTTTCTATAAAAAATTTTAGACCGAAAATTTTCTATAAAAAATTTTAGACCGAAAATTTTCTATAAAAAATTTTAGACCGAAAATTTTCTATAAAAAATTTAAGAACGAAAATTTTCCATAAAAAATTTTAGACCGAAAATTTTCCATAAAAAATTTTAGACCGAAAATTTTCTATAAAGAATTTTAGACCGAAAATTTTTTATAAAAAAATTTTAGACTGAAATTTTTCTATAAAAAATTTTAAACCTAAAATTTTCTTTAAAAGATTTTAAACCTAAAATTTTCTATAAAAATTTTTTTTTAGTTCGAAAATTTTGGAAAATTTTGGACCAAAAAAAATTTTACACCGACAATTTTCTATAAAAAAATTTTAGACCTAAAATTTTCTATAAAAAATTTTACACCGAAAATTTTCTATACAAAATTTGTATTCTGAAATGTTTCTATAAAAAATTTTCCACCGGAAATTTTCTATAAAAAATTGACACCTAAAATTTTTTATAAAAAAATTTACAACGAAATTTTTTTTTTTAAATTTTACACCGAAAATTTAAAAAAAAAATGGAAATTTTTTTTTTTAAATTTTACACCGTAAATTTCTATAAAAAATTTATTTTTATTTGAAATCTATTTTAGACAATTTTATGTAAAAATTTATAGAAAAAATTTTATATTTAAAATTTTTTTTATGGATTTCTACAAAATTATAATATTCCAAATTTTTATCAAACATTTTTTTATAATAATTTTCAGGTGATAACTTACATTGTTCTCCTTTGGATCGTGCTTATAAAAGTAAACCCTTGGCGCATTATCCCGAAAATGTACCGTGGAACCCCTTTGATTCTCATGGCATATGTATGGTAAGTTTGTTAAATGATTTAAAATGTATACAAATACTTTCACATGCAATCAATTAAAGAGACAAACAAACAATCAAGAACTTTTATGGAAATTAATAAAATGCATAATTTCCAACCTAGACATTTTTTTAGAACCAGAAGAAAAAAACGATGTATTGTATAAAGACAACCATTGTTTTAATTTTAATTAAATAACAAAATGTATAATGCCCCTATGACAGCGTAGAAAGAAAATGGTATCTGGTATCTACAATATATGAGTATATTTTGTTCATGTATATAATCATTATTAATATCATACAATTTTATTTACAACTTTAAGATGATCAATTGAGTTCAATTAAAAAAATATGCAACAACAGCAACAATAATAACAATAAATTTATTCTCTTGTATACAGACTGAACAGACATTCATTCGTTTGTGTTATATTTTGGTTCGTTAGTAGCCTCTTGCTTTTATAATAAATTTAAAATATTTATTTAATATTCAAGCAGACATCTATAGAAAGTGAAATTTTATTTGGATGCTTTTAAGTGTACATAATACTATACATGAAAAGATACAGTAAAGATAAGAAAAATAGTTTCGAAGCTAAAACAATAATTTTCTTCCTTTTAATTGTATTACCGAAACTTTTACCGAACTTTTTACAAAATCTGACAATTTTTGAAATTTAGTTTTTTCTATTATATAGAGTACAGTACAGCTTTGACAGTCCGGAAAATTTAGTAATCCGGACCTTAATGTAATAATATGATTTTGTTCAATTCATTAAATTCACTTAAATTATCTCAATATTTTCGCCTTCTATAGTCCGGACAAGCAAACAACTATATGTGTCCGGATTGTCGATTGTTGAAACTATTTTATTGAACTTTACTATCTTTGCACATGGACGGACGAATTCATATGTATTTCTATGTACAAATACATTTTTATATTTTAAATTTATTATTATATCGTATACAATTATAAATAAATAAATAAATTTTTTGCATGACTGGTGGTACCACTTAAATTTTTAAGTATAATTTGGTTTAATAAAGTTATAAATGGTTTAAAATAATAACGCAAACCAAATTCAATTAAACAAAGTTTTTAACAAAAATTTTTCTTTTGACACCAATTATTTTTTTATGAAATAAATAAAAATATATTAATTTTAAAATATGTTTATAAATAAATAAATAAATATATTTATTTCGAAAATTTTCTAAAAACTTTTTTATAACAATTTTTTTTTTAATATTCCTATAAAAAATTTTTAAAACAATTTTTTTCTTATTTATTTCGAAGATTTTCTAAAAACTTTTTTATAACAATTTTTTTAATGTTCCTATAAAAATATTTTTTATTACAATTTTTTTTGTATGAACGATTTTATAACGAAAATTTGCCACAGAAAAATTTATGGAACACGTCTAGTTCAATTGAACTGCAACGATTTTTTTGATTTTTTTCCTGTTAGGGGCTTTACACAGCTTTTGTTTGACAGTGTTTTTATGGGTCGGAAGCTTTTTTTTTGGGAGATATAGTGCTTTAAAGTTCTGAAATATAAATCGAAATATCTCTCTTATTTTTGCACTGACAGTAACATTATGTATATCATGTAAAAGTGTTCCGAAATATCTTAAAACCTCAATATCTCTGTTGTCTTTAAAGATTTTGACTGACTCTTAGTACCAAAAGCTTAAAAGGTTGGCTACTGATTTCTATATATCATTGGTTTACGTCATATTGTTTAGTTTTCGAGATATGGGCATTTTTGTAGAAAAACCTAGGGTAAAATTTAACATTTTTGTTAATAATTCCTTAATGGGTTAAATTAAAGCCGAAAAATAAGAGAGATACATATATCGATTTGTATTTCGGAACTTTAAAGCACTATATCTCACAAACCAAAAATTTCCGACCAAAAATTTTTACACTGTTAGTCTTAAAATTAAAAGTTCTTTATGGGCTATACAAATTTTTAAGATCGGTGCAGTTCAGCTGAACCAGACTTAAGCCTGAGTCAGCGTCAAAATAAGCGGGGTTGAAATGTCACCTTTAAACCCCGCTATATTTCTTGTATTGACAGTTTTCTTATATATTCTTTAAGTTAAAAGTTACAAATATTCGAAAATAAGTTAAATTTTCGGAGAAATACGTCAAACGATAATTTTCAATAATGGAAAAGGCTATCCGAATGAGTTTTCTTATTTCTTATAGTAATAGTCTAGAGCAAGGGTGCCCAAAATTTCCTTATGGAAGAGCAAACTCCAATACATTTAAAGAAAAACTAATTTTTATTCAATATTTTTTTTAAAAAGAAAAAAAAAACGAAAAAACAATATATGTGACCCGGTCTATGAAAAGGTGGCTTATGACTCAAAAACAAAATTTCGAAAAATTAGCTAATTTTTCGATATTTTTAGCTAATTTTTCGTAATCTGTATGTGAGTATTGAAAGACACAGGCTATAGTTAAGCGCTTTTACACACAACAAATAAGTACATAGGTCTTGGGCATCATTGGCCTAGAGTGTTGACTATTACCTATCCAATTTAACTTTATTTATTGGATAACAATGTCGTTTTTTATACTAGCACAAAATTAATATTTTTATTTTTTCTCTAAATACTTATCACTTTACAGTTTAAACCCCATCTTTTAAAATGAACTTGGAGCCTAAACATACATATATGTATATATAAATGAATTTAAGATTATTAGTTAAGATAGATTAGTATTCATTAATTTAAGATTATTATTTATACAACCTAATACGTCTTTAGAATAAAAAAAAAATACATATTAATTAATTACACAGGGTCACACAATTTAGCTACAAGAACTTTGTTTATCAATCTTGAATAGCTTTTGTCTACTAAATCCGAAAATTGTATTGCTTTTTACGAGTAAGTTATAATATAATTTTGACTTACTGTCTTATCTTTTTTCCAGTTATCTTTGCCACAAGGATTGAGATTTCGTACACAAAAACATAATATTGAGCCAAGATTTCATTCATTTGCCACTACACGAGAAGATGGCAAAAGGTGTTATGGTTTCAGTTTGGTATTCTATGAAGAAATACGTAATCGTAATATATGCAGTGCTATGCATACATTACAGGTAATAAAAAACTTATTTTATTAAACAAATATGTTTACATTTTAACTAAATTATAAAATATTGTATATCTAGTCCATGTTTATAACCGAACTCTCAAATGGCCAACAAACACATTCATTAACACGCATTAAGGACAGTCCAGTAAGTCGTTCATTGCCAAGGCATTTTAAAGTGGCCGGTCAAGCACCACAATCAGCACAAAGTTACTATGACATCACCAAGGATAAACTCTACGTGGCCAAAAGTATTACATTAATATGTCAAATACCATATGCATATGCAGCTGAAATATTTTTAACAAATTTATATAAGTAAGAAATCCCTATTCGTTCAATGAAACCATTATTAATTGTTAAATTTGTTTCTAGATGTCTTCCGCGTCAGCCGGGTCCAGGCATTAGTCTCGAATCTTATGTCTATAATATACTCTACGAAGTTATGCTACCTCAGCCTGGTAAATCTATACGAATTTACCTGCCACCCTCAGAAGCCCATTTGCCAGCAATAGCATTAACTATGCAGAGGCCTGATACTCGCACTGAATTGCCGCTATTAGATTTTCCTTTACGTTTACTCTTCACCTATTTGGGAGTGGAATGTGTTATACAATTGTTGACATGCGTTTTGCTCGAAAATCAAGTTCTATTACGTTCAAATGGTAAACATTTATTAGGGCTATTAACTTTTTATGTTGTTTTTTATCGTGTTAAATCTCCTTTCAAGATTACCAAAAACTAATGATAGTTGGCGAGTGTGTTACTTCCATACTATTCCCTTTTGTGTGGCCCCATGTGTATGCCCCAATTTTACCAGCAGCTTTACATCATTTCCTAGATGCCCCAGTTCCCTTTGTTATGGGTTTGCATGCTGATTGTGAGTCCGCCAATAAAATTGGCTCAGAGGCTACTTTATGTTTCGTAGACATCGATAAGAAAATCATACAATTACCCGAAGAACTACCAGTTTTTCCGCACAAAATCGATTTCATGGCCGAGATAATCTCAGTTTTGGATAAATTTGAAATTGAACGAGATCGCTTGCATGAGCCCAATCTTCGTAATGGCTATTCTTCGCGTGATCACGATGTTATGATAAGTAGCTGCACACTGCCAAGCGGTTTACAGGCAGCCAGACGTAGCAAAGAACGTTTCCAGCAATTACAAGAAACAGTCTATACATTGGGTTCATCTCCCGATGGTGCTTCTCATAGTAATCTTCATTATCAGCCTCTGGTGGCCCATCCCTCTAAAATTGATCATGTACCACGTATTGCTGATTTTCTGAGACGTAAGGGTGTGCGTACCTCATCTCCGGTGGCCGGTAGCGGCGATTGTGTAGATGCCACAGTTAACGTTTCGTCCGCTAGTATGTCACCCACGCGTTCTCGAGCTAAAGAAATTAAATCTGCACCAAAACTAACACCAGAAGAGCAATATTATCAAGATCTACGTATAAACAATGCTATAAGAGAGATTTTCCTAAATCGCTTTGTACACATGTTTTTCGCCTACGAATTTTTTGTTATCTATCCAAATCAAGATCGCGATGAATGGCTTAGTAATCGCGAGACCTTACAAAATTTTGATAAATCATCATTTTTATCCGATCAACCGGAACATCATAGACCATTTCTATCGCAATTTTTAGAATCTCAAATGTTTGCTACTTTAGTAGACAATAAAATACTCTCCGTATGGGATAAAGAACCAGAATCGAATTTAAAACTTTTCGATCAAAGAGTCAAGTTATTAAGGTAATTAGCGTTATGGGTTAATAGGATTCAAGTGAAATCGTTTTTTTTTATATTAATATCATTTCCAGAAAACGTCATGGTGAAAATATGATTTGTGCCACCAGCTACGAACCGTGCGTTATTAGTCAAGATGCTCAGCAAGTTTTTGAAAAACGTCTTAGCTGCGTCGATATTGAAGTAACGCCACCCAGTGAAATTCTATCTAATCGTGCAGCTTATTTTCGCAGCTTTCCCATTCTTGAAAAAGCCGTTTTAAATCAAGAGTGTGCTTCGAGGTAGATAATAATAATTTTTCTTTTATCCTCGTACTACTCGTACTTCACAAAGATTTATACTCAAATTAGAAAGTACTAATACAAATTCTCTTACATACAATTATGTGCAGATAAATAGGTTTACCAACAAACATTTTTTAATTAGTTCGTTTTGATAATTTCATTGTATTTTTTATATATAAAAAAATTATTAGTAATTTCTAAAGAACATGCAAGAAATACGAGGGAATCAAATTATTCAATTTAAATTTAATTTCTTAAATTTAAATTTTTTTGCTCGATGAAATATTCGTTTTTGTTTTATTAAAATTCTGTTCTTTATATGGGATTTTAGGCAGATAATATAAAAACTTATAATATATACTAAAGATATGTTAAAAATTGGTGTGTGAACCTATTTATTTGTTAGTAACTGTATATTATTATAAATTAATAGCAAATATTATCTACTAGTTTGTATAGTTTTTGATAGTTACAATTTTTGTTGTTGATATTAATTAGTAAAAAATTTACTAAATTTCTACGAAAAAA
Source organism: Stomorhina lunata (assembly GCA_933228675.1). NCBI lineage: Eukaryota > Metazoa > Arthropoda > Insecta > Diptera > Rhiniidae > Stomorhina > Stomorhina lunata. Next base: position 11,833,796 of record OW121742.1, on the reverse strand, counting down.
AGGAAGACGTTATTAATTGTATCGAATATTTAGTTTAGTATTTATGTATGTATGTACTCGTACTCATATGTGTGTATTTCAATAGCTTTGTACCACAACATATGCATTGATATTATTTTTATTTTACATATTTTAAATATGATGTATTTTATAACTATAAATTATTGAATTGATAAATTTTGTTTAGATATTTTTAACGAAATATAAATGTTGACTCTATTGTTTTTTAATATTTATTTAATTTTTTTGTCTTCCACACTAATAGTTTTACATACAAGTTTTTTTTTTGTGTTAAAAAAAGTATTGAAAAAATAAATTTTTAAAGCACTTTTAAATAAAAGAAAGTTTTATTTATTCTATTATGTTTCTATTAGAGTATTAGTAAAATTGTTTAAATCTTTAATTAACGTTTATCTAAACAAATTTGTTAAAGCATGTTTTAGTTTATTATTTTATTACATAATTTCACAAAATTTTCTTTTTCACATATTCTTTAATTTTTTGGAAAAACTAAGTACAAACATTTTTTCTTTAAATATTTTCATTGGAAAAATTTATATTAAGCTTTTATTGCTCCAGATTTCTTATTTATAGCAGTTAGTCTCGAAAAATTTCCTTTAAATACAGAATTTTGGAAAAAGTCCTATAAATTCCATATAAATAGTGAATTTTTGAAAATTCCCTATAAAAAGTGAATTTTTGAAAAATTCCCTATTTAAGTGAATTTAAAAAAAAAATCCTTTTAAAAAGTAAATTTTTCAAAAATTCCCTATAAAAAGCGAATTTTTGATAAATTCCCTATAAAAAGTGAATTTTTGAAAAATTCCCTATAAAAAGTAAATTTTTGAAAAATTCCCTAAAAAACTTAATTAACTTAAACTGAATTTTTGGTATCTTTAAAGACAAGGAAGGAACTTAGGACTTCATATATTGATTCTTATATCCTAATGTTCTCAGTTTCAATGTTTAGAATTCTTACAGTTTCTATTTATATTTTTGTGTTCGAAACAATTTTCATGTGAAAATTCAATACTTTAATAAAGTCATAAAATTTTACAGAATCATTAATATTTGTATTATTAAATAAGTAAATGAATTGTAATTATATTTTTAGCAAAATTATTTTTTGATATGAAAATTAGAAAAGCAAGGTGCCACACAACAAAATTTTTTTTCTGTTTTTCTTCTCTTCCTCTCTTATTTTTCCCTTCCCAATACTCTTCACAGAGGCAACAGTTTGAGACGTGTAAAAAACGGCAATAAATGGCGGGCCAAAGAAATAAATTTTGACCAAAAACCAACAACGAACCTAGCACTCAATAGATTATCAGCTAATTTAACAAATACCGAATTAAGTCCGGCGTTGATCGCCCAAGCTAATTGGACATTTGTGGAAAGATTGCTAAAGGTTAGTACTAATATAAAAATATAATTACAAAATAAATAAAAACTAATTGTTTTACATGTATCATTTCAGGATATCAAAAGCAAAACCAAACGCATGTTGCTCGAAAAAATGGGCACTGAAGCTGTTGCCTTAGGTTTAAATAAAAACGATGGCATTGAGGAAAATACGCTGATTGCTTCTTTGTGCGATTTATTGGAGAAAATTTGGTCACATGGTTTACAAACAAAGCAAGGCAAATCAGCTTTATGGTCTCATTTGCAAGCCTATGTAGAATTACAAGATGCTCGTTCTTCCAATTCCAGCTCTACAAATAGTCCCAACTTGAATGCTACGCAAGGTTCGCCTAAAGCGGGCAATAAAGTAGGCGTTACAAGCAGTTATGCCGTAGCAACTCCTGCTTTAGCTTGGAATGTTATGCGTAAACGTATGGATTGTGAGTGGAAATATTGATATGTTTCTTAAAGAAAAAATATTAATATATTTTTGCTTTTATGTACAAGATTTATCTACTTTCCAAACGGATTTTGATAATCCTCCTAGTCCAAATCGTAGCCGTTCTAGAGATCGTAACAAATTTGTGGGTCTCGAACAGCTATGTCCTCTGCCAGAGTCTTTGGAATTTGATGTAAAGTAAGTTTGTAGGTTTATTAACTGGAGCTTTCCAAAAATTATTTAATATAGTAAATTTTTTTAAAACCCACTACAAATAGTGAATTCTTGAGAAATTTCATCAAAATTAGAATTTTTGAAAAATTCCTTATAATTAGTAATTTTCGAAAAATTCCCTATAAATAGTAAAATTTTCGAAAAATTCCCTATAAACAGTGATTTAAAAAAAAATCTCTATAAATAGTGAATTTTCTAACTCCCTACAAATAGTGATTTTTAGAAAAATTTCTATAAATAGTGATATTTTTGAAAAATTTCCTATAAAAAGTGAATTTTTTTAAAAATTTCCTATAAAAAGTGAATTTTCGAAAAATTTCCTATAAAAAGTGAATTTTTGAAAAATTTCCTATAAAAAGTGAATTTTTGAAAAATTCCCTATAAATAGTGAATTAAAAAAAAATCCATATTAAAAGTGAATTTTTTAAAAGTTACCTATAAAAAGTGAATTTTTAAAAATTCCCTATAAAAAGTGAATTTTAAAAAAAATCCCTATAAAAAGTGAATTTTTGAAAAATTCCCTATAAAAAGTAAATTTTTGATAAATTCTCTATAAAAAGTGAATTTTTAAAAAATTTCCTATCAATAGTGAATTTTTGAAAAATTTCCTATAAATAGTGATTTTTCGAAAAATTTCTATAAATGGTGATTTTTCGAAAAAAATCACTATAAATAGTGAATTTTTAAAAAATTTCTTATAAATATTAAATTTTTAAAAAATTCCCTATAAAAAGTGATTTTTCGAAAAATTTCCTAAATTAAGTGATTTTTTGAAAAATTTGAGTAAATTTAAAAAAAAATTATCTATAAGTAGTGAATTTTTTAAAAATTCCCTATAAATATTAAATTTTTAAAAAATTCCCTATAAATGTGAATTTTTAAAAAATTCCCTATAAATAGTAAATTTTTAAAAAAATTATCTATAACTAGTGAATTTTTTAAAAATTCCCTATAAATATTAAATTTTTAAAAATTTCCCTATAAAAAGTGATTTTTCGAAAAATTTCCTAAATTAAGTGATTTTTTGAAAAATTTTTCAAAAAAAATCTTATTTTGAATTTTTCGAAAAATGTTCGAAACAAATTTTCGACAAACAAATGTCTTATTATTTAAATATAATTAATTTGCTTTCTTTCAGAAATGTCATGGCCATGGCTGATATTAAAACACACATTGGTCACACCAGAGCTTGGGTGCGGCTGTCGCTGGAAAAGAAGTTACTTTCTCGACATTTTCGTACGCTATTATCAGATGATACTTTACTGAGATCGCTCTATAAACGTTCGGCTTTCCTTAGGTGCGAGGAAGAGAAAGAACAATTTCTTTACCATCTTCTAACATTAAATACAGTGGACTATTATTCATTTACCAACACTTATCCCACAACAAGTGAGTTTTAACATAACTTAGAAATGATTTGAAACTTAAATATTTTTTTATATTTGTAAAACCGATTAGAACTTCCATATCGTGTGGTTATATTTCCATCGCGAAAATATGGCGCTTATCATACATCTAGCAATGTATGGATTATAGTTTCTGGAACATCAAATGAAACTCAAAGGGTGCCGGTGCCAAAAGGATCATTGGAATTTATTTTTCATGTATGTATAAATAGGAAATACTCAAAAATTGGCTGTGAATATTAAATTTTCGAAAAGATTCAATATTTGCAAATATTCGAAAATTTTCTTATAGCCCCTTTAAAAAAATAGTCTTTAAATATATTTAAAATTTTTTTGAATTATCTAATAAATACGAAAAATTTAATATAATTATGTTTAGTTATTTTTCGAAAAATTTCTATAAATAGTAAATTTTGGAAAAAAAAAGTATTAAAGTTCAGAATTATAGAAAAATGTCCTATAAATTGTAAATTGTCGTATACTTGTCTTATAAAAATTACTCTAACTTATTCTTAATTTAGTATAAAAATCTGGGTTTATTAACCACCATGCGCATAGGTCATGATAATAGTGGAGCCTCTAATAAATGGCTGGTGGAGCATGTAGTAATGCGCAATGAAGTTACCGGTCATACTTACAAGTATTTATATATTTAATATCATAAATGATTTTAGTTTTGGTAAAAAATTGAGTTTTCACAAAACTCTTTTCCCTGCAGATTCCCTTGCGGACGTTGGCTAGGCAAAGGTGTAGACGACGATTCAACGGAACGTTTACTAGTTGGTCAACGGGTATCTACAAGTGTCAAAAATGCGGAATTAGTGCAGACCTGTCATACTCCTCCCCGTACTCGTAGCCCCAGTGTTCAGCGAGGTCAAGATTTGCCTCCGCCTTCGGAAATTCAACATAAATTGGGAAATTGTGTTAATGTTATTGTTAAATGGCATTATAAGCCCAGTCGTGATCGCGATGTAGGCACCTTTACAAATCTCTTATGTGGTGATGATGGCCTGGTGAAATGTTTAGAGAATGTTTTCCTTTGTGGTTTTCGTTCGTCGCGTTTCTTTGGACGCAATCTTTATATTTGGGATTACTTTAGTAAGTTTGCCTTTAATCTGACATAACAATGGATTTACTTTAATAAATTTTATTTTAAATAGCCAAAATAAAAGAAACTTTTGAGCAATATTTGTTACAAGATCAACAACATTTGGACGATTCTGGCTCAAGTCTAGATTCGTCAATTAATTCGAATAGTTCTAATAGCATGCAAAGAAGAGAACTATGTGCCATATGGCGTTATTATGTACATCTAATGGATGAAATAACTAAAGCTGGTAATACTTTAGGAAAGGATGGCAAATTTCAATTACTTATTTGCTTGAGTCTAAGGTAATATTTATCGTAAAAAATGTACTTATAGTAAATTTTCTAAAATTCCCTATAAATTGTGTATTTTCAAAAAATTTTTTGTATTTTCGAAAAATTCTCTATATACTTTTTTAAGTAGTAAATTTTTGAAAAATTATTTTTAAATAGTGAATTTTTAAAAAATTCTCTATAAATAGTGAATTTTTAAAAAAATCCCTATAAATAGTGAAATTTTAAAAAATTCCCTATATATGGTGAATTTTTGAAAAATTCCTCATAAATAGTGAATTTTTGAAAAATTCCCTACAAATAGGGAATTTTTGAAAAATTCCCTATAAATATTGAATATTGAATTTTTGAAAAATTCCCTAATAGTAGTGAAACTTTGAAAAATTTCCTATAAATAGTAAATTTTAAAAAATTCCCTAAAAATAGTTAATTTTTAAAAAATTCCCTATAAAAAGTGAATTTTTAAAAAATTCCCTATAAAAGTAAATTTTCAAAAAATTTCATATAAAAAGTGAATTTTCAAGAAATTCCCTTTAATTTTTGAAAAATTCCCCATAAATATTAAATTTTTGAAAAATTGTTTATAAATATTAAATTTTTGAAAAATTTTTTATAAATAGTAAATTTTTAAAAATTTTCTTAAAATAGTGAATTTTTGAAAAATTCCCTAAAAATAGCGAATTTTTTAAAAATTCCCTATAAATAGTGAATTTTTTAAAAATTCCCTATAAATAGTGAATTTTTTAAAAATTTCCTATAAGTGAATTTTCAAAAAATTCCATATAAAAAGTGAATTTTCAAAAAACTCTATAAAAAATATTGAATTTTTGAAAAATTCCTTATAAATAAATATTGATTTTTTGAAAATTTCCTTATGAATAGTGAATTTTTGAAAATACCCTATTTCCCTAAATTTCGATAAAAATTATTTAAAAAAAAAATTAATTGGTGACTTTTATCTTTTTTAACTTTCTTACTTGTTTCCATTTAAATTTATTTAGAGAACATTTACTTACACGTATGGTACGTCCCATGGCCATGTGTAAAGTCACCCAAGAAATGTATGAGGAGGAAAGTTTTCTACGACGCAAAAATCTTTTAACTTTTCTCATACAGATATTGGAACCATTAGATGAATGTCATATTGTTTTAGAAAATTCTATAACTCAAGGCATCTCATCGCAGTGTTGAAAAGGCAAAAAGCTACAAAACAATTAAAAAAAGACAAAACAAACTATAGAATCTCGTTATGAAATACTCATTTTTCCAGTTTAGTTTATAAGTTATAGAATAAAAACATTAAGATACTTGCCCTCCAAGAAGAACAACTTAAAAATTCTTGCCCCCTATTTATACTTATAAATACTTGAGAATAAAACAAACCTAAAAAAGACGTTTATTAAACAAATATCTCCAAAACCAAAGCAGTGCAACACAAATTTTATTTTTAAACAAAAAAAAAAACAAAGTAATTTTAAAAAATACATAACATATATTTAAATTAAAACATAAAAAAAAACTTAGTTTTGTTGTGTGCAATTAAGTAGAAAGGCAACTAATTAAAGAAGGAAGTTATTAAAATATTAACAAACATTTATTTTAATTTATTTACTATTACACAGTTCAACAAAATTTTGCGGCAACTTTCTTTTTTAACAATGTTGGATAACTTTGGTCCTTTGAATCCAAAAAATTATATTGATTTTTCGAGTATTTTTTAAGAAGCTCATTTTCGAAAAAAAATTCCCTATTAACCAAAAGTGAATTTTTGATGAATTCCCTGTAAATAGTGAATTTTCGAAAAATTCCGTATAAATATTGAATTTTCGAAAAAATCCGTATAAATAGTCGATTTTCGAAATATTCCCTATATATATATATATATATATATATATATAAACAGTGAATTTTTGAACCAATTTTATTCGGATTCAGGATGTCAAAGCTATTGTATATCGAGAGCCCATATTCAATACAGACTATGGCAAAAAAAAAAAATTAAAATCCAAAATATTTAAATATAAGTGAATATTTCTTTTACAATATATTAATTCCAAAAAAAAGATTTCTTCTCTCTGTTGATACACAATTTGTTCCAAAAGTGTCTGCCACAGAAAAAGAAAATGTTTGTTTCGTACTTGTATTAAGCCTTTAATTTTTAATTATGTATAATTTGAAATATTTTATTTTTATACCAAAAACAGTTACAAACTCACGAGGTACTAAATTTAATAAGAATTTACTTTATACTAAAATTTTTGCAAAAGTAAATCAAACAATTAAAATAGCAAAAATTATAAAATGTACTTCATATTTGCCAAGGTAGCTTTAGTTTAAGTATAATTTAAACCAAAGATTTCTTTTTTTTCTTTTCATTTCTAAAATTTTGTTAATTTGCTCTTAAGATTTATATTTTAGAATTTATGTGAATTATTTAGTTAATTTATACAATAGTTTTCCTATTTTCATTATAAATGATATTTTTTTTTATAAATCGATCCTCAGATACAATTAAAACGAGTTTATATTAAAATAAAATACTTAAATACATCATAAATCTATGGAAAATTAATTTTATCATTGAAAAATAAAGAAATGTTTTATGTTAAAATTAAAAAATAATATAGTTTTTTATTGAAGTTTTATTTAAAATAAAACAAAGTTTTCGTAAAAAGACAATAAAAATGGAACATTTTGTGCTACCAAGGCGAATTCATTACAGGTGGTGGCAAGAATACAACAAATACAACATGACACCCCATGTTGTTTTTGTAGGTTTGCTTACATTTTGTCAAATTTTTGTTCGTTAAATTTTCAGGCGAATTCATCAGCTGGGCTCTTGATATCACTTTCATTATTACACTATGTGTGCTACAAATCATAGTGTAATAATGAAAGTGATATCAAGAGCCCAGCTGATGAATTCGCCTGGAAATTTAATGAACAAAAATTTGGCAAAATGTAAGCAAACCTACAAAAACAACATGGGGTTTCATTTTGTCATGTTGTATTTGTTGTATTCTTGCCACCACCTGTAATGAATTCGCCTTGCTACAAATCATAGTGCAAGGCGAATTCATCACAGGTGGTGGCAAGAATACAACATGACAAAATGAAACCCCATGTTGTTTTAGTAGGTTTGCTTACATTTTGTCAATTTTTATTAATTAATATTTAATTTTGTTTAAAAATTATGATGTTTTTTTGTTGTCTTATAAAAAATTATTATCCGAGACCAAGATTTTTGAACGGCTATAAGTTAGCTTTCCGACCGTATATTGTGACATGTTTGTCTACAGATCAACTCTAAAGCTCCTCTGTTCTAACTATATGAAATTTCATTTAAGTATCTTTAACCGTTTAAAAGTTATGGGGTTATTTCTGAAATAACTAAAATTACTTTTGGTTTCAAAAAATATTTAACTTATAGTTAAGTCCTTTTGTTTTTTCGCTATTGCTCGAAAACTAAACGTTTTTAACCCTTTTAGTTTTTAGAGTTTTCTTTGCTGATGGCTTCAAAATTTGGATTTCTTATAAAAAACAAGTAAGAAAGTGCAATAGTTGGTCAAACCCGACCACTAAGGTCAAAGATGTTCTTTTTCCTGTATAAAGACAAATATTTGTTAAATTTTGCCATCATACAAACATTTTCTAAAATCTTATATATTTAAGCTGTTTCCGTCATTTTACTTATATGAGAGCTAGGGTCAAATGTGAACCGATTATATAACTATGTGTGCAAAAAATGAATTCAAAATTCTCATTATCTTCAGAGTTATGAGCGTTTTAGAGATTTTTGTCTCAATTAGTGCGTTTTTATAGAAGAGTTGGTATGAGAGCTATGGTCAAATGTGGACCGATTTCAATGAAATTTGGTACAGTGATTTTGGTTTACATAGGCAGTATTTCTTTTAAATTTCATGAAAAAAATATTGATATATGTGGCCAAAATATCAATTGCGGGAAGTGGGACCTATGGGAGGTACCATAAATAATGGATCGATTTTGAAGAATTTCAATAGCCATGGTCCCACTATCAAAAAATGATCTGTGCCAAATTTCATCATGTACTTTGATTACATCGTTTACATGAGGGTCCAGCCAACCTTCCAGCCAGACGGATGGACGGACGGACTGACATCGCTAAATCGACTCAGAAAGTGATTCCTATTGGTATACTAAAAGATGGGTCTAAGACAAATATTTCTATGCGTTACATACATCAGCACAAACTTATAATACCCTTTCCAACTATGGTGGTGAAGGGTATAATAAAATAGTAAAAAGCCTTAGAACTAATAATAATTCGGGATATTTATTTAATATGTATGTTCGTTTGTTTTAAGAAAAAACCGTTATATTTAATGTTAGTACATTTTTTAACAACTTTTCAAATCTCTGTACTAAATTCTAGTGCGCTTTCAAGCAACACTGTTTTATAAAAAGTACTACAAATACCAACTACTCCATAAACAATTAACTCACAACACTAGAGAAAGAAAAATTTTCCTGTCAGTTGTGAAAAAAGTGTGCACTTGTAAAGAAATGTAAGAAAAGAATAAATTCTCTTGTTAGTTCCGTGTTCTTACAAAAAAGTGCAAGAAAAGTTATTTATGAAAACTAAAAGTGAAAAAACGCCCAACAATATATACTAAGCCATTTGAGGTGTTTTAATAAAAACAAAAAACTTTTAGTTAAATAATTAACAGAGTTTATGAAGTGTTTTTAATTTATAGCTAAGAAAACGGTTTTAATCGATTTTTAGCAGAAATAAGTTAATGACAACAACAAATCTCCAAAAGTGACACAAATTAAAAGAAAGGTAAGTCTTAGATTAAGGAATATTATTAATAAAATTGATAAAAATTCTGATTGTGTAACTTAGAATCTGAAAAATGTAGACAAACAAAATTATTAATCAGAAAATTGAAAAGAAAAATTATTAAAAAGCAAACATTTTATTTTACACACTCTCTTTCCCTCTGACTTTCACTCACACATTCACAAAATTGCAATTTTTTTATTTTATTTTCCTTGTTTTCTCTGCTCTCTTCTGTTTTGTTGCTCTTATTTTTTTAAAGATGACGTGACATTTTAATGAGCTGTTTTTGTTTTTACTAATTATTCGTCGGAAAATACGTGGATCATACTTTGTTTATTGTTTTTTGGCAAGTACAGAATATTCTTATCGTTTAATTCTTAGTTTAATTTTAGTATTCTATAGAGAATTTAATTAATCTGTACAGTGTATTATCATAAGGGCTTGACCACGTATAAGTTTTTGCCGGAACCCAGTTTGGTTTGACCTTTTTTTCCTATTTCATGACTGAAATCTAGGCCATTTGTCTAAAAGTTCTTAATGTTATCTGTTAGTCATGTGGGAATTCTTGGAATTAAAGGACAAATAATTAATTAGTAATGAAAAATATGGAAATCAATAACAGCTGTTTACTTACCTGTTTGTTTGATTATTTTAGAAATCAGTCTGGATCATTATGAAGTTAATCCGGGGCCATTGCTTTAATCAATTATTAACACCCAGAGAAATGTTTTCTTGTGTTTATTGGTTTCATATCTTTAGCTATCTTTCATTGTTTTAACCTTTAGAATATCGTGGGCCTATACCTATCTAAAATGGCTTATCTGCAGATTTTAGAAATTGAGATTTTTATACCATACGATTCCGTATGACGCGCTTTACCTATAGTGTGAATTTATCAAAATATTAATTTATTCGCGACTTATTCACTTTTTTGTTTGGCTTATTTACATAAACAGTTTTTTTTTTTTTTTTTTTGGAAGACAAAATGGTTTATCTACATTGTTTTTACTAAATAGTCATAGAAGTTGTAAACTAAAAATCTGCAAAAAGGTAAAATTATTAACACTTTTTTTACTTTTCTGATGAGTGGTAATACGCTAAATTCAAACGTGCTTTCAAAATTATTCTATCTTCAAACTGTTCAACAGAAAATGCGAAAAAAATGCAGTGTTTTTGGTGATGTTTAAAAGGCTATACACTACGCATAAACTTCCATAAATACATTCTATAACTCTTAACAATAAGAAGATATCTTCCTTCAAGTAGGAAAGATGAAAAATTATAAAATCTTTTAACTTTTATAAAAGAAAGTGCATTTTAAAATATTCACTTTTTCAAAAAATAAATTATTACCAATAAAATGTAATAAACGTCGTATATAGTACAATTTAAATACATAAAAGTATACCAAATCATGAGGGAGTATTGTGTAATCGGAATTATACCTATAATATTTCTTAAATTATATTATGCAATCCACTTTCCTACTATTCACTATGAACAAAATGGTTTATCTACACATTATAAAATTTTATATAAAAATTTTCGAAGACAAAACGGCTGATCTACCGTAAAATCGCGAATATTGGTTTTTATTTAAAAAATTTTATTTCGGGAAATGAGAAGGAGTCCACCAATCATATTGTAAAAGATCACTTTGTTAAAAACTCACTAATAAGAGAATTAAAGTTTTTTGCTTCTCCTGAAAAATCAGTATTTTGCAGATAAGCCATTTTAGATATAGGCCAACGATATGTCGGCCTATACACACACGCATACACACGCATTTCTGCTTCTTATGGATAATTTTAAATTTAACTACAAAATTAGTTCACATATAGGTCATTAAAAGAGTATTCTTGTTCTTTTTTGATACATTTTAAACCTTATTGATACCACCGCGTCCTACTTGATACAATTTTCAATTCTTATTTTTTACTGTTTTATTATGAAGTTTTTGAAAACCGATTTTTATATTTAGCTACACATAACACTGAGGCCCTATGTTCCACAAGAAATTAAATAACTAAATATATACACATAACACTAATAACTTTCTACCCAATAGGTCTAACGTTTGTAACATATAGAAATGGGTGTGAGACCAACTTGTAGTATTCCGTATGACTATGACTTGATTTTAAGTTCAATTGCAATTTTAAAGACATTTCTATTGAAATCGGGGTGAATAGGTTGATTATTTCAGCAATTTTTTCAAATTTCAAAAAATTTAAGCAATAATATGCAAAGGGTCGCTGCAATTAAAGATATAATACAGCTTCATTTAAAAATCACTTTAATATCCCATGACAAGCGGTCGATACTTGACCTTAGCTCTCATACTGCAAGATATTTTTTTAAGCATTACAAAATCTTCTAAATATGTTGACAATCGTTCATCGGACCATAGTAGTTTAGGGTACCACAGAATTGGTCGAGTCCGACTATATTACTTTCTTACTTGCATATAAAATTCTAAATTAATTTTTGTTCAATTTGCGTTGTAAAAGTGGGTTTATACCCATTTTCAATTGGAAAATATAAGTATCAATTTCAATACTCGAAATCCATGTTTTATCATACAACGAGTTCAAGATTAATTCAGGGGTATCGCAAGGCTCCGTTCTTTCTCCTATTTTTTTTTATATTTATAAGTGATCCTTCTATGTCAAACTTTCAATCCTATCTACTCTTTTACAGATGATATCAACATTTGCCATTCATATTCATTCAGCTATAGGCCAAGCCTCTCATTGAGGAAAATAGGCAGAATATGAATGATACTCTGGATTCAAACCTAATATCAATTTCTGCGTGGGGACGTATAAATAGGGTTGATTTTAATGCCAGAAAGACCCAAAGCTGTACATTAACACACAAACGTATGGCTGACAATGTTGCTTCATCTGTTACTATGGGTGGTAAAAATATTGGGCAAACAGAAGCTCTTGATCTTCTGGTCATGAAAATACAGTGTGATGTTCGTTGGACTCAACATATTTTCCAAGTTTCGAAGGAAGCATTCAAGTGTCTAGGTTTTTTAAAACGGTGTAAGACATGCTTCACTCCATCTGATCTCCTAACTATCCGACCAAAAACCACCTTAACCGGCCAAAAATTTAATACAACTCTCATGTATGGGCCGGTGCTCCAAAGTCTATTTTGGAGTTACTCGACCGGGAAAGGGCGAAGGTGTTTTATTAGTGACAGTAGGGTAACCAGCTCTATTGACTCACTAGAGCATCGTCGCAATGTGGGTTGTGTTTCACTGTTCTATCGATATTACAATGGTATGTGTTCTAATGAAATCAGGGACCTTGTTCCCGAAACCCACGTAGTACTCGTACGTCCTCAAGGACTCATCCATTTGTTGTCGATTGGCCAGTGGATCGCACAACGCGATCAGAAATCTTTCCGCTCATTTATGATATCAAATACCTTTCCTCAAATTACAAAAAAAAAAAATAGTGATATTTTGAAGCCAACATGTTCAAACAAAATGTTACCAGTATGGTCAATAAAGTACTTTTTCTTTTTATATTTGGTACAAAATCAAGAAACCCATTTTCCATCCCTGGTGTGTACTTAAGGTAGGGCATCAATCAGCTAAATCTAACATTAAGACAGGGACCGAGTGGATAGTTCCTAAATGTTATGAGTAATGTACCTAAATGTTATGTGAAAATTAAGCTGTTTACAACTTGGCCGGCTTGGTGGTCTGCATCATAGTACGCATAGTATGTGTTTTTAAACCATATCGGACTTGAACTAATGTTTGTAACGCTTGAATGGTTGTCTATGTAAGCTTGATCACTAGCAATGGATAAAGATCAAATTTCAACTATTTACATTGCAATTTAAAAAAAAATTTTGAAAAATAGAAAAATTTTTACCACCTAAATAATCAAAAAATAAAGCTATAGCAAGCTTATAATTCAAAATTTTCATACAAATTTCAAATTATAAGAATTAAATAATTTTAAAATTTGTTTATGATAGAGATTTTTTAGGTAGAAGTATAATTTCTATATAATTTTTTGAAAATAATGGAATTTTTTCATCTGGTTTTTACTGATTTAAAAATGAAGTTTTATTATGTTATGTACAATTAAAAACCTTAGAAATTTTGAGTTATTCCACTATGTACTCATGTTAATGTCCGATATGCCTTATGTAGTTGCATGATCAGAGAATTAATATTTAAAATTTTATTTAAAAACCTCAAACAACTTAAATAATCAATGAGCTCATGTCTGACATGACAAAATAAAATGTCCCATTTTCTATTTAAATTTATTTATTTTATAAGTTCAACAGAGGTCATACAATTTTTTAAACGTGTAGATAAAAACACCTGGTAACATAATAGATTATTAATATACTTTCTAATAAAAAAAATGAAAGAAACACATTCTTATTAAAGATTTAAATGATGCATAAAGTGTGTTCCGAAAAAAATATGCATTTACTATAAAAAAAAAAATTAAAAAAAAACATTATGGACTTTTAAATACTGCTCGCACTGTTTCAAATGGCATTAAACGGTATTAGAAAAACATGAGCCTAACGGATATTATTAAAATCGAGCAACACTTTCAAAGAGCGGCTAAGACTTCTTTCGGAAGTCAAACCTAGTCAAAGAGAAGGTATGTGTAGTTTTGAGTGAAAGGGGAAATTGTATTACTCTTACTATTTAGAAAAGACTCAAACCAAAGAATCTATAATATAAAGATATCCCACTCCGCCAAAAGTCGTCTCCATTAATTGTTTCCGAATTAAAGTAAAACCGTTTTTTTTATGGGACTTATCGAAAAGACCTTACGGCAAATCAATGTATGGAAGTGCAACATCTTTAAATTATATTGTCTTTGCTCAAACTTAAACAAAGTACTGGAACAAACTTATGTAGGGTTCATATAACTCAAGCGTCTGACGATTGAGTGAAATTTACATGTATTTTGTTTTTGTTACAATAACAAAACACATGTAAATTTCACTCAATCGTCAGACGCTTGAGTTATAAGAACCCTACATTAAACAAAGTACAGGGTAGCTTTGATTAACTTCGGAATAGTTTGGACAGTTTCGTTATCATACGGGAACACAACTAAACAGTGATGGGAATAAAAAAAACTCAGGAAATGTGCCCCAAAAACATGTCCGATCATAAGGGCAACAGCAAACAACAATTTTTAATAGAGATGCTTCCGAAAAAGTCGATAAACCCTTCACCACCAATAGGATTAGAACCACTGTCTGAGTTGATTTAGCGATGTCAATTATTTATGGTACATACCATAGGTCCCACTTCCCGGAATTGATATTTTGGCCACAAATATCAATACTTTTTCATGAAATTTAAAACAAATACTGCTTATGTTAACCCAAAACACTGTACCGAATTTAGTTAAAATCGGTTCACATTTGACCATAGCTCCCATACAAAGTCTTCTGTCAAAACGCACTTAATGAGAAAAAAATCTCAAAAACGCTCATAAATCTGAATATAATGAGAATTTTTAGTTTATTTTTTGCATACATAATTTTTGTAAAAACTGTAATCAATTTCCGAATTTCGAGATAATCGGTCCACATTTGACACTAGCTCTCATATAAGTCCAAATGACGGAAACAGCTTAAATGTATAAGTTTTGAGAAAATCTTTGTATGATGCCAAAATTTAGCAAATATTTGTCTTTGTACAGGAAAAAGAAAACATTTGACTTTAGTGGTGAAGGGTATCGTATGGTCGGGCTTGACCGACTATAGCACTTTCTTACTTGTTTTTATTTAGTTAGTTTAACTACAAATTTTATCGGTACACTTCCTATTTATTATTATAATAAACAATTTACTGATAAAAACCAAAACATGAAGTCGAGGATAAACATTGTCGGAGAGAAGTATCCCTATATTTAGACAGATCAAAAACCTTGAATATACCTATTTTTTAAAACAGAATAAATACGAATTATAATGTTTTGAAACCATTAAAGTTAAATGCAATGATTACCGCCTAAACAGAATTGCACAGAATTGAAAGTATTTTTTAGAACAGGCCTGACGTTTTAGAAAAATTTCCAAATTTTTTTTATAAACATTTTTCTTAAAGTATTTTTTGTATTAATATTTTTTTCATAGAAATTTTTTTATTATAACAATAGAAAAATTTTCTTTGATTTTTTTAAATATGTATACAAAATAAAAGCAATTAAAAAACAAAATAAAAACTAAATGCTAAAAGTTGGCAAGGTAAATTTACACAACAAAAAAATATCATGACAGAGGCTGTTCATCCTAAAGCCTTGGCATAATAGCTAAAATAGTATACATACATTATATATAGAACAAATGTTATTCTTTTAGATCAAATGAACTAGTTTGGAATGTCAATCTAATTGTAAATGTCATCTAAATTAAAATGTTGACCTAATTTCTGTAGTATTTAATTAACAGAATCACTAATAAAGAAGACCAAACAATTGAATACCCTAATAAATACATACTATTCACACGCTTTTCCAAATTAGAATATTATTTGTCCAAAATTCTTTGGAACTTGATATTTTTATCAACAAATTATTTAGATTAAATAAATATACATTTAGAAAACAATAAAATAAATATGCATAGAAAACAATTATACAACAAATATTGTAAAAACAATTATTGCTTCAGTTTTAAAATTGCAATAAACAAGAAAAATTAAATAAATTATAATTTTTAAATTTTAGCAGAAAAAAATGTTTCTAAGGGTTTTTACAAATTTATAATTGCTTTTAAACAGTATTTAACAAATTACACTGCGGTACAAAAAAACGCTTTTGCTGTTGTACAAACTTTAGGATTTTTTTTTTAACAAATTACTCAGTGCTTCGAGAATAATGAGACGTTTACAAAATATTGTTGGAATGATCTATAATTTTTTAAGATTTTTCACAACACATGATTTTTTTAGTTTTTAGACATGAAATATCGATAATAAAATTTTATTTGAAGATTATACCCTAAAATTCTGATTCTAATTGTGTGCCGCTGTGTAATAGATTATTTTTTCATAGGTAGAATTATCTAAGCATTTTATACAAGGTTACTACTGCGATTATGTACGTAAATACGAACATATGTATATAAATATTTTTTTTTTACTTTTTTTTATATATATTTTAACATGAAAATATTGTCAATAAAATCGTTTGTTTTATTTTTACTTTTATTAAAACATAAGGATTATTCCGATTAAAATTTGAAGTAGCATTATTTCGGATTATTTAAAATTATTTAAATATTGTATAATTTCATATTATTTGTAATTGACATATTATTCGGTATAAACAATTATATAAGCAATATTCGAATATTCTATTCTAATTTTTCATAATGACAATGCTCGGCCACATATTGCAAGACCGATCAAAAACAATTTTGAAAGCAGTGGATGCGACCTTGCCCATTCTGACTACCATTGGTTTCGATCGATATAGAACGCCCTTACTGGAATACTCTTCACTTCAGAAAAGGTTACCAGTATTTGGCTTGATTCATTCTTTACCTCAAAACCGCAACAGTCGTGGAATCCATATGCTACCAGAAAGATGGGAAAAAGTGGTGACTAACACTGAAAAAAAAATTTTGAAAAATTTCCTTAAAAAGTAAATTATTGAAAAATTTCCTATAAAAAGTACATGTTTTAAAAATTTCCGATAAAAAGTAAATTTTTGAAAAATTTCCGATAAAAAGTAAATTTTTGAAAAATTTCCTATAAAAAGTAAATTTTTGAAAAATTTTCTATAAAAAGTAAATTTTTGAAAAATTTCCTATAAAAAGTAAATTTTTGAAAAATTTCCTATAAAAAGTAAATTTTTGAAAAATTTCCTATACATAATAAATTTTTGAAAAATTTCCTATAAATAGTAAATTTTTGAAAAATTTCCTATAAAAAGTAAATTTTTGAAAAATTTCCTATAAAAAGTAAATTTTTGAAAAATTTCCTATAAAAAGTAAATTTTTGAAAAATTTCCTATCAAAAGTAAATTTTTGAAAAATTTCCTATAAAAATTAAATTTTTGAAAAATTTCCTATAAAAGGTAAATTTTTGAAAAATTTCCTATCAAAAGTAAATTTTTGAAAAATTTCCTATCAAAAGTAAATTTTTGAAAAATTTCCTATAAAAATTAAATTTTTGAAAAATTTCCTATAAAAGGTAAATTTTTTAAAAATTTCCTATAAAAAGTAAATTTTTGAAAAATTTCCTATAAAAAGTAAATTTTTGAAAAATTTCCAATGAAAAAAAATTTTTGAAAAATTTCCTATAAAAAGTAAATTTTTGAAAAACTTCCTATAAAAAGTAAATTTTTGAAAAATTTCCTATAAAAAGTAGATTTTTGAAAAATTTCCTATAAAAAGAAAATTTTCGACAAAATTTCCTATAAAAAGTAAATTTTTGAAAAATTTCCTATAAAAAGTAAATTTTTGAAAAACTTCCTATAAAAAGTAAATTTTTGAAAAATTTCCTATAAAAAGTAGATTTTTGAAAAATTTCTTATAAAAAGTAAATTTTTGAAAAATTTTCTATAAAAAGTACATTTTTAAAAAATTTCCTATAAAAAGTACATTTTTGAAAAATTTCCTAAAAAAAAGTAAATTTTTGAAAAATTTCCTATAAAAAGTAAATTTTTGAAAAATTTCCTATAAAAGTAAATTTTTGAAAAATTTCCTATAAAAAGTAAATTTTTGAAAAATTTCCTATCAAAAGTAAATTTTTGAAAAATTTCCTACAAAAAGTAAATTTTTGAAAAATTTCCTACAAAAAGTAAATTTTTGAAATTTTCCTACAAAAAGTAAATTTTTTAAAATTTTCCTATAAAAAGTAAATTTTTGAAAAATTTCCTATAAAAAGAAAATGTTTGAAAAATTTCCTATAACAAGTAAGTGTTTGAAAAATTTCCTATAAAAAGTATATTTTTGAAAATTTTCCTTTTAAAGGAAATTTTTGAAAAATTTCCTATAAAAAGTAAATTTTTGAAAAATTTCCTATAAAAAGTAAATTTTTGAAAAATTTCCTGTAAAAAGTAAATTTTTTAAAATTTTCCTTTAAAAAGTAAATTTTTGAAAAATTTCCTATAAAAAGTAAATTTTTGAAAAATTTTCTATAAAAAGTACATTTTTAAAAAATTTCCTATAAAAAGTACATTTTTGAAAAATTTCCTATAAAAAGTATATTTTTGAAAATTTTCCTTTAAAAAGTAAATTTTTGAAAAATTTCCTATAAAAAGTAAATTTTTGAAAAACTTCCTATAAAAAGTAAATTTTTGAAAAAATTTGCCATAAAAAGTAAATTTTTGAAAAATTTGCCATAAAAAGTAAATTTTTGAAAAATTTCCCACAAAAAGAAAATTTTCGAAAAATTTCCTATTAAGAGTAAATTTTTGAAAAATTAAAAATCATTCCGCCAAATTTTCAGTATTTTTTTTTTTAATTGTAGGAAATTGCAAATATTTTTAAATATCAATAAAACAATCTTAGACTCGTACTACTATGAAAATAAGTTTAACTTATACTTTTGTTCGAGAAAATATTTTTAATTAAAAAATGCATTGGACCTTAAGCCACTTTCAAAAACAACATTTTTATTATTATTTTGTTTGAAGTAACATTTAATTTTAACATTAAATATGTATTGGACTTAATACACTTTCAAAACAAATAAATTTGAAATTTTGTTTGAATATTTTTTGCTTTTAAATTGAAAAATATATGGGGCTTAAACCACTTTCAAAATAAAAATTTGTATCAAATCGTTAACGACAAAATATTTGACTGTCAATATTTTAGTAGGTTTTGTAAATTTAAAATGAATTATTTTTCGCATAGTAAGATCTGCAATTGTAGATCCTTTCCCCATTATTGACTTCATTTTTTTGGAATGTTGACTTATTCCACTTTCAAAATAAAGGGTTCATATTATGTTCAATTTATGATTTAATTAGTTTTTAAAGTTATCATGTTGCTTCTTACAATATAAATATTTTATTAATTTCAACTTCAAAATTTTTTGAAAACTTTCTAGCTTTTTTAAAGAACAACTGATATGAAAATAGTTTAAAGGTACATAGTATATAGAAAACTTGATTTGCGACGTAGTTTTTTTGAACCCCATTCGCTTCTTTTGTACTTTTTATAGTTATTAATAAATTTCTAATTAATTTGTTTAATTATTTAGAATATTTTTTTTCAGTTTTAATGCATTTAAAAAAATATTTAATGTTTATAAATATTTATACAGAAAACACATGATTCTCTTGTATTTTAAGACAAATGTTTAAAAAATAAGAAAAAAATTAACAAATATGCCACCAACATTTTATGATTAAACTAACGCCAATTAATTGTTTTGAATATGTAATTGAAAAATATATTTCGATGCTTGTGCAAAAACAAATAAATTTCTAAGTTTGATTAATTTGAATGGTTTGGCATTACTCTTGGGTTGTTTACAATTAAAACTTGATGAAAATTTTGTATATAATAGATACGAATACGAATGTTTGAATGTTGCCACAATTAAATTGTTAGATGATGATTTCAGCAGTAGTACTATACGATTATCACGCCACTTTTTTTTATTTTTTTATTTAATTTCCCTTTTTATTGTTATATCGCTTTTCAATTTGTGATTAGATATGTATGTACGTAACTTTGTGTCATTGAAAGAAGGAATTTTATGAGTAAAAAATGCTAGAGAGAAAAATAAAAATAAAATACAATATTTGTTTGATAAAAAATAATTTTATATCGTAAATTTGTATATAGCAGTTAGACTGAAAGATATTATACTAATTTGCATAGCCAATACATTATTCTCGATATGTTCCAAAAGGGTCTTTTGATATCTTTAGGATTTCAGATATCTCTATCAACCTCACTTTACAGTCAACCAAAACTATTATGTGGTCTCTGTCAAATTTAACTGGTGGCATCTATGTGTCAGGCCCCAAACTTTTCAGCGCCCCAAACTTGTCATATAAATCCTGTTATTTTCAACTTGTCACAATTTTTTTCCGACAAGAACAAAGCTTGTTAAAAATAAACAAAATCATTAAAATCTTCTCGGAAAATAGTTTTAAGCCACAAATTTACTTTATGAAATTTTGCACAGTCGGACCTTTGCAAAAATCTAAAATCGGTTCATTATTTGGAGTACCTACCATAGGTCTTATTTCCCGTAATTGAGATTTTAGTCACAAATTATAGTATATATATATTTTAATTGGTTCATATTTGACTATAGCTTCCATGCAAGACCTTCTGACAAAATTAACTTAAATGTGTTAAAAACAGGAGTAGGCAGTAGAGTGGGTCGATTTGTATGGGAGCCAAAAAACGCAACAATCGTATAGCAAAATCGAAATCTGCACCTGATTCTAAGAAAGTTTCCCTAAGAAACCAGGTGTCTAAAATGAAATCCTAGCTAGCGCCGCGAGGCCTGAAAATATTCACTTCCTACACATTGAATAGAATTTTGAAAAAAAAAAATAGTTTTGGATATAATTCGATATCTTGAGAACTAATAAAGGTATCTTAATGAAACTTCAGGTGGATAAAGCTGGTGAGTTTCCACAAAATATGGGCGTAGTAGAATGCCACTGGGCTCTCAAGCGTGAAACCAATGTTTAATATCTCGAAGTAATTTTGTTCTTAAAATTCACCAAAGTCCTATTTATGCTCTGAACGTATATTAGATTATACATTTGGAAAGAGCATTCAAATATATATTAAAATTAGTTTTAATTTTGTGATTATCTCTTTTATCTTTCAAGCTTAAACTAAACAATTCGTCAAATATATATTAAAATTTTATGATAATTGAACGAAGCAAAGTTTTAACACTAAAGATCTTGAAACATAAATGAGATATTCACACAGTCAAACACAGTTTTAATAGATATTTGAATGCTCTTTCCAAATATATAATCAGATATACGTTCAGAGCATAAATGGAACTTTGGTGAATTTTAAGAACGAAATTTCTTCGACATGTTAAACTTTGGTTTCACATTTGGGAGCCTAATGGCATTCTACTAAGCTCTACTGTAGCTCATATTTTGTGGAAACTCAAAAGCTTTGTCCACCTGAAGTTTCACTGAGATATCTTCATCAGTTCTCAAGATATCGAATTATATCCAAAACTATTTTTTTTTCAAAATTCTATTCAATATGTAGGAAGTGAATATTTTCAGGCCTCGCGGCGCTAGCTAGGATTTCATTTTAGACACCTGGTTTCTTAGGAAAACTTTCTTAGAATCAGGTGCAGATTTCGATTTTGCTATACGATTGTTCACTAAAAAAATCGACCCACCCTAGTAGGCAGCCCATACCACCAGAAGCCGATGAATTTTTTTAATTTTCGTGAATAAAGCGATCATTAATAAAATTGTGAAAATGAGTATAAAAATCATTCAGTTGGATAAAAAAATTCAGTTTTTGATAAAAAGTTTTTCATAGAAAAATTTTTGATAAAAAATTTTGCACAGAAAAATTTTTGATAACAAAATTTTTGATAAAAAGCTATAGAAAAATTTTTGATAACAAAAATTTTCTATAGAAAAAATTTTGTTACAAAAAAAATTTTCTAAAGAAAAATTTTTGATAAAAAAATGTTCTATAGAAAAATTTTTGATAAAAAAAATTTCTATAGAAAAATTTTTGATAAATAAATTTTCTATAGAAAAATTTTTGATAAAAAATTTTCCATAGAAAAATTTTTGATAAAAAAAATTTTCTATAAAAAAATAAAAAAAAAATTTCTATGGAAAATGTTTTGATAAAAAAAATATAGAAAAAAAATCTTTGATAGAAAAATTTTTGATAAAAAAATTTTCTATAGAAAAAATTTTTGATAAAAAAATTTTCCATAGAAAAATTTTTGATAAAAAAAATTTTCTATAGAAAAATTTTTGATAAAAAAATTTCCTATAGGAAAATTTTTGATAAAAAAATTTTCTATAGAAAAATTTTTGATCAAAAAATTTTCTATAGAAAAATTTTTGATCAAAAAATTTTCTATAGAAAAATTTTTGATCAAAAAATTTTCTATAGAAAAATTTTTGATAAAAAAATTTTCTATAGAAAAATTTTTGATAAAAAAATTTTCTATAGAAAATTTTTTGATCAAAAATTTTTCTATAGAAAATTTTTTTATCAAAAAAAAAAAATTTTTGATAAAAAAATTTTCTATAGAAAATTTTTTTTATAAAAATATAACATTTTTTAAATATAGTGGTGATAAAATGTTACTCAAAATTTTGATTTTTGTTGACTAGTGTTAAATATTTGTCTTCTGTTAGCTTGACAACTTGAATATTTTTCAATGTTCTAATATTATTTGATATTTTTAAAACCATTTAATAAAAGCAATTAACATAATTTTGAGAACCTTCAATCGTCATGAATTCAGAAATTGGCACGAGATTTTTAAATATTTTAAGAATATGTGATTTATATGAAAAAGAAAAAAGTTTAAATACGTGTCATTTAAAATAAAATGTTATTTGGCTTATATTTCCTCATAGAAATATTAACCTATATTTTGCATAATTAAACTTGAATAAACTCTAAAAAAACGCTTTTATTAATTCAAACAAGTTTTTTTTTTATTTTATTTTATTTTCTCCTGCTTTTAAAAAAGTTCTCCGACTTCTAAAAATGTGACGTCAACCTTGAGACATTTTGTTGATATATTAAATTAAAAAGGTGTAATATCAACAACAATTATAAAGCCGCTTTGATAAAAAAACATATGTTTAAATTTTATCACATAATCATTTTCCAAGAAGTCAATCAGTGTCAAATCAGGGCTATATGGTGGATGACTAATTTTTCGATATTATTTTCAATATACATAGAATGTTGAAATAATAACATAGGTTTAGAGTATCGTAGAGTGGTCTTGTCTGAGTATAATAATCTCCCATTTGTTTAGCGTGTAAAAAGTCTCGTGTCACTGTGCAGTATCAGTTCACATCATCAATGTTTTTTCTGAAAAACAACCGGTTTTCAACGATTGACTTCAGTAAACCGAATTATAAACAATAGTCATTAGTGGAGCATCATCGACAAAGATGGCGGCGGTTGGAGTGTCAAAGCTCGTAACAAAAAACCCAGACCTCGTATGTAAAAAAGAGAACTAAAGCAGGAAAACTATCTACTAACGTATATTTTTTAAGTTTCTCTAAAAACGTTTTTTCGTAAATTTTGCCTTTTGAGATCAAATTCGGTAACGTTGTATATTCTTATGCTGTAAACACAATCACGATAGCAGGCTACACGAACACCGACTACAAAAGTCGTTGGCTGCTTTCGTCGCCTCGTAGTCAGCTACTTAATTATTTTTAAGACGACAGCTACATTCCGAAACAGCTGTTTATGAGTGGTGTCAATATCGCGTTTATAAGATGGACAAAATAACAATTCATATTTTGATAGAAATAACATAAATTCATTTTAGTAATTAGCCTCCGATATCAGCAGTTTTCCTGTACCTGATAGTATTTCTAAATCAAAAAATTCTTATAGAAAGATTTTGGCGCGATCTCTTTTAGTTTGAGAGTTATGGGCTTTTTAAATTTCGAGAATGATGTGGCATAACTTTAAAAGTTTATATCCGATATTAACTTTTTAGTATCAAAATACAGCCTGCTGAAAATACTTTTCAAATAATATATATTCTTCCGATTTATAATGGATTAAAAGCTCGTATACTAAAAACTTATTTTTACAACCGACTTTTTTATAAAAATGCGTATAAATTGATACAACATAGATAAAAGTATAAATATATAATATATATATAATTCCCCGACAACATTCCAATTGGAACAAGAGGTAATGAGACAATGAGCTGCATCCGATTCTATTTTAAGACTCATTGAAAGGGACATACGTTTTAACGAGAGAAGTTTTACATAGCCTAATAATCAATAACCAGTGGCTAGCTGAGTTATGAGGTGAACCGCCGCTTTTTTTGCCAGTGGGTCTGGCAGGGGATTGAACTTGGGACCTCTGGTATACTAGGCGGATGGCCAACATACTATACCACGGCGGTTCACACATAGATATAAGTATAATATTTTAAATAATGAATTTTGTACAGGACACACTGGGCTTTTATATAACCTAAGCTACATAGCTCTAGCGCATTAAGTGTATGAGATATGACAGTTTAAAAATTTACTTATATTGAGGTAGAGTTATATAAATATAAATATTTATATTATATATTTATTAGAAATTATTATATGCAATATATCTATAAGTATTTGTTTATACACATTTTCTTTATCGTACTTATAGTAAATAAATTTAAGGCTTAAATCGCAATTTTTTCAATATTCTATTATGCTAAGTATCAAATCTGTTATTGTCGCCAACAAAAATAAAAATTAGTTTAATTTTGGCTACAGCTACAACGGTGATCGGTAGTCGTGTGGCTGTGTCGACGGTAAAAAATTTATTCCCATTTGAATGCGTGTATTCTAATTTTAACAGGTTGTAGCCCGTAGCCTGTAGCCGTGATTGTGTCTAAAGCATTAACTAATGAAAATAACAATACAAAAAATACAAAATGTTTAAATACTAGCCCCCTAATTCATAATCAAAAAATAAAGCTATAGCAAGCTTATAATTCAAATTTTCCATACAAATTTCAAATTATAAAAAATTGATCATTTTAAAATTTGCTTATGAATAGGGGGTAGATTTTTAACAAAAGCTAACGGAATAGGTAAATGAAGTGAACAATTTTTTAAAAAGTACTTTTTGGTGTTTTTCTTTTTTTTTTAATTAATGGGTCTTCCAAATCCGTGTTAATAAAAATAAAAGTTATACTGGAATCGATATACATTCAAAAATATCAAATTCGTGTCTGGTACTTTTTGCTCAAAAATAATATGTATCTTTGGATACCACTCACATGACCATTTAAAGAATTCTAACACGTCAGAAAAAGTTTTTGGAAAATGAAATACATACAACTAAATATAAGATAAATATTTTATTTATTTAATTGTTATCTATTTCATTTCCGATTCTACCGTCATTAAATAAATATATCAACTTGTTGACTAAAAATTGTACTTTAGACATGCATATTTAATATACAAAATAATGTTTTCTTTATCCCACGCTATCTCTCGATTAAAAAGCTTATGACGCTTTCATTTTTACTATATACAATTTGCACATTTCAAAATACAAATACATTTCGGTATCTCAACCACATTTATTTTTTAATTAAAAAAAAAAAACAGCTGATCTTTTAAAGAGAACAATTTTATATAACGTTAAAAGAAAAAAAAATAAAATAGCATCAATGAAAATCTTGAACTAGAAACCTCTAAAGTATGTACCCGAAATAAAATTTTTATTTCGTAAGATAATAAATGTTTCTTTGTAATATTGGTAAAATTTTCAAAAAGTACCAAAGATGTATAAACATTAGTTTTGAAGAAATCGAATTTAAAAGGCACATAGGATTTTAGAAGAAGTGCAATAGATTTCGTTTTTATACCCTTCACCACCATAGGTGGAAAGGGTATTATAAATTTGTGCTGATGTATGTAACGCAAAAAATATTTGTCTTAAACCCACCTTTTAGTATACCAATAGGCTTAAAATCACTTTCTGAGTCGATTTAGCGATGTCAGTTCGTCCGTCCGTCTGGACGGCTGGCTGGACCTCCATGAAAGCCATGTAATCATTGTACAGGTCACAATTCTAAAGATAATTTGATGAAATTTGCCACAGATCATTTTTATGATAGTGGCAATTGAAATTCGTCAAAATCGGTCCATTATTTATGGTACCTCCCATAGGTCCCACTTCCCCGGAATTGATATATTGGCCACAAATATCAATATTTTTTTCATGAAATTTAAAAGAAATAATGCTTATGTAAAGTTAAATCACTATACCAAATTTCGTTTAAATCGGTCCACATTTTTTTATCAAAATTTTTTCTGTAGAAAAATTTTTGATAAACATCCAAATTCCAACTAAATGATTTTAATACTCATGTTCACGAGTTTTATTAATAATCGTGCCTACTCCTGCTTAATTTTTATTAAAAGAGTTTTTAGAGATATTATTTAAAAACGCTATCTTAATTGGTACAAAAATGAACAAGAATAAAGTTTTTTTCGTGTTTATTCTTTGTTAAAGAAATAAAATAATGTATAAATCCCCTACACCACTATAGTTGAGCCAGTCAACAAATCGATTTCCAAAGACTCTATTCGAAAAAGTCGCAAAAAAGAGTCATGGAAGAAAAGTCGCAGGTTGCGTCGCAGGCCCCAAGTCGCAAACTGCGACTTTAGACGCATAACCGTAACACTGATTGCACTCCATAAATTTGTTCTTCCAATAGTGGAATAAAAGCGGAAAAGAACTATGAAAAATACATAAACGCACAAACATAAATTTTATGAGCACGTGAGTGTGCCTTACCTTTCTCTCATTAGATAAAAGCTAACTTGCTAACGTGCTAACGTGCTAACTTTTTTACTCTCTTTTTTATGGGACTTATTAAAACGACCAAATTCAGATATCCAGCATCGATGGTTTAATACATATTTGGATTATGCATAATACTCGTATCTATTTTATAAGGATTTCCTGTACTAAGAAATTTTAAACTCTGATAACTTAGTAGATAGGGTATCTAAAGATCGGGCTTAACCGTCAAAACTTTTTTATTTACTTTTATAAACAAAATGAGTAACAAAAAAACTTTTAAAAAAATAAAGCTCTCTCACAACTAAACAATTAAAATAAAGTATGTATAAACGCCGAATTTAAAAGTTGGACTTTTTTTGAGCCGCCAACGTGCTAACTTTTTTCAGTTTATGATTAAGGTCTTACTTTCTATATCCCATTAAGGCATATAGTGAAGGTTTAGTGATTTCAAAGCTTTGGGTATTAACTTTGACTATAGTATTTCTGCTCTTTGCTGGTTGTTAATAGGTTTAGAATTAATTGTGTTTTTTTATTGTATTTTTGTTTTTACTTTATCGCGCCATACCGACCGAACCTCTACCGAGTTGAGTTCCATGTGTGTATGAGTATGAAAGCGAAAATGTAAAATTTTTTTTCTTGATTATTCATCATTCGTTTAAGTATTTCTGTACGGTCCAAACGTATTTTTTTTTCTAACTTATTTCATAAATAATTAAACAAAATTAAATTTTTGATTAAAATACTAGTGTTATTTACATAATTAACGCGTAAATAAAAAAAAAAAAAAATTAGATAAAATTGTTCGTGCTTTTATTAATTTTTGGGAAAATTTAAAAATCGAAATTTTGAATATAATGTAAGATTACGTTTTACGTTATTTTAATACATGTATGTATGAACATCTAATTATTATAATACAAAAGTGAAAGATTATCTTAAGCTTTTGATAAAGAAATTGAAAAAAATGTACATAATCTAAATTTGTACATAAATGACAAGTGTAATTTGTTAGATTAGATAATCTTAGAAAAAATATTAAAATGTGTTTATTTTGAAACTTCAGGTTGTTCTAATTTTAATAACGCATCGTCGTTCCCTGCACTTGTATGACCAATGTATAAGGGGAAAAAAATATTAAAGAAATCATATGCTTTAAATTCTATAAAAGAACTGATTCATCATCATCGCCCCGGCAAAATCCAAAGAACTATAATTTAAACAACGTAAACTTTCTGCAATTTGTAGTTTCACTAAAAACTGATTTTTCTAAATGTGGACATTAAGGGATAAACATTAATAAACATTATAATGGTTAGGTTATTCAGACTTACTTAGACGAACCTATTAAGAACCAAATTGAGTTATCAGCTGGTAATGCTTCATGGAATGAAGCAACACAATTGGGGAAGCACTATGGATCAACAATCATGGTCTTGCGCATAATCTTACAGTTTCCTGTGAGGTCCTCTTATCTAATCTAATCTAGGCGATCGAATAGACAGATAAAATCCATTGTACTAACACCGATTCTAACAAAAAGCTCATTACTTATTTCAGCTAATATCTACGTCAGCAAAACGGCCTCAAACAAACCACAACAAGGCAAGTGGAAAGAATATGTTTTATGGACTCCTCTTCACAATATCTCTATTTGAGAGTGTACTTGCACTTTCAGTAATAACGGATTTTTGTAAAATTTGGATATTTAACAAATGATACATTTGATAAGGTAGTGTTAGGTTTGGTAATAAAGGTGGTGTCAAAGCGACACCTTCACTCGGAAACCCAAGGGATCCATTTTGATCCTTTACTAAAGAGAAGAAAAGAAGAGATTGGAAATAGAGCAAGAGAAAAGAAAAGTATAGAGGGAGAAGAAGAGTACCCTATCTAAGCGAACTGAGACCAGTTGGTAGGGTTCGCCCTACAATATCATGCAAATCCTGAAGTTCAGCAAAGAATCTGCTACTTAAATGTCTGAGCCTCTGATTTTAGAGCTTTGGACAATAACAGAGAATGTGTCCTACCGATTCGGACGAATCGTCATCTAGAAATAATCTGCAGAGGTCCGGAATGCTACCATCCCATCTATATTTTGCATCCGATTCTATTTTTAGACTCATTGTAAGGGACCTACGTTTTAACGCCGACTCCGAACGGCTAAAGCATTAGTTAGAGAAGTTTTACATAACCTAACACTCAATAACCAGTGCCTAGCTGAGTTATGAGGTAAACCGCCGCTTTTTTGAAAATTCATTTTTTTCAAGTTGGTCTGACCGGGGATTGAACTTGGGACCTCGGTATGCTAGGCGGATGACTAACCTGCTATACCACGGCGGTTCACATAGCACTTTCCTGCTTGTTTTTTCAAAAAGATGCTTTCAATTTTTCACTTTTTTCTAAGAAGTTTTTTATTAAAAGATTATGTTTTTTTTTAAATATTCGTAGAGAACGGTGTTCTAGGATGATTTTAATCCAAATTTAAAGTCAGTACAATATTTACCCTACCTTCAGCATTGACTGAAATTGGTTTAATTTGTATGAGAATTTTCGAAACTCAAGCCGATCTTGTCACTTTTACTTTAGATTTGAAAAATAAAAATTAGAACGAATTCATAAACGAATTCGGAAAATGGGATTTTAATAAAAATGGAAAATTTCCATACACCACAATTTAAATTGCAAAAGGCTAAAAATCTTCGCAACCTATTTGTTCATTTTATTAATTGTATACAAAACAATATTTTTTTCTTTAATTGATACCAATTGATTTTTCTGTTTTATTTTACCATTCCAGGTCATTTTAATCAAGGCATAAATATACAACACAACAACAACAGCAACACTGGTTGAAATCAATTTGTCATAAATTTATTTGTTATTAAATAGTATGACTAACGAATCTCTACGTACTAGAGTAATTTATAAATAATAAAACAAATCAACATTTACAAATATCAACATCATCAACTTCATCATTTTAAATTGAAATTATCATTTCAATTGAGAAAAAAAAATATATACCAAAAAGCACCACAAGTTGTTTTAAAAACTTAATCTTAAAAGATTTTAAAAAATTTCTCATTTTTTATTCTACATTTCGTTGTTATATTATTATTTTAAACAAAAAAAAATTATCCTAATATAACGCTGCAATGGCATCATCCTCCATACTCGCCAACAATCCAATAAATACAACAACAACTACACATGCAACACCAACGTTAATAAACGGTTCTAATTCTGCTGCTGCTGCTCCAACTACTATTTCAACACGCAAAAGAACCTACGAAACAGCTTTAACCACCTCAACAACATCGTCGTCTAAGAACACAAACGAGTCGTTACAGTCGCCAAATCTTGAAATTGCCAAAGAACAATACAAATCTATGTTGCCGCCTGCATCATCACCGGCTGCTTTAAGCGATGATTTGTCGATTAAATTGGATATTGAACCCATGGATGGTGACAATTTATCCACAACTAAAGATTATACACGCACAATTTCACAGAGCGAACCTGACGATGGTGAGGGAGCAATTGCTACTATAGCTGTGGATACAGCTGCTTCAACTAGTCCTAAAGTGAAAAAGAAATATAATCCACCAACTGCTATAGTACCAACTGTGAGCAGTGGTACTTCGGAATTAATGGTAAGTCATTTTCAAAAAATTCTCTTTAGAAAGTGATTTCTGAAAACTTTTGTAAATTTTTTTTTAAATGGGTCCGTATTTGATTATAGCTCCCATACAAGACTTTTTGTCAAAAGCTACTTAAAAGCGCGACAATTAAAAAAAAACGCTTCTAAAACTGAAGATAATGAAAAATTTAAATTTATTTGTTGTACACATAATTTGTGCATAAAATGTTATCAAATTGCTAACTTTCGAGAAAAGTGGTCCACATTTGACCCTAAAAATTGGCTATTTTCACTTAATTTACATTATTGTTAATAAAATCATCCTTCATTCATGGATGTATCTGGAAATAAGGCTTACTATATTGACAGTTATATGCCATGCAATAAAAATAGGTTTTTGCAAGTGTGTGAAGTTAAATTCGTCAAGTTAAATACGTCCCACAAAAATGTTAATAACATTACAGGGCACTGTTAAATATATGAATTTAAAAATATATGATTTTTTCGTAGAAAAAACACAAAAATATAAAAAATTTAGATTATTTAAGTAAAAAACAATCAGAATTTTTAATTTTTTGTAAAAAAAATTTTATAAAAAACTTGTATTAAGAGCTACGTGCAATTATATAGGCGCATATTTGTTGCACCAAAAAGGCAATTTCGAAGAGACCTGAATAGGGTTTCGATATATCGTTGCAAAGCTCTAAGGGAGTAGATTCCAAAACTATATTCAGTATATGCAGTTGTTTCTCAGGAAAAAATTGACAGCATGTGGAATTTAGTAAAAAGTGATATGAAGTTATAAGGACTTTGAAGCTCTGTAGGGGCCATTTCGGACAGACCTGAATGAGGTTGCGATATACTGGGTGAAAGCTCTAAGGGAGTAGATTCCAAAACTATATTCAGTATATGCAGTTGTTTCTCAGGAAAAAATTGAGAGCATGTGGAATTTAGTCAAAAGTGATATGAAGTTATAAGGACTTTGAAGATCTGTAGGGGCCATTTCGGACAGACCTGAATGAGGTTGCGACATACTGGGTGAAAGCTCTAAGGGAGTAGATTCCATAACTATAATCAGTATATGCAGTTGTTTCTCAGGAAAAATTTTACAAGATGTGGAATTTAGTAAAAAGTGATATGAAGTTATAAGGACTTTGAAGCTCTGTAGGGGCCATTTCGGACAGACCTGAATCAGGTTGCGACATACTGGGTGAAAGCTCTAAGGGAGTAGATTCCATAACTATAAACAGTATATGCAGTTGTTTCTCAGGAAAAAATTGACAGCATGTGGAATGTAGTAAAAAGTGATATGAAGTTATAAGGACTTTGAAGCTCTGTAGGGGCCATTTCGGACAGACCTGAATGAGGTTGTGACATACCGGGTGAAAGCTCTAAGGGAGTAGATTCCATAACTATAATCAGTATATGCAGTTGTTTCTCAGGAAAAATTTGACAGCGGGTGAAATGTAGTATAAATTCATGTGAAGTCACTTGGACAACAATTTGAAGCTCTGTAAAGGCCATTTCGGACCGACCTGAATCGGGTTGTGACATATCGGGTGAAAGGCCTAGGGGAGTAGATTCCAAAACTATATTCAGTATATGCAGTTCTTTCTCAGGAAAAATTTTATAGGATGTGGAATTTATTAAAAAGTAATATGAAGTCATAAGGATTTGAAGCTCTGTAGGGGCCATTTCGGACAGACCTGAATGAGGTTGCGACATACTGGGTGAAAGCTCTAAGGGAGTAGATTCCAAAACTATATTCAGTATATGCAGTTGTTTCTCAGGAAAAAATTGACAGCATGTGGAATTTAGTCAAAAGTGATATGAAGTTATAAGGACTTTGAAGATCTGTAGGGGCCATTTCGGACAGACATACTGGGTGAAAGCTCTAAGGGAGTAGATTCCAAAACTATATTCAGTATATGCAGTTGTTTCTCAGGAAAAAATTGACAGCATGTGGAATGTAGTAAAAAGTGATATGAAGTTATAAGGACTTTGAAGCTCTGTAGGGGCCATTTCGGACAGACCTGAATGAGGTTGCGACATACTGGGTGAAAGCTCTAAGGGAGTAGATTCCAAAACTATATTCAGTATATGCAGTTGTTTCTCAGGAAAAAATTGACAGCATGTGGAATTTAGTCAAAAGTGATATGAAGTTATAAGGACTTTGAAGATCTGTAGGGGCCATTTCGGACAGACCTGAATCAGGTTGTGACATACCGGGTGAAAGCTTAAGTGGAGTAGATACCAAAACTATATTCAATATATGCAGTTGTTTCTCAGGAAAAATTTTACAAGATGTGGAATTTAGTAAAAAGTGATATGAAGTTATAAGGACTTTGAAGCTCTGTAGGGGCCATTTCGGACAGACCTGAATCAGGTTGCGACATACTGGGTGAAAGCTCTAAGGGAGTAGATTCCATAACTATAATCAGTATATGCAGTTGTTTCTCAGGAAAAAATTGACAGCATGTGGAATGTAGTAAAAAGTGATATGAAGTTATAAGGACTTTGAAGCTCTGTAGGGGCCATTTCGGACAGACCTGAATGAGGTTGTGACATACCGGGTGAAAGCTCTAAGGGAGTAGATTCCATAACTATAATCAGTATATGCAGTTGTTTCTCAGGAAAAATTTGACAGCGGGTGAAATGTAGTATAAATTCATGTGAAGTCACTTCGACAACACTTTGAAGCTCTGTAAAGGCCATTTCGGACCGACCTGAATCGGGTTGTGACATATCGGGTGAAAGGCCTAGGGGAGTAGATTCCAAAACTATATTCAGTATATGCAGTTCTTTCTCAGGAAAAATTTTATAGGATGTGGAATTTATTAAAAAGTAATATGAAGTCATAAGGATTTGAAGCTCTGTAGGGGCCATTTCGGACAGACCTGAATGAGGTTGCGACATACTGGGTGAAAGCTTAAGTGGAGTAGATACCAAAACTATATTCAATATATGCAGTTGTTTCTCAGGAAAAATTTTATAACATGTGGAATTAAGTAAAAAGTGATATGAAGTCATAAGGATTTGAAGCTCTGTAGGGGCCATTTCGGACAGACCTGAATCAGGTTGTGACATGCTGGGTGAAAGCTCTAGGGGAGTAGATTCCAAAACTGTATTCAGTATATGCAGTTGTTTCTCAGGAAAAATTTTACAGGATGTGGAATGTAGTAAAAAGTAATATGAAGTTATAAGGACTTTGAAGCTCTGTAGGGGCCATTTCGGACAGACCTGAATCGGGTTGTGATATACTGGGTGAAAGCTCTAGGGGAGTAGATTCCAAAACTGTATTCAGTATATGCAGTTGTTTCTCAGGAAAAAATTTATAGGATGTGGAATTTAGTAAAAAGTGATATTAAGTCATAAGGATTTGAAGCTCTGTATTGGCCATTTCGGACAGACCTGAATCAGGTTGTGACATACCGGGTGAAAGCTTAAGTGGAGTAGATACCAAAACTATATTCAATATATGCAGTTGTTTCTCAGGAAAAATTTTACAAGATGTGGAATTTAGTAAAAAGTGATATGAAGTTATAAGGACTTTGAAGCTCTGTAGGGGCCATTTCGGACAGACCTGAATCAGGTTGCGACATACTGGGTGAAAGCTCTAAGGGAGTAGATTCCATAACTATAATCAGTATATGCAGTTGTTTCTCAGGAAAAAATTGACAGCATGTGGAATGTAGTAAAAAGTGATATGAAGTTATAAGGACTTTGAAGCTCTGTAGGGGCCATTTCGGACAGACCTGAATGAGGTTGTGACATACCGGGTGAAAGCTCTAAGGGAGTAGATTCCATAACTATAATCAGTATATGCAGTTGTTTCTCAGGAAAAATTTGACAGCGGGTGAAATGTAGTATAAATTCATGTGAAGTCACTTCGACAACACTTTGAAGCTCTGTAAAGGCCATTTCGGACCGACCTGAATCGGGTTGTGACATATCGGGTGAAAGGCCTAGGGGAGTAGATTCCAAAACTATATTCAGTATATGCAGTTCTTTCTCAGGAAAAAATTTATAGGATGTGGAATTTATTAAAAAGTAATATGAAGTCATAAGGATTTGAAGCTCTGTAGGGGCCATTTCGGACAGACCTGAATCGGGTTGTGATATACCGGGTGAAAGCTCTAGGGGAGTAGATTCCAAAACTATATTCAATTGAAAATTTCTCAATTTCAATTGAATATTCTCAATTTCAACTGAATATTTCTCAATTTCAATTGAAAATGTATAGTTTCATTACTGACTATACATTTTTTTAAACACTGGCAAAAATATTTTGAACTTATTTTTTTGAATTACTTTTTCTTGCAATATTTCAAATGAAAGTTTTATGTAAAAAAAAAAAAAATTATAATAAAGTTTTATATAAAGAATTTGTGTATTATAAATTTTTTTCTGAATAGGCTCTATATGTTTATAAAATTTGTTTTCTTTAGTTTACAAAGAGTTACTCAAAATACACTTTTGGATCTTGATTACGATATCTCATGTTATGTTCTAACAAATCCAGGCACCACAGTTGATCTGTAACAATTTCAGAACATTTTTCATTATCTCTTCATTATCTTTTAAAATGCATATGAGTTTATTTATTTAAAATTGATTCCTAACTTTAAATTCTCAATAAGTTGAAAAAAATGCAGTTTGTAGACTGTAGTTTTTCGATTTTTACATGACAACTTACCCCGTACTCACTTAGCATGTATTATCCAAAACACAGTGTGAATATAGACGTTTTTTATTTTTATAAATTTGAATATCGATTATTATTTTACTTAATTTTAAGATAAAATAAAATTCCTTTTTAATAACCTCATGTATGAAATCAAAATTTTAGATAAATATTGGATAATTTTGTTTTTTTTATATACATAAGTACGAGTACAAATATTGAAATATACATTACATACATATTTTTTCGTTTACTTTTTAATAACTCTAGTCTATTTAAAAAAAAAAAAACATAAAACTTTATTTTATCAATATAATACTATTAAATATTAAAAATGTATCAATAAATGCCCATCATACCTGAATTTGTTACTTTTTAAAAACAGTTATAGTTGTTATATTAAATAAAAATTTTAAAATTATGTAAATTTTGTTGTTTTTTTTTACGAAAATAATGTAGCTTATAGCTTATTCACATTGAGCCCGAAAACTAGTTAAAGTAGTTTTCGCCTCAAAACAATATTGAAAACTTAAGTTTTCACATACAAAACGAAAACTCCTTCTATCTGAGTTTTCAACGAAAACTTATTTGAAAACTATTAAAAAACTATAGAAAACTATAAAATAAGTTGGAAATGGGAAAATATTAAAAATAAATGTCAGTTGAAAATAAAATATAAAAAAGAACAATAATTTTAATATTAAAAATTTCTGAAAAATACATTGTGAATGTGACGAATATGTTATTATTTTATCGTTTTTTACTGCAAT
Organism: Stomorhina lunata; assembly: GCA_933228675.1. Classification (NCBI taxonomy): domain Eukaryota; kingdom Metazoa; phylum Arthropoda; class Insecta; order Diptera; family Rhiniidae; genus Stomorhina; species Stomorhina lunata. The sequence goes on along the minus strand of OW121742.1, from coordinate 11,797,512 downwards.
TTAATAATTCTAAAGAATTTAGTGTTCGGTTTTTAAAATTAAGCAGGATTAATAAAAAAATTTTACCGAAAACTCATGAAGTGCCAAATTTTCATAATGTGAATGGTACAGTTTTCGATGGTGTTTTCATATCCGAAAACACCTAAAAACTTATAGTGTGAATGGGCTATTAGGAATCTAAGCCTTTGAAGAAATATAAAGCGTACAAAACGGCTTCAAAGTCCTAATGACTTCATATCACTTTTTACTTAATTCCACATCTTGTAAAATTTTTCCTGAGAAACAACTGCATATACTGATTATAGTTACGGAATCTACTCCCCTAGAGCTTTCACCCAGTATATCACAACCCGATCCAGGTCGGTCCGAAATGGCCTTTACAGAGCTTCAAAGTGTTGTCGAAGTGACTTCACATGAATTTATACTACATTTCACCCGCTGTCAAATTTTTCCTGAGAAACAACTGCATATACTGATTATAGTTATGGAATCTACTCCCTTAGAGCTTTCACCCGGTATGTCACAACCTGATTCAGGTCTGTCCGAAATGGCCAATACAGAGCTTCAAATCCTTATGACTTAATATCACTTTTTACTAAATTCCACATCCTATAAATTTTTTCCTGAGAAACAACTGCATATACTGAATACAGTTTTGGAATCTACTCCCCTAGAGCTTTCACCCAGTATATCACAACCCGATTCAGGTCTGTCCGAAATGGCCCCTACAGAGCTTCAAAGTCCTTATAACTTCATATTACTTTTTACTACATTCCACATCCTGTAAAATTTTTCCTGAGAAACAACTGCATATACTGAATACAGTTTTGGAATCTACTCCCCTAGAGCTTTCACCCAGCATGTCACAACCTGATTCAGGTCTGTCCGAAATGGCCCCTACAGAGCTTCAAATCCTTATGACTTCATATCACTTTTTACTTAATTCCACATGTTATAAAATTTTTCCTGAGAAACAACTGCATATATTGAATATAGTTTTGGTATCTACTCCACTTAAGCTTTCACCCAGTATGTCGCAACCTCATTCAGGTCTGTCCGAAATGGCCCCTACAGAGCTTCAAATCCTTATGACTTCATATTACTTTTTAATAAATTCCACATCCTATAAAATTTTTCCTGAGAAAGAACTGCATATACTGAATATAGTTTTGGAATCTACTCCCCTAGGCCTTTCACCCGATATGTCACAACCCGATTCAGGTCGGTCCGAAATGGCCTTTACAGAGCTTCAAAGTGTTGTCGAAGTGACTTCACATGAATTTATACTACATTTCACCCGCTGTCAAATTTTTCCTGAGAAACAACTGCATATACTGATTATAGTTATGGAATCTACTCCCTTAGAGCTTTCACCCGGTATGTCACAACCTCATTCAGGTCTGTCCGAAATGGCCCCTACAGAGCTTCAAAGTCCTTATAACTTCATATCACTTTTTACTACATTCCACATGCTGTCAATTTTTTCCTGAGAAACAACTGCATATACTGATTATAGTTATGGAATCTACTCCCTTAGAGCTTTCACCCAGTATGTCGCAACCTGATTCAGGTCTGTCCGAAATGGCCCCTACAGAGCTTCAAAGTCCTTATAACTTCATATCACTTTTTACTAAATTCCACATCTTGTAAAATTTTTCCTGAGAAACAACTGCATATATTGAATATAGTTTTGGTATCTACTCCACTTAAGCTTTCACCCGGTATGTCACAACCTGATTCAGGTCTGTCCGAAATGGCCCCTACAGATCTTCAAAGTCCTTATAACTTCATATCACTTTTGACTAAATTCCACATGCTGTCAATTTTTTCCTGAGAAACAACTGCATATACTGAATATAGTTTTGGAATCTACTCCCTTAGAGCTTTCACCCAGTATGTCGCAACCTCATTCAGGTCTGTCCGAAATGGCCCCTACAGAGCTTCAAAGTCCTTATAACTTCATATCACTTTTTACTACATTCCACATGCTGTCAATTTTTTCCTGAGAAACAACTGCATATACTGAATATAGTTTTGGAATCTACTCCCTTAGAGCTTTCACCCAGTATGTCGCAACCTCATTCAGGTCTGTCCGAAATGGCCCCTACAGATCTTCAAAGTCCTTATAACTTCATATCACTTTTGACTAAATTCCACATGCTGTCAATTTTTTCCTGAGAAACAACTGCATATACTGAATATAGTTTTGGAATCTACTCCCTTAGAGCTTTCACCCAGTATGTCGCAACCTCATTCAGGTCTGTCCGAAATGGCCCCTACAGAGCTTCAAATCCTTATGACTTCATATTACTTTTTAATAAATTCCACATCCTATAAAATTTTTCCTGAGAAAGAACTGCATATACTGAATATAGTTTTGGAATCTACTCCCCTAGGCCTTTCACCCGATATGTCACAACCCGATTCAGGTCGGTCCGAAATGGCCTTTACAGAGCTTCAAATTGTTGTCCAAGTGACTTCACATGAATTTATACTACATTTCACCCGCTGTCAAATTTTTCCTGAGAAACAACTGCATATACTGATTATAGTTATGGAATCTACTCCCTTAGAGCTTTCACCCGGTATGTCACAACCTCATTCAGGTCTGTCCGAAATGGCCCCTACAGAGCTTCAAAGTCCTTATAACTTCATATCACTTTTTACTACATTCCACATGCTGTCAATTTTTTCCTGAGAAACAACTGCATATACTGTTTATAGTTATGGAATCTACTCCCTTAGAGCTTTCACCCAGTATGTCGCAACCTGATTCAGGTCTGTCCGAAATGGCCCCTACAGAGCTTCAAAGTCCTTATAACTTCATATCACTTTTTACTAAATTCCACATCTTGTAAAATTTTTCCTGAGAAACAACTGCATATACTGATTATAGTTATGGAATCTACTCCCTTAGAGCTTTCACCCAGTATGTCGCAACCTCATTCAGGTCTGTCCGAAATGGCCCCTACAGATCTTCAAAGTCCTTATAACTTCATATCACTTTTGACTAAATTCCACATGCTCTCAATTTTTTCCTGAGAAACAACTGCATATACTGAATATAGTTTTGGAATCTACTCCCTTAGAGCTTTCACCCAGTATATCGCAACCTCATTCAGGTCTGTCCGAAATGGCCCCTACAGAGCTTCAAAGTCCTTATAACTTCATATCACTTTTTACTAAATTCCACATGCTGTCAATTTTTTCCTGAGAAACAACTGCATATACTGAATATAGTTTTGGAATCTACTCCCTTAGAGCTTTGCAACGATATATCGAAACCCTATTCAGGTCTCTTCGAAATTGCCTTTTTGGTGCAACAAATATGCGCCTATATAATTGCACGTAGCTCTTAATACAAGTTTTTTATAAAATTTTTTTTACAAAAAATTAAAAATTCTGATTGTTTTTTACTTAAATAATCTAAATTTTTTATATTTTTGTGTTTTTTCTACGAAAAAATCATATATTTTTAAATTCATATATTTAACAGTGCCCTGTAATGTTATTAACATTTTTGTGGGACGTATTTAACTTGACGAATTTAACTTCACACACTTGGTTTTTGCTATCTTCGATTTTTTATTCATTTTTAAAAAGTTAGAAAATTGAGATTTTTCATAAAAACAATGTTGTTTTTTTTTAATTTTGAGTGCAATTAACTCAGAATCCGTTAAACATATAAAAAATTGTTTAAAGGGACTTAAAGATTTACTATAATAAAGTCGATGAACCCGGTCAAACAAATAAAATTTTGTTTAAAATTGAACCGCCGTGGTATTGCAGCTTAGTCATCCGCCTAGCATACCAGAGGTCCCAAGTTCTATCCCCGGCCAGACCCACTTGAACAAATAAATTTTTTAGTATTAGGCTATGAAAAACTTCTCTAACTAATGCATTTGCCGTTTGTAGCCGAAGTTAAAACGTAGGTCCCTTTCTATGAGTCTAAAAAAAGAATCGGAAGCAGCTCATTGTCTGAAAGTGCCCCTTGTTCCAATTGGAATGTTGTCGGGGATATAAAGGGTGTCCCAACTAGAACGCAATTTTAAATAAAACACAGATATTTAAAAAAAATCGTGAAACTTTATTATATCGTAAAGTAGTCAGAATGAGGTTATGTATGGAGCAAGATATCGTGTTCGTTTATTGGGTATTGAAGAGACAGCATGAAAATGCTGATTTTGCCGATAAAATCATCTTCAGTGACGAGACCAATTTCCATCTTGTTGACTTCATCAATAGGCAGAATTGTCGCATTTGGGGGGTTGAGGAAAATCCTCGAGTGATTCACAAGAAGCAAATGCATCCTCAACGTGTCACTGTGTGGTGTGGTTTTTGGGCTGGAGGAATCATTGGACCTTTGAAAATGAGGCAGGTCAAGCGCAAACAGTCAATGGTGAAATGATCACCAGTTATTTCTTGCCTACAATTGAAGAAATGAATGTGGAGGGCATATGGTCTCAACAAGACGGCGCCCACATGTCATACAGACAGATAAACAATTCAATTGCTACATCAGTCATTTAAATTTTCGAAAAATGCCTATAAATAATTTTCAAAATTTTTCCTTCAAAAAGTGAATTTTAATTAAATCCATTTTATGTTTTTACAATAGGTACATAGTTTTTTTAGACGGCCTTGTCCTAAGGCTAAATAATATAATTGAAGGTATTTCTTTATTTAAACATTCAACTTTATTCATTAACCCAAAAGGTAGACGACGTCATGGGTATAATCTTTGTTTTTTTTAATTAAAAACCTCTTTTTTTTAATGACCCCTTTATAAACCCTAATTACATAATGTTTCAAAGTCTAATTAAAACATTATAAACATTATAAATGCTTCATTGGACCTGAAAATTATAATTATTCGAGTGTTTCCAATAAAACTTGTAGTCGTATTAAGTTAATTAAAACCAAAACTCTGCAAAACGAAAATTGGGAAAAATACTTAAATTTTTGGAAATAATGGAATTGACTTTAAAATTTTCAGTATAAAATGAAGACTTTATTTTGAAAGTGGAATAAGTCCACATTCCAAAAATGTTAAATGATGGTGAAAGGTTCTGCAATTGTGGACCTTACTATGCAAAAAATAATTAATACTAAAATATTGACAGTCAAACATTTTGTAGTTAACGATTTGATACAAATTTTTCTTTTGAAAGTCCCATATATTTTTCAATTTAGAAGAAAAAATGTACTTTTTATAGGAAATTTTACAAAAATTTACTTTTTATGAGAAATTTTTCAAAAACTTACTTTTTATAGGAAATTTTTCAAAAATTTACTTTTTATAGGAAATTTTTCAAAAATTTACTTTTTATAGGAAATTTTTCAAAAATTTACTTTTTATAGGAAATTTTTCAAAAATTTACTTTTTATAGGAAATTTTTCAAAAATTTACTTTTTATAGGAAATTTTTCAAAAATTTACTTTTTATAGGAAATTTTTCAAAAATTTACTTTTTATAGGAAATTTTTCAAAAATTTACTTTTTATAGGAAATTTTTCAAAAATTTACTTTTTATAGGAAATTTTTCAAAAATTTACTTTTTATAGGAAATTTTTCAAAAATTTACTTTTTATAGGAAATTTTTCAAAAATTTACTTTTTATAGGAAATTTTACAAAAATTTACTTTTTATAGGAAATTTTACAAAAATTTACTTTTTATGAGAAATTTTTCAAAAATTTACTTTTTATAGGAAATTTTTCAAAAATTTACTTTTTATAGGAAATTTTTCAAAAATTTACTTTTTATAGGAAATTTTTCAAAAATTTACTTTTTATAGGAAAGTTTTCAAAAATTTACTTTTTATAGGAAATTTTTCAAAAATTTACTTTTTATAGGAAATTTTTCAAAAATTTACTTTTTATTGGAAATTTTTCAAAAATTTACTTTTTATAGGAAATTTTTCAAAAATTTACTTTTTATAGGAAATTTTTCAAAAATTTACTTTTTATAGGAAATTTTTCAAAAATTTGCTTTTTATAGGAAATTTTTCAAAAATTTACTTTTTATAGGAAATTTTTCAAAAATTTACTTTTTATAGGAAATTTTTCAAAAATTTACTTTTTATAGGAAATTTTTCAAAAATTTACTTTTTATAGGAAATTTTTCAAAAACTTACTTTTTATAGGAAATTTTTCAAAAATTTACTTTTTATAGGAAATTTTTCAAAAATTTACTTTTTATAGGAAATTTTTCAAAAATTTACTTTTTATAGGAAATTTTTCAAAAATTTACTTTTTATAGGAAATTTTTCAAAAATTTACTTTTTATAGGAAATTTTTCAAAAATTTACTTTTTATAGGAAATTTTTCAAAAATTTACTTTTTATAGGAAATTTTTCAAAAATTTACTTTTTACAGGAAATTTTTCAAAAATTTACATTTTATAGGAAATTTTTCAAAAATTTAGGAAATTTTTCAAAAATTTACTTTTTATAGGAAATTTTTCAAAAATTTACTTTTTATAGGAAATTTTTCAAAAATTTACTTTTTATAGGAAATTTTTCAAAAATTTACTTTTTATAGGAAATTTTTCAAAAATTTACTTTTTACAGGAAATTTTTCAAAAATTTACATTTTATAGGAAATTTTTCAAAAATTAAGGAAATTTTTCAAAAATTTAGAAAATTTTTCAAAAATTTACTTTTTATAGGAAATTTTTTAAAAATTTACTTTTTATAGGAAATTTTTCAAAAATTTACTTTTTATAGGAAATTTTTCAAAAATTTACTTTTTATAGGAAATTTTTCAAAAATTTACTTTTTATAGGAAATTTTTCAAAAATTTACTTTTTATAGGAAATTTTTCAAAAATTTACTTTTTATAGGAAATTTTTCAAAATTTTACTTTTTGTAGGAAATTTTTCAAAAATTTACTTTTTATAGGAAATTATTTAAAAATTTACTTTTTATAGGAAATTTTTCAAAAATTTACTTTTTATAGGAAATTTTTCAAAAATTGACTTTTTATAGGAAATTTTTCAAAAATTTACTTTTTATAGGAAATTTTTCAAAAATTTACTTTTTATAGGAAATTTTTCAAAAATTTACTTTTTATAGGAAATTTTTCAAAAATTTACTTTTTATAGGAAATTTTTCAAAAATTGACTTTTTATAGGAAATTTTTCAAAAATTGACTTTTTATAGGAAATTTTTCAAAAATTGACTTTTTATAGGAAATTTTTCAAAAATTGACTTTTTATAGGAAATTTTTCAAAAATTGACTTTTTATAGGAAATTTTTCAAAAATTGACTTTTTATAGGAAATTTTTCAAAAATTGACTTTTTATAGGAAATTTTTCAAAAATTGACTTTTTATAGGAAATTTTTCAAAAATTGACTTTTTATAGGAAATTTTTCAAAAATTGACTTTTTATAGGAAATTTTTCAAAAATTGACTTTTTATAGGAAATTTTTCAAAAATTGACTTTTTATAGGAAATTTTTCAAAAATTGACTTTTTATAGGAAATTTTTCAAAAATTGACTTTTTATAGGAAATTTTTCAAAAATTGACTTTTTATAGGAAATTTTTCAAAAATTGACTTTTTATAGGAAATTTTTCAAAAATTGACTTTTTATAGGAAATTTTTCAAAAATTGACTTTTTATAGGAAATTTTTCAAAAAGTGGCATAAGTCCATTCAACCCGCTAAAAAAGCATTTCCTAATGGTTTTTATAAATTTATTTTTATGAAAGAATAAATTTGATAGGTTCTGATCAAAACTTAAGATTTAATTTACTAAAATTGGTCACCTATATTTGTTAAAAACACTAAAATGCAAAACCCTTTATATTTTAATTAAAAAAAAATGGACTTAATCCACTTTCAAAATAAGGTCTTAAAATTATCGGCATTTTAGAAAACTATTACTTTTTCGAACGAAGAAAAATACGTATTTTGAACATCCAATTTTTATGAAATTTAGTATATACATTCTCCAAGCTCATACCATTTTTAAAATTCTTAAAATTTTTTAATTTCGTTTTTATCAAGATTTTTTTTTTAAAACTTACAACATCAAGATTTTTTTGAAAACATACAGTTTTTATATGCCTGTTGTTTTAATAAAGAATCTACAATATAAAGATGTAGCACTTCAATACATTGATTTGACATATGGTCGTTTTGAAAAGAGAGTATACCGCTTTTACTCGCATTCGAAAACAACTCATGAGGACGATTACCTAATGAAAGAAAGCTAAATCACACACATTTGTCATTGTTCCTTATCCTCTTTAATTTCACGTTTGTCTTGTAGAACAAGAAAGAATAATTATGTCCTTGACTCAAGGATATCTCAAAAATCATATTTTCAATTTCCTTTATCCTTCACTCAAATGTGGATAATAATATTGACAAAAAAATATTAAAACCGAAAAAGTGGAATCACGAAATAAAAGACATTTTGTAAAACAACTCATACTATTTCAGTACAAATTTTGAAATTTAATTTTTTTTATTACACTCTTTACCGAGAAAACTTTACCAAATATATATATTTGGTAAAGTAGTTTATAAGATGCATCAATCTACACCACCAAATGGTGGAAGGGTATTATAGGTTTGTACTGATATTTAATATTCGTTTAATACTCCTGACTTGATTTAACATTTATTTCGTTGCGCATTGAAATTAGTCAAAATCGTCAATCAATTATACCTCGCATAGGACCGACCAACTTGAATTCAGATTTTCGCGTCTTACATTAGTATTTACATTAAATTAAATTTAAATAACGCTCGCAAGAACAATGTTTACTAAAAAAAATTTGTAGGAATTTGGTATGTCCGAACTTTAAATGGTATACTCGAACATTTGCTTATTTTAAACAAAGTCTATTTGTTGAATAGTCAAACACCGATACGAGGGGTACTATTTAGTTATCGGGAATAGCAAAAATTGCTTTGTATTTTTTCGAAATATTCCTCTTGATGATCAATATTTTGCATTAGTTTAAACCATTTGTCATAGCCGTTTTTAAAAACCTCTTGAGACACCTCAAAAACATGTTTTTAAATGCTTCATTTGAAAGACTTTTCGGATATTGATAAATTATGTTAGGGTATCCACAATTTTTTTACAACTAAGTATCCGTGCAAAATTAACGAACTGAGTTCATTAACAAATTCTCGTTGAAGGAGAGCCTTTCGAAATATCCTTTTTTGACAAATTGTTTTTCTAAATTCACTGTAAGCAAAACAAATAGCACTTGTACATTGAAACGTTGTAAGTACGTTTGTAATAAAAAAATGTCAAACATTATAGTTTTGCTAGCTTTCAGCAATAAACTTTAATTTTGTCACTTCCCGATACTTAATTAGTATCCCTCGTACAACTTATTTCACGTGACCCCCATCAATTTATTGTACTTTCTTTAAAGCTCACTTTTCGAAATAATGAAAACAAACATACGAGCGAGCCATTGTCTGCAAATTAATAAAATTTATTTTTGTCGTTTTCTTTATATAGAATAAAACTCAAAATAAAATAAATTTATTTGTATACAAAAAAAAACACAAGAATCGGGTGACGAAATGAAAACATTCGAAATAAAAGATTGTCTAAACACGTGTATATATAATTGTATATACATACATACAAACAAACATGTTAAATGTACACATACATACATGTACTCTACATTTACAATTTAATGTTTGTACAATAAACATCATCATCACGCCATCGTAAAGCATGGAACGAAAAATATTTTACAAATTCAAATCTACATACACACAAAAATTAATGTTTACAGAATTGAAAGGTTGTTAAACTTTTCCGGTTCCAATTTGAGTCGAAAATAGGAATCCACAATATTTTGTAGTTTATCTTGACTAATCAATAAATAAATAGTAAATTTTTGAAAAACCGCCTATAAAAAGTGAATTTTTAAAAAACTATAAAAAGTGAATTTTCGAAAAAAAATTTATAGTGAATTTTTGAAAAATTCCTTATAAATAGTGAATTTTGAAAAATTTCATATAAATAGTGAATTTTTGAAAAATTCCCTATAAAAAGTGAATTTTTGAAAAATTCTCTATAAAAAGTGAATTTTTTAAAAATTCCTTTAAAAAATGAATTTTTAAAAATTTTCCTTTAAATAATGTTTTTTTTTTTAAATTCCCTGAAAATATTAAATTTTTGAAAAATTCCCTATAAATAGTGAATTTTTGAAAAAAAAAATCCCTAAAAAAGTGAATTTTTCAAAAATTCCCTATAAATAGTGAATTTTTAAAAAATTTCCTATAAATAGTGTATTTTTGAAAAATTTCCTATAAATTGTGAATTTATGAAAAATTACCTATAAATAGTGAATATTTGAAAAATTCACTATAAATATTAAATTTTTGAAAAATTCCCTATAAATAGTTAATTTCTGAAAAATTTCCTATAAAAAGTGAATTTTCCAAAAAAATGTATAAATAGTGAGTTTTTGAAAAATTTCCTATAAATAATGTTTTTTTGAAAAATTCCCTAAAAATATTGAATTTTTGTAAACTTTTCTATAAATAGCGACTTTTTGAAAAATTCCCTATAAACAATAAATTTTTAAAAAATTCCCTATTAATAGTAAATTTTTGAAAAAATTCCCTATAAATAGTGAATTTTTAAAAAATTTCCTTTAAATACTGAATTTTTAGAAAATTCCCTATAAATAGTGAATTTTTAGAAAATCCCCTATAGTGAATTTTTGAAAAATTCCCTATAAATAGTAAATTTTTGAAAAATTCCCTATAAAAAATAAAAAGTCAATTTTTGAAAAATTTCCTTTAAAAAGTGAATTTTTGAAAAAAATCCCTATAAAGAGTGAATTTTTGAAAAATTCTCTAAAAATATTGAATTTTTGTAAACTTTTCTATAAATAGCGACTTTTTGAAAAATTCCCTATAAACAATAAATTTTTAAAAAATTCCCTATTAATAGTAAATTTTTGAAAAAATTCCCTATTAATAGTAAATTTTTGAAAAAATTCCCTATAAATAGTGAATTTTTAAAAAATTTCCTTTAAATACTGAATTTTTAGAAAATTCCCTATAAATAGTGAATTTTTAGAAAATCCCCTATAGTGAATTTTTGAAAAATTCCCTATAAATAGTAATTTTTGAAAAATTTCCTATAAAAAATAAAAAGTCAATTTTTGAAAAATTTCCTTTAAAAAGTGATTTTTTGAAAAAAATCCCTATAAAGAGTGAATTTTTGAAAAATTCTCTATAAATATTGAATTTTTGAAAAATTCCCTATAAATATTGAATTTTTGAAAAATTCCCTATAAAAAGTGAATTTTTGAAAAATGCCCTTAAAAAAGTGAATTTTAGAAAAATTCCCTATAAATAGTAAATTTTTGAAAAATTCCCTATAAAAAATAAAAAGTCAATTTTTGAAAAATTTCCTTTAAAAAGTGAATTTTTGAAAAAAATCCCTATAAAGAGTGAATTTTTGAAAAATTCTCTATAAATATTGAATTTTTGAAAAATTCCCTATAAATATTGAATTTTTGAAAAATTCCCTATAAAAAGTGAATTTTTGAAAAATGCCCTTAAAAAAGTGAATTTTAGAAAAAATCCCTATAAATAGTAAATTTTTGAAAAATTCCCCATAAAAATGGAATTTTTGAAAAATTCCCTATAATATGTGAAAAATTCCATTTAAAAAGTGAATTTTTGAAAAATTCCCTTTAAAAAGTGAATTTTTGAAAAATTCCCTATAAATAGTAAATTTTTTAAAAATTCCCCATAAAAATGGAATTTTTGAAAAATTCCCTATAATATGTGAAAAATTCCATTTAAAAAGTGAATTTTTGAAAAATTCCCTTTAAAAAGTGAATTTTTGAAAAATTCCCTATAAATAGTAAATTTTTGAAAAATTCCCCATAAAAATGGAATTTTTGAAAAATTCCCTATAATATGTGAAAAATTCCATTTAAAAAGTGAATTTTTGAAAAATTCCCTTTAAAAAGTGAATTTTAGAAAAATTCCCTATAAATAGTAAATTTTTGAAAAATTCCCCATAAAAATGGAATTTTTGAAAAATTCCCTATAATATGTGAAAAATTCCATTTAAAAAGTGAATTTTTGAAAAATTCCCTTTAAAAAGTGAATTTTTGAAAAATTCCCTATAAAAAGTGAATTTTTGAAAAATTACCTATAAAAAGTGAATTTTTGAAAAATTCCCTATAAAAAGTGAATTTTTGGAAAATTCCCTATAAAAAGTGAATTTTTGAAAAATTATCTATAAAAATTCCCTATAAGTAATAAATTTTTGAAAAATTCCCTTTACGTTTTACATATCTTTTTTTGCTTTATTACTCTGTTCGCATACATATTGGAAAAAAAATCAATCAGTAACCATTTAAATTGATTAAAATTAATAAAAACTTAAATATTTAGATATATTTTATTTTTTTATGGATTTTAAAGAGTTCAATAATTCAATAATTTTATAACTGACAAATGCTATTTAGTTAACAAGAAAATCCAAAATTTTGGAACGATTTTTGTCTGTAGTTTTCGATGTCCAACATATTTTGTTGAAGCAAAAGAAAAACAACCCGCACAGTTAAAAGCTCTAATACTTTTGTGGAAATTATCAATGATTAGGATGAGGTAAAAGTCATATAAAGTTCAGAATACGATCACAATTCGATAGAGATTTAAGAAGAAAAAAAAACAATGAAAAAAAGTTTTGGAGTATTTACAAAAACGGCTTTTACGTAGAACCTACATATTTCTGTCCCAATTTGCCTAATGTATTTTAAAAAGGCATTTGAGTGGTGTTTAAACAATTTTTGTATCTCGAGATGTAAATCCATTTAACTGCCCAGATCTTCGGTCTGTGAAAAAGTCTTGGGCTCATGGAAAAAAGGAATTGAAGGGTCCAAAAAACGTGACCCAGAACATGTCGAAGATCGTAAACCACCTTCCTCTAACCAGTAAGACTTTGTTTAGTATATTTCTATGATGATAGGTTATTTCAATCTTGTCGTGTAGATTGCCATTTGATTTTTAAAATTATTTAGCCGGCTTTTGCTATATACATTTTATGTACATACGATCTTTAGAAATAATTTATAAAGACTAATTTCTTTTAATTGAAACGAATCGTATAAAGGAAGAATCAATTACGAAAAAGCGAATCGTAGTAGTTGTAGCAGCAATATAGTTTTTATTATAGTAGACGAGAGAATAGTTTTGAGGTCCAAAACGAATTTGCAAAATCAAAATTATCGTCATTTATCCTAAAGAATCCGAACGAGTAACACTGTAGATGATTCCGAACTTAAACCAAAGAAACTAAAAATTTAAAAATACATAGTAATAAAATAAAAAAAATTGTCAATTTAAAATTATAATTTGAAATTATATCAAAAAAAGTCTTTATTTGTACAAAAATAATTTATTTTGCAAAAAAACAAAAAAGAATTTTAACCAAATGGCGCAAATTACAATGTTGCCTCTCCACATGGATTTCAATGAATACGTAATGATTGTCCAAAATATAATTTAATCTTGAAATTTAAAATAATAATAGATTAAAATATTCAAATGTTTGTGTTTTTTATATAATTTTTCAGACAATTTGCAAACCGGCACCATTTTCCACCGATGAAGAAGCTATTTGTGAACGTAATCGCTGTGATTATACCTATAAGATAACCTATCAAATGGCCCGCAGCGGTCAAGCGTCAAGAAGAGTACGTGTTTATGCTGATGGTATTTATGACCTATTCCATCAAGGTCATGCAAGACAATTAATGCAGGTTAATATATAAATAATAAAACTTAATTAAAAATATGTTTTTTGCTTATCATCAAAAATTAACAAAATTTTTGCATTTGTAGGCTAAAAATATTTTCCCTAATGTCTATTTGATTGTGGGCATATGTAATGACGAGCTCACCCATGAAATGAAGGGCCGTACAGTAATGAATGATTTTGAACGTTATGAAGGTGTTCGACATTGTCGCTATGTTGATGAGGTAAATTTAAAGAAACTATCCTTAATTATTGTCTATAAATTTTAAAACATCCTTTTTTATTTTTTCAGATTGTTGCAAATGCTCCCTGGACTTTAAATGATGAATTTATTACTGCCAACAAAATTGATTTTGTTGCCCATGATGACATTCCATATACTGGCGATGGTGTTGATGATATTTATGGCTGGTTAAAGGCCAAAGGAATGTTTGTGGCCACAGAACGTACTGAAGGTATTTTTTTTTTCTTAATTTTGAAAATTCTTAAAGACAAAGAGTTTATATTTTTATTTTAAATTTTTGAAAAATTTCCTATAAAACGTAAATTTTTGAAAAATTTCCTATAAAACGTAAATTTTTGAAAAATGTCCTATAAAACGTAAATTTTTGAAAAATTTCCTATAAAACGTAAATTTTTGAAAAATTTCCCATAAAAAGTAAATTTTTGAAAAATTTCCTATAAAAGTAAATTTTTGAAGAATTTCCTATAAAAGTAAATTTTTGAAAAATTTCCTATAAAAAGTAAATTTTTGAAAAATTTCCTATAAAAAGTAAATTTTTGAAAAATTTTCTATAAAAAGTAAATTTTTGAAAAATTTCCTATAAAAAGTAAATTTTTTAAAAATTTCCTATAAAAAGTAAATTTTTGAAAAATTTCCTATAAAAAGTAAATTCTTGAAAAATTTCCTATAAAAAGTAAATTTTTGAAAAATTTCCTATAAAAAGTAAATTTTTGAAAAATTTCCTATAAAAGTAAATTTTTGAAGAATTTCCTATAAAAGTAAATTTTTGAAAAATTTCCTATAAAAAGTAAATTTTTGAAAAATTTCCTATAAAAAGTAAATTTTTGAAAAATTTTCTATAAAAAGTAAATTTTTGAAAAATTTCCTATAAAAAGTAAATTTTTTAAAAATTTCCTATAAAAAGTAAATTTTTGAAAAATTTCCTATAAAAAGTAAATTCTTGAAAAATTTCCTATAAAAAGTAAATTTTTGAAAAATTTCCTATAAAAAGTAAATTTTTGAAAAAAAGTAAATTTAAAAAAAAATTTCCTATTAAAGTATCAAAAATATTTATATCGAAAATTTTTCTATAAAAATTTTATATCAAAAAATTTGTATGAAAATGTTGCATCGAAAAACTTTCTATAAAAACTTGATATCAAAAATTTTCTATAAATTTTTTTTTTTTGAAAACTTGATATAAATTTTTAAAGAATATTTTATATCGTAAAATTTTCTATAAAAATTTTATATCGAAAATTTTGATATGAAAATTTTATACCAAAAAGCTTTCTATGAAAATTTTATATCGAAAAATTTCCTACAAAAATTCTGCATCGAAATTTTTTTGACAAAAAATTTACTTTTTTTAATTTTATTTCGAATAGTTTTCTATGATGTGAAATTTTTAAAGAAAGTTTTTCGATACTTTCTTTAAAAATGTTTTTGTCGTAAAATTGTCTATGAAATTTAAATCACAAAATTTTTATAAAAATGTTATATATAATTTTATATCGAAAAAACCGAAAAACTTAATACAATTTTTTTTTTAATAATTTAACCACTCCTCATCTTTTCGTCCCCCAGGCGTCTCTACCTCAGATATTGTTGCACGAATTGTTAAAGATTACGATTTGTATGTGCGTCGTAATCTAGCTCGTGGCTATTCGGCCAAGGATTTGAATGTTTCATTTTTGTCCGAAAAGAAATTCCGCTTGCAAAACAAAATGGACGAGCTTAAAGATCGTGGCCGCCGTGAATTGACCAAAGTCAAAGGCGACATCATAACAAAATGGGAAGAAAAATCTCGTGAATTTATTGACGCTTTTCTTTTATTGTTCGGCCGTGAACGTTTGCATCATTTGTGGAACGAATCAAAAGGCAAACTTATACAAGCTTTAAGTCCACCGGGAAGCCCAAGTGGTTCAGTAAATGGTGATTTCATTGACTTTGATGATGAGGAAGATGATGAGGTTATCGATGATGATGGTGCGGCATCAAGGGGATCAAGTGATAATGGTCCTGAAGTAAATATTCATATGGAACATTCGCCGCGTGGTAGACGTACTTATCATCGCCGTGTGGTCGATAGTCCTACAACGCTTAGCAGAAAGGATCAGTATTCGCCGGACGATGATGATGAAGATGATTATGAGCATAGAAGTAATTAAATTAAAATATATTTATATTACCATTATATGGCTGCTTTAAAGAGTAACGTATAATTATTTTATTGTATCGGGTATAACAAAAAAAAAATTATAGCAAAAATTCAAGATGTTATATTAATGGTATAAACAAAAAAACCAACAAACAAACCATTTATTTAAGAGAATATAAAACAAATTAAATATTTTTGAAATATAAAAAGATACGCCTTTTTAAACAACTCATAGTTATTTATTTAGAAAATGAAAAATATCACATAAACACCATTTTCCTCCTCCTCATACAAGTTAATGAAATTATTCCTTTTTGAATTGAATTGAATATGAAATACTGTAATACAAGTTACATTAGAAAAAAGTATTTAAATTCAATAAAATATTTTTATTTTCAATATCCAAAAGAAGTCGTATTACTTTTAAAAACAACTAAATTCCATGTTTTTTCAATTTGGAGTTTTATAGATTTTTTATATGTTTGTATATCTAAAAAATCTTTATAATGCTGGTTCTTTAGCTTTAGTTTATAATAATAATGTCCTTTATTTATATATTAAATTTAATTTACCTAAAAATAATCATTTAAGTAATATCATGTTTTTCTTCACTATTTTATACCAATTGTTTAGTTTTCTTTAGGTTAACTATTTTTTTTTATTATTATTATTAAGCCAGTTCACAATCCGTTGCAAATAAACTAGCATTTGCAAATGCTATGATGCTAGACTATTTACAACTGATTGTGAACTTTTTAATTTATAAAAAGAAACTAACAACATTTTTGTCATGGTCTGTTCTCTCTATTGAAGGCTTTTTATAAAGCCTACAGAAGAAAAAAAAAACTTAATAAAATCCTTTGTTCCTTCAATTTTGAGTCAAGGTCGAGGTACACTTTGAAAAAATTCGAGTTACGCTTTTTTATATTAAGCTATCGCTATGCTGTAAAGAAGCAATTAATGAAATTTCGATTTCATAATTAAATTAATTTAAATTTATAACAGACATGACGACGATTATGCCTAAATTTAATTAATTTAAAACAATAACTGTATTTTGCAATCTCATTATTATGAGAATAATTTCAATTCCAAACGAATTGAATTAATAAATCCCACATGAAACTGAGGTCATGAATGAATATTTTGTAAAAAATTATTTTGGACTTGATTTAAAATTTAATAAAGATGAATTCTAATTTATTTGAAATTTATTCAAGATGTTTTTTAATTTCCTTAATTTAATTTTTAAAAAGTATTTTTCGATTTTTGTTAACAGGTGGCATTAGTGGCCCAGCATTGGTAACTTCTTAAGACTTGTGACGCTATATTTCTTGTTTGCAACTTATGTCCGAAAATTAATGAAATTCGTATTTCATTTACAAGCATCAAAAACAAAAACAGTGAGTTTTGATCGCACCATAATTGATTTAAACGTTTTAGTGGTGGAAGTTTAGATTTTTAAGTTTTTCCCTACCAAGCGACCAAATTTTTAATATTATCAAGATACCCCCGGTATTAAAGAGTCCTGGACATCACTTTCACTTTTGACTATATTCATACCAACAGTTGAAATCATTTAAAATATATTGTCTACTTCAAAAATTCGATATTGAAACGAGCAAAGAAAAATGGATAAAACAGGAAGGTAAAGTATGTTTGAGTTTGAGAAAAATGTTTGATATTATATCATATTGTTAAGGGCAACCCTATTAACCACATTACAATCTGGCATCCTCATGCATATGTGTCATACTTGTCATTTTTTAAAATAAGATTCTTCTTAACCGTCATCTAGACAACGCTTCTCTTTTACTGTATTTAACTTGTGAATTAAATAAATATATTTTAAGTTATTATTAAAAGTTGTCTTTTTATTTCAATAATACAAAAGCACAACAAAAGTGGCGACGAGGATTAAAAGCAATTAATCAATTAATTTGTAAACAAAACTAAATTTTCTTCATTGTGAACAATAAGAAAAAACTACGCAATTATGTCCGACGACAAAATTGTTAAACTAATGGAGCAACAGTCACAGATGATGGAATTTCTATCGAAACTCCTACAGAATCAAGATTCTTCAAAATCGTCAACATCCAGTCAACATGCAAGCACCTCCAGGGCAGCATTAATGGAGTCCCTCACACACTCCATGACAGATTTTGTTTACGAACCAGAAAGTGGACTTGTCTTCCAGACTTGGCACAACCGTTACGCACATATCTTCCAAAGAGAGGCAAGCGCACTTGAAGACCAAGATAAAGTTGCACTTCTGTGGAGAAAAATGCCTGATCGTGTACATGAACGTTTCAAAAACTACGTGTTACCAAAAAAACCGGCTGAGATGACTCTCAACGACACCGTGGAAAAACTCAACAAGCTATTCGGTAAAGTTGACACCGAGGTAAGTCAACGTTACAAATGTCTACAGCTCACGAAAACTGATAACGAAGATTTCCGTGAATACGCCAGCAAAGTGAACTTGCAATGTGAATTGTTTAAACTAACTGAAATGGGTATCGACCAATTTAAGTGTCTTATTTTCATTCTGGGCCTCAAGTCTAGCAAAGACAATGAAATTCGATTACGTCTACTCAAACTATTGGATGACTCGAAGGATTCCATGAACCTAGATCATCTTGTAGATGAAACTCAAAGAATTTTGGATTTGAAAACCGACAACACTATGATTCAACATCAAGCAAAAGTCGTATGTGCCATTGACAAAAATAACAACAAGGCGAAACTACATAAGCTTCCAAAATTACCATGTTGGCTCTGTGGAGATCTACATTACGTAAAGTTCTGTCCTTTCAACAAACATAAGTGTTCCTCATGTCAACAAGTGGGACACAAAGATGGTTATTGTATCAGCGCCAAAAACGGGTATACTCCTAAAACACCCCAGGTCAACAACAACAGCAATACCAACAAAAACAAAAAGAAGTTCAACACTTCAAAGCCTAACTTTAAAGCCAACGCCGTTTTTTCTACAAAACGTTTACAGTTCCAAGAACTACGTAAGTATATCGATTTGGAAATTAATAACAACTCTGTACGATTGCAGATTGACACTGCCTCCGACATTTCAATCATATCCATAACAACTTGGGAAGCTATCGGTAAACCTGAAGCATTTACAACCAATGACAGCGCCAGTGATGTTAATACCAATAAAATCAACATTCTCGCAAAATTTGATGCCAACATCCGCATCGGTGAAACTACAATGAAACTCCAATGTTACATTACTGACATCGATGACTTAAACATCATGGGAATTGATTGGATTGAATCATTTAAACTTTGGGACAAACCAATATCAGCGTGGTGCCGTCAAGTAAAACTTGAAGACTACATCGTAGAGTTTAAAAGCAAATACCATACCGTATTCGACGACTCATCGTTAGGACTTTGCACAAAAACCAAAGTTCATATAAAACTACTTCCAAATAGCAAAGAAGTATTTGTTCCTAAAAGACCTGTACCATACGCAGTCAGGAATGAAGTCGAAATCGAGCTTCAAAGATTGGAAGATGCTGGTATTATCACTCCTGTTGACACAGCGAAGTGGGCTGCACCTATCGTTGTAAGCAGACGAAATGGTAAAACTAGAATTTGTGGAGATTACTCTACGGGTCTCAACAACATGATCGAGTCAAACCAGTATCCTCTTCCTACACCTGAAGAAATTTTATCTGATTGTTACGATAGCACAGTGTTTAGTCACCTAGACTTATCCGACGCATATTTACAAATTGAAGTCGAGGACGAAAGTAAGGAAATTCTCACTGTCAACACACACAAAGGTCTATACAAATTCAACCGCCTCACACCAGGAATAAAATCCGCCCCTGGCGCATTTCAACGTATAATGGATCAACTTTGTGCCGGCATTGATGGTGCAAAAGCTTACATTGACGACATAATGTTATCAAGCAAAACTGTTTCAGAACACAAAATCAAACTTGATAAATTACTACAGCGCATTCAAGAATTCGGATTCCGTCTTAAATTCGAAAAATGTCAATTTTTTAAACCACAAATAAAATATTTGGGTCAAGTCATAGACAGCCAAGGCATTCGACCAGATGCAGATAAAATCAAAGCGATTCAAAACCTCAAAACACCGGAAAACATTAGTGAGGTACGATCCTTACTAGGTTCCATAAACCACTATGGCAAATACGTGTCCCACATGAGAGACTTGCGCAAACCCCTTGATGATCTACTCAAAAAGGAGCAATCATTCGAGTGGACACCACAATGTCAACGTTCTTTAGATAACTTTAAAAAGATTCTCACTTCAGAATTACTTCTGACGCATTACAATCCGAATCTTCCTATACATGTTGCCGCGGACGCATCATCACATGGTATTGGAGCAGTCATATACCACACATTTCCCGACAACAGTATTAAGGCTATACATCACATTTCTCGATCTCTAACACCAGCGGAGAAAAATTACAGTCAAATTGAAAAAGAGGGATTAGCTCTTATATTTGCTGTACAACGTTTTCACAAAATGGTGTTAGGTAGAAAATTTACACTTCATACCGATCACAAGCCGTTATTATCAATTTTCGGTTCCAAGACAGGTATTCCAGTTTACACAGCTAACCGACTTCAACGCTGGGCACTTATTCTACTTGCTTATGATTTCGAGATAAAATACACCAATACAGAAGATTTTGGTCATGCTGATGTCTTATCAAGACTCATCGATAGTCATGAAAAACCCTCAGACGATTTCATCATAGCATCGATTACAATGGAAAATGATATAAGAAGTGACCTCAGTGAAACTGTATCAGTTCTTCCTGTTTCCTTCAATATGGTTCTTCAAGCAACCAAAAATGATGAAACCCTTCAACAAGTACTGAATTACATGAACCAAGGTTGGCCTGAAAATAAAAATATAGATTCATCAATAATTCGATACTACAATCGACGAGATTCACTCTCACAAGTGGACGGAGTTCTACTTTTCAACAACCGTGTCATAGTTCCAGATATCTTTCGGCATAAAATACTCAAGCAATTACACAGAGGACACATCTCTTCTGAAAGAAGCAAATCCATAGCTAGAAGTTATGTTTATTGGCCGAATATTGATAAAGATATTCAGGACTTCAATAAAAATTGCACGAATTGTCAACTTAACGCTACAAACCCAGTAAGAACAGACCTATGTTCATGGCCTTTGACAACACACCCTCTTGAACGAGTGCATATTGATTATGCAGGACCCGTTAAAGGTAAATATTACTTGGTCATTGTAGATGCTTACTCCAAATATCCAGCAATTTATGAAACAAATACCATGACTACCTTTTCTACACTAAAATTCCTCAACGAGTTTTGTTCTCAATTTGGCAATCCTGAGCAAATCGTTTCCGACAACGGAACTCAGTTCTGTTCAGCAAATTTTGAATCTTGGTGCCAAGCACGTGGCATTCAACATACCAAAACCGTAAGATTTCATCCTAGCTCAAACGGCCAGGCAGAAAAATTTGTTGATACGCTCAAGAGAGCTTTAAAAAAATCTGATAAGGAAGGAACGTCTCTAGAAATACTCCATACATTTTTGGAAGTATATCGTTCAACTCCAAACCCCAACTCACCAAACAAGCTTTCTCCAGCAGAATCCTTCATTGGACGTAAAATGAGGACCGTTTTTGATATCATCAAGAAACCTCCAACCATTAATTATCAGAGCAATACTAAAATGGAAAATCAGTACAACACCAAACACGGTACTAAAAACAGAAGTTTTAATCCAGGAGATCTAGTTTACGCAAAAAACTTCAAACTAACCAAAAGTTATTGGGTACCCGGAGAAATTATAGAAAGAGTCGGTAACGTGATTTACAATACATTTATCGATTTAGGCAATCGAAAGATTCTAGTTAGATCTCATGCTGACCAGCTACGACCAAGAAGCTCTTCAGAAGCTACAGCACACACTGAAAACTCTGAACTACCATTGGACATACTGCTAAATGAGTTCCAGATTACCCCTCCAACTGCAACAGAAGAGTTCGAAACACCTCCTTCCTCACCACAGGCTTGGAATCCCCAACGTATTGTTTCAAGAAGACAACCTGTCGTTACTATTTCCAGATCACCTCAAGCAACTTAAGAAGGGAGATGTTAAGGGCAACCCTATTAACCACATTACAATCTGGCATCCTCATGCATATGTGTCATACTTGTCATTTTTTAAAATAAGATTCTTCTTAACCGTCATCTAGACAACGCTTCTCTTTTACTGTATTTAACTTGTGAATTAAATAAATATATTTTAAGTTATTATTAAAAGTTGTCTTTTTATTTCAATAATACAAAAGCACAACACATATGTAAGTCAGTATGACCTTCTCCGAGAAAAGGGACCTAGTGTGTCAAAAAACAGGTTTAGAATTTAGAGGTCATTCTGGTACCTAAAAGGGTGCATAATAAGATGAAATGAGTTAGATTTCTGATAAAAATTTATTTACCCCATAAAAACGTACAAAACGAACTTGGGAAAATCGATAAATATTAAAAAACATTAAAATTTTATTTTGAATTTTTTATGTTTCTCAAAACTTTATATTCACACACAAGGTCGCTTTTTTTATTTTATTTTAAAATAATCTGTTAAATTTTTGTATGAAATTCATTTTTGACGAATATCTCCTGAACTAATGGCCAAAAAGGGCTGAAAAACAATATTACGTATTTTTGACACACGCTTAATCCGAAAATGATGTCCAAATTCAACTAGGATGAAGCTTTCCCAGAAATACCACCGATTTTTTAGCAACTAGGCGTATAAGTAATATTATATTAGTTTGATCCCTAAAGTATGCTACAAAATTTGTCATACATGAACTTAGTTGGTAACGTTATGCATTTATATTTGAAAATTAGTAGCATATTATAAAAAGAACTAAATTTCCGAATCGTGAAAACAAAATTTAGGTCACAAATACACCATCTAGAATCCCATTAAAAAATTATTAATTTGCGAATTTAAGAGCGTTTTGTGGAAATATTCCGCAAAATTGCGGAATATTCAAAAAATGTCCTTTAAATACACTGATTTTATACTAAAACCTTTTCTTAAGTTTTCTTTAACTAAATTTTTTAAAAAATTTCCCATATTTCGAAAATTTTTTCTGCAATTTGACATTTGAAATTTGTTTCTACCAATTTAATTGAAACCAATGACGAAAACTACAGGCTTAGAATAAGAATAATTTATTTTTTATTACTTTTACCAAACCTGCAAATTCAATAATAGTTTTTAGTAGTTAGTTAAATAACGATTCTTAAATCATTTCGAAAATTTATATGATATAAAGTAAAATTGTAAAAGAAATTAAGAGTATAATTATTCCTGGTTTAGTTACCACTAAAATTCATGCCGGTAGAATAAAGTGGAAGCATTTTCTTCGATTTTTTAGACTTCTTATTACTTGTGTTGCTATTGGCTGTTGTTTCGTTTGATTTAGTAGCAGCTTTTCTTTCTTTTTTTTGCGATAAAGCTTGCGCCAAAACATCACCCAAATTAGTTTGTATAGTACTTAAAATGGAAGCCTCACCATCATCAGTTTTCAATACGTCACCACCACTTGCAGCAGCCATGGGATTAGATATTTTAGCTGCATTAAGAGTAGACCAAGGTGTGTGTTCTTTTTTGCAGTGAATAGCTATTGCAGAATAACTACAGCTACCACCACTACTGGTGCTAAGTGTTTTAGTACGTCCACTACCCTTAGAGGTTGAAGGAACATTATCGGTCACATCGATGTCACTGGTTGGCACTAAAGATTCCTCAAAACCACACTACAATAGAAAATAACATATTTAATAACATTGATAATATAAAAAATAATTAAATTACCGTTGGAAATTCGTAGGAGGATGTTATATTTATATTTGCAGTACTTGCTATTAGTTTACCCATTTGACGATCGTTTATTGCATTAATATGCTTTTCACGTTCACGCTCCTCTCTAGCGCGGCGTTGACGTTCTTTTTTACGAAACAGTACATCACCCTTAAAGGCTTGTATTATATCTTCGGTGACGTAAGGTGTTTGCAATTCGATTTCCACTACAGCAAATTGACAAGTTAAGGGTAAGTGTCCCAAACATGTAAACTTTCGACGATGATCTTCGTCCATTGAATGTTGTTCTTTTTGTATAATGCGAGCACTAATGACAGTGGGAGCGTCTGCAAGACTGCCATAACAGGCTTGTAACATTTTCACGTTTAATGGATGCAAATAAATATTTTGACCATCATCAGATTGATAAAAATAATAAAATTTGTTTGAAGTTTTTTGAGTACATGCAGACTGATTGTATAAAACTGTATCATTGTTTATAGAAGTTTCGTTTTCTACATTTGTTTTATTATTGTTCAATGAAGATGCTTCTTCAATTACTTGTGATTTTGCTTCAGATCCTTGTACATCTGTTTCCTCATTGAATGATGCTGTTATTTCAGTTTCCTGAACGTCATTATTTATAAGTAGTTCTTGATGTTCGATACCGTTAATATTTTCCGCTGTAATAACTTCTGGTGTGACTTCTACAGATTTATAAGCTTCTTCATTGAATGATGCTGTTATTTCAGTTTCCTGAACGTCATTATTTATAAGTAGTTCTTGATGTTCAATAACGTTAATATTTTCCGCTGTATTAATTTCTGGTGTGACTTCTACAGATTTATAAGCGTCTTCTTCTTTTTGCTCAATGTCACCTAGCTTTTCTGATCGTTCATTTAACAACTCGAGAGCTTGCTGAACAAATACAAATTCTGGACATGATTCATCCACATCCGCCAATAGTTCTTTCTGCTCTCGAGCCAAAATATCAGCCACATCACTGCGTTTTGCCAATATGAATTTTGAAAACATTTTCTCTTCTATGGGGCTACAAACATAAGGATATTTTTCTGATATTTGATCATTATTACCGGTATTATGTTTTTCTATAAACAAAGATCCCTTCTTGCGACGCATCAGACGAAAAGTAATGTGCGAATTAATATTAAATGATTTTTGTTGTACAATAGAAGCACTTTTAAGGTCACCAACATGTATAGCATCATAGCATATGGGACACTTACGCCACGTCTTGTCACTTAATGAAAGATAGTGTAGAACACAAGGCCAGCAATACACATGACCGCAACGTGTTACTTTAGCAGCCACAGGAGGATATAAACAAATGGGGCATTGCGATTCATCGGGTGTTTGAATATTGATCTGTTCAATTAACGACCAATCGATGAGGGTGTCGGGTGAGTACTCAGTTTTACGTTTGGCTGATGCTTTTATAACGAATTGAAAGCTAGAAAATAAAAATGATTTTAATCATTGTTTTTTTCTTTCAAAATCTGGAAAAATATAAATTCTATTAATATGGTAGAAAAAAAAAACAGCCGAAAGTATACGCAACGTCATCAATATGACAACAAAGCTTGGACTACTAACTGAAGAAAATATATTAAAAATGCAGCTAAAAAGCGTGTCCTTACAAAGAAGCTTACTAGAAAAGGAATAAATAATATAACGGACTATATATCAACGCTCATAGGCATGTGTAGATTAGGTTAGATAGTTGACTGTTGAGTCAGCGTAACTTGTGATCTAAATATTATCTATTTGTGGTGCCTGCAAGGGATAAAGAAGAAAAAGAAAGGTTTCTGGACTACCAGAAATTTACCCACCATATCAATAAACCCTTTTTTTAATTCAGTTTTTTCCTAAGAAAGTGCATATTCAAAATTGTCATTAACTTACTTTGCTTGTAAAAATTGTTCTTTATTGTATTTATGCTTTTTAACATGTCCATAGCGTAGAGCATGGTTGCTGTTTCCATTGCCTCCAACACCATCGTAATAGTCCACTTCACGTGGAGTGTAGTAAAAATTCAATAAATGATTTAAATTCTGCTTCTTGCTGCCTGGAGCATAAACGGAATTTATCTCATAATCGGTGTGCTCAAAACGTCCTATTCCAGCTC
The DNA here is from genome assembly GCA_933228675.1 of Stomorhina lunata. Taxonomy (NCBI): domain Eukaryota; kingdom Metazoa; phylum Arthropoda; class Insecta; order Diptera; family Rhiniidae; genus Stomorhina; species Stomorhina lunata. The sequence continues at coordinate 11,771,330 of OW121742.1, read as the reverse complement.
TCGAAGAATAGTCATAGAACGTTGGATCTCTAGATCCTAATCCGGTGCTGGTAGTAAAGTAATTTTCGTTAGTACTACTATATGAGCCACCACCGCCATTGTTGTTACTGAAGTAGCCTCTGGCACGAGGCCTTTTGTCCACATTTGGACGTACTTTTGCTGATTGTTGTTTATTATTGTTGCTGCCGTTGTTATTATTACGAGCCGATGTTGAGGGATTTTCACGACGACGTGAGTTTCTGGGCCAATTTTTAGTTGCTTGTATATCTTTGAGAATTAATGAAATAATAAATATAAACTTTGCGTAAGAAGAATAGCAACTCACCTGACGAAGTTTTTTGACCACTAGTATCAGTAGTCTGATTGGATGTTTTCGTATTGCCCGATCTTGAAAAATTTTGTTTTTGCTTCTTGTTGTTGTCCATTTTTGTTGTTGTTTTTATTAAGATTATTATAAAAATTAATTGAAGTTTGAGAAAACAGCGACACAGTTTCTACCAACTGGCACTGATGAAATCTAAAAGAATCCTTTGAAATTTTACCACCACCTGCTACCCTCTTCGGTTTCGAAGATTTAATGCGACGAATTGAGTCTCCACATGGAGCTTTTTTAACTTTATTTAAGTTTAGTTTAGACATTTTTACTGAGCCATGTTTACAAATTTTACCCAAAGAAAATTAATTTCTTTGTTAATATTCAATAGATATTTTAATAAATACAAAAAGTTAAAAAAAATATATTTTTTTTTTTTTGAGTGAAAGGTTATGAATTGCGACTTTTTATTTTCTTGTTGTGCGAGAACACACGAATCAAAGTTCCAATAGCCGTGAAGAATATTTTTATGACGTCAACGTTTCAATTTATTGTTATTGATACTACGATTTGATGATTTTTAACTCCTTTAAAGAAAAAGGAGTTTTCGAGCGAATTTATTTGCGAAAACTTGAGAAAATGTATATTAAATGAAAAATTAAAAAAATTTTCTGATTACAATACGAAACCAACTTGATACGACCGACGACGACGATTGCAAAAATGGCCTCCACTTTAGTGATGCCAAGCTATTTATTTTCTTTATAAAATATTGCCACCTATTACTATAATGAAATGGTTAAGCTATATGTTAAGGTGGGCACACACCATAGTGTAATATTAACAAGTGACTGCAACTCGTCAGCTGTTTTTCAATATTTGTTCTAGTTCAAAATTTGTTTTAGTTTTCTAATGTTAAATTATTGTAGATTAGTTATTAATTGAGACTTCATTATTGTTTTTATTCTGAATTGTAAATTTTATCATTAAAAAACTGTTTATCCAACAACAAAATCTATGTTGTTTTTGACTTGTTGAGCCTTGGCATACACTTAGATCTTTTGAACAGTTTTAACGGGTAAAATTGTACGGTTTTAACATGCACAACGACCCTGCACACACACTGTACGTTCTTTTCTTCAGTTTTAAATCAAATCAATAATCAATATCAAATTCAGGCATAAAATAAACTTTTTTTCTTCGAAAAATAACTTTACTACCTAACGCATTGTCAAAAAAAAAAAAAATTCAACGCTTTTATTTAGGTTGGTCTGTTAGAATAATATGTAAACCAATGATGTTTGAATTTTATGTCTGATGTAGATGTGGGGTAGACTTCATGAAATTTACCAGATAATTGACACACGTCACAACAAAACTATTTCATGTTTTTATGCTAAAAAGACAAATTGGATCAGGACACAGAATTCAACCGACATGGAGACGTTATACCATCAGACCAACCGTATATTACAGGAGATAGAACAAAGCTTTCAGAAATTAGTGAATACTGCAGGGCAACCCGATAATTATGATGTGGAAAATGAAATACAAATGAAAATAACACAAGTGAATTCGTGAGTAGAAATTGACACCCTTTGGATACGAAAGATGTGTTGAACTAAAGAAAAAAATATTACAGAAATTGCGACCGTTTGGATGTTTTATTATACAAAGTTCCGGCATCCCAAAGACAGAGTGCAAAGATGCGGGTAGATCAAATAAAATACGATTTGCGACATCTCCAAAGTAGTCTTCAAATGTTTAGAGAAAAGAGACAACGAAAACAACAGGAATTGTCCGAACGAGAACAGCTCTTAAGTCATCGATTTGCACCCAATAGCGCTGAAACTTGCTTAGATATAGATTATGCCCTACAGCATAACACCCAATTGGGAAATGCTCACCGTGGCGTTGATGATATGATAGCTACAGGAGGTAACATACTTAGCAGTTTAGTGAGTCAACGGAGTACACTAAAGGGGGCTCAAAAGCGTCTTATGACTATAGGCAGTACGTTAGGTTTGTCAAATCATACAATGAAATTGATTGAAAGGCGTTTTGTTGAAGATAAATATATTATGCTTGGAGGCATGTTCATAACGTTGTTAGTTATTGCTCTGGTTATTTACTTTATGGTTTTATAGTTACAACAATAAACATTTTTGACTTCATAATTTTATTGCGAACCATTAATTTGCAAGTTTACAAGCAAAGAATAAAATTTTACACAATTAATATGTAAGTGGGCTTTCTTATAATGAATAATTTGGGAGGATTTCGTAAATTGTCTTATTTTTTCCGTTCTGCTGCCATTTTTTCAGCCAGATAGGTCGCGGATCGGTTTAATACGTCGATCGATGCCGCGGCCGTCCCCTAAATCATCGATGCCTAATCTTTTTATTAATATGTCCACCTTTCTTGGCTGTTACGCTGGAAGAAGAAAGTTTACTTTTAGTTGATGTATTGGCATTAGGTGTGGCAGGGTCTTTATTGGGCTCTCTTTGCGGTGTAGTAGCACGATCGAGCTTTTCTTCCTTGCCTGAACTTTTAATAGAAGTAGAGCCATCATGAGCAGTTGTTGTGTTTTGGTTCAAAGCAATCTGGTTGTCACTTGAGTCTTCGTTAGTAACAGAATCCGATTCGCTTGCTCTTTCAGCTAAATTATTGATATATTTTAAAGTGTTCGTGAAATGAAGCAATTGCATACTTACGATTACATATGGCCATAGAAGTTATAGACGATTTGGAAAACAATCTCTCAGCCTCTTTAAACTTTCGATTGCGTTTGTCTGCCTTTGAATTTGTTGCCTTATTTGATGTCAAGTATCTTTCCCAACCACGTATTATGTTGCCACACAATTGAGTGTCCTCTAAGTACGATCCCTCAAATGCATAAATCTGTCTCTCTAAATTAGCCAATTGTTCCTAATAATATTTAAACAAAATTGGTTTTAATTATGTTCATGGTTTAGAAATAAAAATGTGTCCTCTGCAAGACTTACAGATGTTTCCGCCTTTTTCTTAATCAAATCTGCCAGTTCTGCTCTAGTATCCAAATTTGTGGATTTAGTCGTTGAATTACTTTTTGTAGATTTGCGCTGTTTATTGTTGATCGTATCATTGTTTGTTTTTATTGATGGAGAACTCATTTTGTTAAGATATTTGTATAGCAATTCAATAGAATTTTATTTTTCTTGAATTTGGTAATACACACTTTCCAGTTTTTAGTTTACAAACAATAAAACAGCTGTTGTCGAATGCTGCCAAGTTTGACTAAAATTTACTTTTCTGCTTTTACCAAGTTAGATGTTTTTTTTATTAGAGTAAGAAGCCAATAAGCTTAAAGATGCACCAATTAGTAAACGTTTAATTAAAAAAATATTGTCTTGACTCATTTAAAAATTCATGATCTCAAGAAAATTAAACAGTTGTGGATACCAAAATTAAAAACAAATTACAATTATTGAGTTAAGATAATTTTTTTTCAATAAAAATACAATCTTAAAATAAGCACCGCCGTTACTATTATTCCCTCGGCCTGGTTTTTTGCTGGGCATAGTACAAATAATTACATATAAACAAATTTATTAAAATAAGTAAAAAATGCATTCCAAAGTAGTTACAAAAAACCAATATGTACCTAGAGTTAATCAGGTAATTCAATTAATTAAAAAAATAAATAATTAAGTAAAAGAAAAAGAACTCATTTACAGATTGATGCCATAAATTTGAACAAAGATATAACACGGCTGATAAGGGATAATCTATTGGAAAATCTACAGGCTATATCGGTAGGTTAAATAAACTTCTGAATATGCTGAGGGACTAACAAAAAATGTGACATTTATTTAGCCAGTATTGTTTATAAAAATTCAACCTGAACTGGATTTAATAATTCAGTCTGCCATTTGGTTCGGTTCCGTTGGTAAACGTTGCTCCACTTTTGGTCAACAGCTATTGGTATTAGCCTACGATTCTGAACGTTTAACATTATCCAGATTGATCTTACATTTTTGCTTAACAGTCGTCCCGAGCTATGTCAAGAGTTTGGAGGAACGAAGATTAAATAGAAGATTCGAATGGCTATCCAAAGTTATTGAATACGGAGAAAATGCTGCACTTGTCTTATCTATATTGAACTTTTTTAGATTTCTTAAAACTGGTAGAAGCCCTACCTTAATAGATTTCTTTCTAGGTTTAGACTACATTAGTTTGCGTCATAATCAGCGTAGAGATATTGGCTATAAATATTTAACAAGAGAATTGTTATGGGGAGGTTTTATGGTGAATAACACTTTTTTATTTGCTTACGACAAATTTTTATAATTTTATATCTTTTCCAGGAAATTTTGGGACTTGTTCTACCCATTATTAATTTTCGAAAAATGCAACGTCTTGGCAAAAGTATTTTAAGTTATAAGAAGGGATTAGGTGGAGAGGACAGTCAATTGTCATTACAAAGAAAACCTAAACTTTCGGTCTCATCTAGCTGCGTATATTGCGGTGAACGTCCAACATTACCCCATTATATGGGATGTGAACACATTTATTGCTATTATTGTTTGTCAGCTAATATATCTACTGATTCGAAGTTTTGCTGTACTGTATGTGATAATCCTATATCCTCTCAAGGAATCCAGCCCTTGTAAAATGAAGTACCTTTATAAATTTAAATAAAAACTATTTAATTATTGTACCTATGTCTTTTACAAAGTATCTGTGCATATGTAAGAAAAAATTAAAACATCGAGCATTTGTTTAAGGTATAAATATAGCGCCAAATATTTTTTAATGACAAATTTTAATATGTATTTATTTTTTTCTATAAAAATATTAGGTATTCTATAAACCTACTATCAAATTCTATTAAATTAAGAAACATATGTTGATATCTATTATAATTCGATTTAATTTATCAGTATTAAAGTGATTCCCGGGTCGTGGTTATATGGGAGCCAATATCAAATGTGATCCGATTTCGCCCAATTTCAATTCCAAACTTCTTAAAGAAATACTGTTGTAAAATTTTGTTGCTCTAGCTCTTTCCGTTTAGAAGCTATCGTGCTTTCAACAGATTTACATGCAAAAGCCCCTATTCTTTTGGGTTGTTTTGCTGTTTCCTTTGGTTATTTATATGACAGCTATGGCCAAATGTGAACCGATTTCGCCCAATTTCAATAGAAATGAGGAAAAGTTTTGTTAAATTTTATTGACCTAGCTCATTCTGTTCAAGCCCTATCGTGCCTTCAACAGACAAACGGACATCACTCGTTTGTCTTACAATTTCATATGGATTTAGAGAATTTTATAATTATTTAGAATATATATAGTTTTTAGGTTTTCAGCCAATATAGGAATTAAAAACGGAATGGCAATCTTTGTTAAAAGTCATACCCTTTCCCCTTAAGAGCGTTGCATAATATGTTGTATAACGAAAATTTTACTACCATTAGTTTTCCTATTAAAAATTTTACACTAGAAAATTATAAATCAAAAATTTTGTCGAAAAATTTACTTTTGAAAAAAATTTGTATCAAAAATTAAAAGTTGAATACAAGGCTCACATAAACAGGTTAACGCATGGCTACAAAAACAACATAGATTTTGTTGTTGGATAATAAGTTTTTTAATGCCAAAATTTAAAACAACAATTCGAAAATTCAGAATAATAACAATAATTTGACATAAGAAAACTTAAACAAATTTTGAACTAGAATAAAAAAACAGCTGACGAGTTGCAGTCACTTGTTATAATCGAAAATGTTTTTATAAAAAGTATATCTGTATAAAAAATTTAATATCGAAAATAACCACATAAACAAAAATTAACATAAAAATAAATAAATTGGAGCTTTTTTTAGAAAAACTGATTTTTGCACTCAAATTTTCATATGAAAAATTCCGCAAAATTTTGAATACGACGCGCTGTATTAAATTGACCACATAAAATGTTTTTATATTATTTTCACAAAATGTTGATGTCGATAAACTATTTATTTTTAACAGAATTTTTTTGTTGTTAGTTTATTTATATTGAACAAGTAGGGTAACATTTTTAGGTATTAATTTTATAGATATCATAAAATCAGCTTAAACTAATAATGGATGGATTTTATAAGAAAATATCTTCAAATTAAGGAAAAAATTTTAAAGAAAATTTTTCTCCCATCATACTTTTAAAAAGCTCTTTTTCGGCATACCAATACCATAATACTGATTTGTACTTTTGACAAGTACCAGCTGTACTTTGACATTACGTCGACCCTCTATGTATGTATGTATATCACTCTATGTTGTATAGATTGCTTCATTTTTAATTTTCTTTCGATTCCGTTTTTGTTGGAATACCAATCGTAGCGGAACTGAATTTTATAGCATTTATTTTAGCTAGTCTCAAAACTACATTTTTATAGTGTTGGTAAATATTTTATAAATTTTCAAAATAGTTTTCATTGAAAACTCGAATTTAAGTTGTTTTCGATTTGTAGGCAAAACCTGAAATAAAAACTACTTAAACGAGTTTTAGAGCATAATGTAAATGAGCTATAAAAAAAGATACAAAAATAGTCTGGCAGCCCTGTTTTAAGTGCTACCAAAATAGTCAGGAAAGTGTAAACGAAGCACGAGCTGCTCCGAGTTTTTTAAAATAAAGCTATTTGTATTTAAAAAAATATATATTTTAAGCAAATTTTAACATTTGTTTTTGCATTGTTAAAGTTCAACATAATAGTTCAGTTCATTTGATGTAAGTATAAAATAATGCAATTTATCTCTAAAAGTTTTGCGCCAAAAATTTGCACAATTTGTCGCTAAGTGCCACCAAATTTGTTTACTTCTGTTGAGGCCATTTTTAAAACAACAAGAGAACAGCTGTTAGAGATTCTGACATTGAGTGGTTTTTTCTTTGTTTTCGTTTTCTGTTACCAAAGAGTGAGTGGTTTTTGCTAGTGAGTGTTTTTCTACTTTTAAAACGAAATACAGAAAAAATAAAATTTAAGACGACATAAACAAAAGTTTATATTAAAATAACGAAATTTCAAGGTATAAAAATCACTTTGACACCAGAAAAATATTAAAAAAATAACAAGTGTTTTGTAAGCCAAAGGTAATCATTAGAAATGATTGGACTTGTGAGAAAAGTCATTAAATAATAATTACGTTTCAGCCAAAAAAAAAAAGAGGAGGACCCGTAACAAAGAAGCAAAAACAATACAAATAAAAAAGCAACAAAAATTAATAGAACTTGCTCATATCAGGGTCAATCATCATCAAAAATAATATTATTGGAGACCTTGCAAAATTTTGAAAAGGAGAAAATTGATAAGGTTTAGTAACAGAAATCTAAACATAAAAAACACTGCCACTGTCTGCCAACAGTTTTTAATTTGTTTTTCTGCTTTGAACTTTAGGAAGAAGTAGAGGGTAATTATAACTTAATTGTGTATGTCGATACGTATTATAAATTAAAACGAAAATATCTGTGTATATGTATTTTAGATATTAAAATATTAAAACTTTGACTATGTTGGATTTGGAAATATTGCCCGAAATTTCGCTGGGATGTGATGCCTGGGAATTCGTTTTGGGAATGCATTTCTCTCAAGCCATTGCAATAATACAATCTCAAGTGGGTATTATTAAGGGAGTACAAGTTTTATACTCGGATACCAATCCCTTGGGTGTGGATATCATAATTAATCTACCCCAAGATGGTTTAAGATTGATTTTCGATCCGGTTAATCAACGACTAAAGATTATTGAAGTTTGTAACATGAAATTGGTAAAGCTAAAGTACGGCGGAGTATATTTCAATTCACCTGAGGTGTTGCCATCGATTGAACAAATCGAACATTCTTTTGGTGCCACACATCCTGGCGTATATGATGCTGCGAAGCAACTGTTTGCTTTACACTTTCGAGGTCTCAGCTTCTACTTTCCAGTGGATAGTAAATTACATGCTGGCTATGCTCATGGCTTGGGTTCATTAGTATTTCTAAGTGGAGCTTCGCCTGTTGTCTCGAAGATGTCCCTTTATGCTGGTAGTAATGTAGCTGAAAATAAAACTCCACCATTGCCACTCTCCTGTTATCATCGTCAAATTTATTTGGAATCTGTCTCGGTTTTACGTACCGTATTAGGCAGTACAAAGGGCTTGAAATTAAAGTTATTTACAGAAGGCTCAGGGAGATCTCTTGAACCACGTAGGCAATGCTTTTCGAAGGAAATACTATTTGGTGATAGCTGTCAGGATGTTACTACTCAACTAGGAGCACCGAATCGTATATTCTTCAAAAGTGAAGACAAAATGAAAATACATTCCTCCAATGTCAATCGTCAAGCTCAAAGCAAACGCAGTGATATATTCTTTAACTACTTTACTTTGGGTATTGATGTCTTATTCGATGCACGTACCCAGACCTGCAAGAAATTCATTTTACATACTAACTATCCGGGTCATTTCAATTTCAATATGTATCATAGGTGCGAATTTCAGTTTCAGCTGCAGCCAGACCGTTCTCTAAACGATAGCGGTTCACGTGCTTCCTACGGAGATACCCCCATAAGTCCTGTTACAATAAATGCATACTCCAAGTGGAATGAAATAAGCGCTGCCATGGCTCCCTCGGAAAGACCTGTCGTTCTTCATAGAGCTTCATCTACCAATACTGCTAATCCTTTTGGTTCTACATTTTGTTACGGTTATCAAGACATTATATTCGAAGTAATGCCCAACAATCATATCGCTTCGGTAACGCTTTACAGCACAGGTCCAGCCAAACATTCCGAAGACCTGTGGCAACAACATAAAATGCAAGATATACGTTTGACAGTTGCGTGAAATATTGCTGGTATATCATTAATTATAGGCCTAGATTAAATCATCACAAAAGCACAAGGATCATATGTATTTTGTGTCGACATAGGACTGTATGTTTTCGTATAATGAAAACACTCATCCTACCGCATACATGATGACCATGTTTAGTAATGTAATTATTATTATTATTATTATTATATAAAATATTAATATTAACAACTAGGAGAAGGAGGAACAAAATTAATAAAACTCCTTTAAAGTCTAAAATTAAAATATGTAATACTAACTTAATAAATATACCTTCTCTTTTCTTTAAGTATGCTAAAACTATTCAAACTGATACCTATGGAAATTATTTAATATGATCAGTTGACCCATTAAAATGAGTCCTTTCGTATAAATAATGTATCAGAGTTTTAATAATTATATATTTAAAAATATATTATATTTTTTTGTCATTCTTTAATGTTTTATTAACATATAAAAAAATCATAAAACCAAAATAATTTAATAAAAAAAATTAAAACTACAAAAGCATTTTGTAAGAATTAATTGATTTAGCAAAATAAGTAGAAATAAAGTTATCAATCAAATGATAAGTAAAAAAGTCACTTCAGATACATATTTTCAAACAGTCGCAATGGAAGAATGAATATTTTATATTTTATTTAAAATGGATTTGATTTTTTTAAATTTGTTTATTGCAGTTCTAGTTATTTTAAACCCTAACAAACATTTATCTCAGAATGCCTGAAACGGAAGTGGACGAACAACAAGTAAATTTAGATCAGCATCAAGAACAAAAGCCAAAAACAAATGATGCAGTATATGATCCCGCATTTCTACCTGACATGTTACCTGTCTACTATAAGCGTTTGTTTCCTCACAAACCATTTTACAGATGGCTGTCCTACGGCTTAAGTAAGTAAACTAAATAACAAAGAAAATACTTCTGCATGAAAAAATAGAACGTGTTGACATGTGTTCTTGGGTTTTTTTGTTTATATATGTAAACTGAACCTAAAAGTGTTTTCTTTAAATTATATAAATAAAACATCCTTTTAATATTTCTATTTATAGCCGAAGAAGGCATTTTTGCTAATCGTGAGATTTCATTTACATTACATGATGATATATACATTCGTTATTTATGCTTTGACACGCAAATTGACTTCGAAAAAGAATTGTGTTCAAGATGTCCATTTAAAATTGATATTGGAGCTGTTATGAATACAAGGTACATACATTTATGTTTTTAAATATAGAAGAGATTTTAAATTTAAAAATGATACTACTGAACATATTATTATTTTTTGATGTGGCACAAACTTTTGAGACAAATTTTAAACAAATTTGCTCCAGAATATGACACTAGATTCGTAGTTGTATTAAAGACATACCCAAAACAGTCAGAAATAAACTGTATATATAATTCCCCGACAACATTCCAATTAAAACAAGGGGTACTTCTCTCAGACAATGAGTTGCATCCGATTCTATTTTTAGATTCATTGAAAGGGACCTACGTTTTAACTCCGGCTCCGAATGCATTAGTTAGAGAAGTTTTACATAGCCTAATACTCAATAATCAGCTATGAGGTGAACCGCCGTTTTTTTTTTTTTTTTTGAAAATTTATTTTTTTCAAGTGGGTTTGACCGGGGATCGAACTTGGGACCTCTGGTATGCTAGGCGGATGACTAACCTGCTATACCACGGCGGTTCACACAGAAATAAGCTAACATAACGGTAAAATCCGTTTTTGTAGGCACTCCGTTTTATAAAAATCTTGGGCCATAAGTTGCAAAAGTCTCCCAGTACGTACTTTTCATCATTAACGAAACAAATGTACTTTTTTCAAGTCAAATATTTTTTTGAAGTATTTATTGAATTTTTATTTGGATTTGTTACAGTAGTTGCCTTTATTAATATACTATTGTTAGACCACCAACTATATAAGGCCTTAAAGGCTCAGTTGGTTCATTTATAATAATAAATAAATAAATATATTGCTTCTAAATTCGTAACCGAATTGCAATATGAAACTTTATATGACTTCAGTCGTGCATAAGCTTTGGCTCTATACTAGCTGATTTTTTTGAATTTAATTTTTAGGGGCTCCTGCAAAGAACTTCTTGACTTTTCCCTCTTTTAACAATATCTACTGTGCTTTTTTTCTTACAGATCTAGGTTTTTTAATGCTAAGTTCTTCCTTATACTCTTTGGCGTTTGAAACATTTTATACATTTGCTATTTTTTAAAAGTCCATAATCGTTTTTTCTTACTTTACTTTTTTCGCAGTTCATTTTGAACTATGGATAAGTTTTGTCTGAAAAAGTAAATGCCTACCTTATTCCAAACGTGAAAGGGGACAATAGTATGTCTAAAAAACTAGAGCCAATTATAAAAAATATTTCATATTCAAATTTAGTAGTTCAAAGTTATTTACTATATATTTATATATATTTTTTGTATAAAACAATTTTATTAACGAATAAATAACATTTTTTTTAGACCCAAAAATAATCGCATCTCATCTGCGGCCATGACTCCCGTACAACGTGAATTGGTATTTGATATCGATATGACGGATTATGATGATGTACGAACTTGCTGTAGCGGTGCTGATGTATGCCAAAAATGCTGGAAATTTATGGTTGTTGCAGCACGTATTTTGGATGTAGCTGTACGTGAAGATTTCGGATGGGAGCATATACTTTGGGTATTTTCTGGTCGACGTGGTATACATTGCTGGGTGTGCGATTATGAAGCTCGTCACTTAGATACAGCCGGTAGATCGGCAGTAGCTGAATACTTTCAAGTGGTAACACATGTGATGGTTGAAGGCGTTAATGTTCCAAGAGTGCATATTGGAGAAAAAATGCATCATAGTATTAAGCGAGCATTTAAAATTGTAGAACCTATGTTTGAAGAAATAATATTGAGTGATCAAAATCTCTTTTGCTCGCCTAAAGGTATTGGAAAACTATGTCAGTTTATTGCAGATGATGGAGCCCGTAAAGATACTGAACAATTTCTCTTGAATAACGTTAAAGATGGAGCACCGGCCCGAGATGTCTGGGAAGCCTTTAAACGATATGCCAACTCTATGCGCTGCAATTCGACCGCATCTGTATGGTCTCGAAGATTGAAAAATATTATTGAAGAAATTCAATTAGCCTGCCTTTATCCTCGTTTAGATATTAACGTCACTAAAGGTTTTAACCATTTACTGAAAGCTCCCTTTTGCATTCATCCGTCTACGGGAAAAGTTTGTGTGCCATTTAATGCCAATGCTGCCAGTAAATTTAATCCTACCACGGTTCCAAATATTGCGCAGTTATTACAGGAAATAAATGCTTTTGACGAAAAAACAAAAACTAAGGAGGAAACCGATGAAAAACTTCGTATTAAAGATTACAAAAAAACTAGCATGTTTAAAGGTGTAGTGGTTTTTGAGGAGTTTCTGCGTAAAGTGGAGAGTGGTTTAAAGGCAAAAGCTGTGTTAATCAATGAAGAAAAAATGGAGTTCTAGAAAAATGATTTACAATAATAAAAAACTTATTTTAGATTTATTGCAGAAAATGTTTTTCTACTGCATTTTATGTATTTTACGAAAGTTTATTTGTTGTTTTAATAAAAGAAAAATTAAATCTAGAAAAGCGTTTTGAAGGCGTTCTTTTTTTACTTTAACAATTTTTGCATTATTTTTTATAAGTATGCCTTAATTAATCATATGCATCTTAATCGTACTTGAGGTACACTGTTTTCCGCCTTTTGAATTTCGGCTTCTAAACGAACAAAACCTTCTTCTGGTATGCTCGAGGCAGCTTTCTTGATATGTACCTCATTGACTTTAGAACCATAACGTAATTGGAATACTTCAGAGTCCAGTGATGATTCTTTTAGTTTAATATTCAGAACCACTGTTTTTGGCAAAACGTCACCAGGAGTTAAAAGTTTTTGAGCATTTTCATCGTCTTCGGCAGTACCATGCCAGATAGTTACTTCTTCCGCTACGCAATCACATTCTTCTGATTGTTCTAAAACTTGTTTTTCACTATCCTCGAGATAAAGTGTTTGACGGGCACAACCCACTGCTACAACCTCATCGGCTGATATGGAGCTATTAATTTCTACATCCGGATACTTGCTTGAAATGGCCGATTGCAATTTCGGTATTTGTGTAGTGGCACCCAGCAAAACAATATGGTCAAGTTTTTTAATTTCCGGATGACCCTTTAGAGCCTTTTCCACACACTCGTTTAGAATTTGCATAAATGAGTTAATGACAGGCTGTATAAGACTTTCAAAACGAGCACGACTCATTTGATTATTGAAATCAACACCGTCCATGAGAGAATCTATATACAATTGTGTGGAAGGCAGTGTTGAGAGTATATGTTTACAGTTGGCAGCAGCCGTACGGATCTTGGCCAAAGATCTACGACTTTCATGAGGATCTAATTTGTATTTTCTTTGAAATTCTTCGCAAATAAATTTTACCAACTCTTCTGTGAACTGTTGCCCACCTATAGGGAATGGTCCAAAGCACTCAATTTTTGTATAAAGTCCATGTTGAACTTCAAACAAGGCAAAGTGGGACAATAAGCCTCCACATTTAACAGTTAATACATATTTGACATCATCATTGGAGACTTCTTCGCCGATGCCGTAGGCCAAAACGGCAGCAGTTGGTTCGTCTACCACTTGAGCTACATGAAAACCAGCTTTTTCTGCAGCTTTGGCCAAAATAGACCACGAATTGTCAGGATAGTAGCTGGGTATGGAAAGCACTACAACAGGTTTTTGGCTAGCATCGCTGTAGTATTGTCTAGCTAGTTCCAGCTCCGATTCGAACAGCTTGACTTGCACTTCAAAGGCAGAAATCTCCTTAACTACCTCCTTCTCATCATCATCATTGCAGGGTTGCGTGGCTTTCAATAAAAATGTATGCTTTTCTGTATCATATTCACATGGTATCGTTTTGCTGGCCTTTGATATAAGTTCTTCCGTTATATCCTCTACCTTCTTAAGTAATTGAAAACTATTTGCCACTGCCTGCTTTGGTTTAGAGGACATTTTCTGTTTGGCCGTCAAACCACATTCTATCTCATCCGCTCCATCCCATAATAGGCAGGCTTGTGAAACACGATCACCTTGTTTGTTGGCTATAACATCTGGTTTCGTATCAGACGGTTTCACATGTGCTATACAAAGTGTGCTATTACCCACTTTTACTCCAAAACGGGGCCACATCTTTTAATTCAATTATTTAAGTTTAACAAATAAAATATTAACAATTCACTTAGAGAAATTTTACTAAAATACTATATAACCTTCTTTTTTCTTTCTTTCTTCTCGTATGGTTAACTGTCAAAAAGACGCGGCGTGCAAAATGTTTGACAGGTAAATACAACTAAAGATGCCAGATGAATAAAATACAAAGATCGAGAACAGCTGATTATTAGGGTCCAAAAAATGGTGAATTCTTATCTATTGGAATTGACTAAATTCAACATCACCTTGGACAACTGTCATAAAAAATATTTAATATATAATACGTATGTATTTTTAACATCACATCAATTTTTTATAAATATTTTTTGAAGTACACAATTTCAGGTAATTATACTCTCTCACATTTTTTTAATCAGAATTTTTAGTGAATTAAACTTTTTTCTGCTAAATTTATACTGTATCGAATTAAAAAAAAAAAAAATATTCATTAAAAATCTAAATCTTAAAAATCGAAAATTGTAGAATTATATATAAAAAATTCAGCTATATGCTTTTTAGCAAAATTAAAATCCAAAATCACTGTCTGAATAGATGTGAGTTCTTTTGATAGACATTTTTTTTGGTACCAAATAAGTATACAAGCATTCTCCTGGCTTCCAAATCTTAAAGGAAAACATAGAATTTGGTATATTTTTAGCTATAGCTTCCATATAACTACTATCACAGGAGGCTTATTAAATGCTAATATGTACTAAAAATCAAGTTAAGGTGAATTCACCCATTTGTTTCAAATAAAATGTTTGTCCGGACATATTTGCGTATAGAGCACATAAACTCCCGCACGACGATGTAGTTTGACAAAATATTATCTCTCTCTCAAAAAGTTCAACTTCAAACTTCATATAAAAAATTTGGTCCGGACAAAAATTATGCTCAAAACAAATGGGTAAATTCACCTTTAGAAAAGTGATAACGATTATATTTGCAAGCTTGAAAAAGCATACCCAATTTGAGAATCCTTAAACTGTTTTCAAAATTGGTCGGGAAACCAATTAAACTAAAAAAAATATATAGAAGATGTCAGTTTTATTTTAGTTTTTTTTTAAACTTTAATGAATTGTGATATTTAGCAAAAAATTGTTTTTGGTAACTGGCGAGAGATTAACGATTATTGTTACAAAGTCTTTAAGAATATTTTTATTTATTTATTTTATTTATTGATTTAAAAATATTTTACAAATAAATTTATAAAATATAGAAAAAAAGAGCGCCGGTAACAAGACCACTCGTATTTAAAAATATAAAAAGTTTCTAAATACTATGTACGTATTTATATTTCGATATTCAAAAGGATTCGAAAATTAATTCTTTAAGTGTAATTACGAAAATTAAAATTTTATTTCAAGAAAAATATGATCCGGAAAAAATATTTTCTTGAAAAAATAAGAAAACTAAAATTTTCTTTAAAAGATTTTTTTTTAAATAAGACTTTAGTTGTGATAAAAATTGTATTATTTTAATACAATTATAAATAATTAAGTGTTTGTTGTTTGTTTTTTAAGGTAAATCCCGAGTGAAAAATTATTTGCTTTTGAAAAGTAAAATTTTTTAAATGTGAACGGTTGAGTTTTCGATAGTCTTTTCGTTACCGAAAACTCATAAGAATTCATAATGTGAATGGGCTGTATGTAAAAAAAATCACTGTACCAAATTTCGTTGAAATCGGTCCACATTTGATCATAGCTCCCATACAAACTGTTCTGTCAGAATTCACTAAATGAGACGAAAATCTCTAAAAACGCTCATAAATCTGAAGATATTGAGAATTTTGAGTTTATTTTTTGCATACATAATTTTTGTAAATACTGTAATCTATTTTCCAAATTTTGAGATAATCGGTCCACATTTGACCCTAGCTCTCATATAAGTCCAAATGACGGAAACAGCTTAAATATATAAGTTTTGAGAAAGTGTTTGTATGATGGGAAAATTTAGCAAATATTTGTCTTAATACAGCAAAAAGATCACATTTGACCTTAGTGGTGAAGGGTATCGTATGGACGGGCTTGACCGACTTTATCACTTTCGTAGTTATTTTATTTTTTTCTAAACTTTAATGAATATGTGATATATGACAAAAACTTGTTTTTGGAAACTAGCGAAAGGTTAACCATTATTGTAGCATTTACATTTTCTGGCAACTCTGAGTGTTACTTTACGATAAACTATTTTTACGGTACACCAAATAAAATACGATATACGATACGAATGAATGAATAACGGTAGTGTCAAAAACATAGGACAACAACATAAAGTCAGAAAAATTGTAATATCAAAGAAATTTGCAAAAATAAAACAAAGAAGAAACTTATTTTTCTCTATGCCATAAATATTAAACAATAACAAAAGATTTTAAATATTTACATAAACAAAATAGTCATACGGATATGAATCTTTAAAATATGTTTTGTGAAGCCACGAATATTAAATAAATAAGCAAATAAGTTTGTGCGAATTAAAAAAATCTATACGTAATATTGAAATTGAAAGAAAATTTTACAAACCCCCCGAGGAGGTAATTGATTGTCTGTCACACATCATACCCCCACCACTTACATACATTTTTTTTAAATATAACTAAAAACAAAAGTAGTGAAAATAATAAAAGAAACACAATAGGAAGGCGAGTGATTCGTCATCGATTTAGCAAAAAAAAAAAAAAAAAAGATTGAAAAAAGAAAAATATTTTAAATAATTCTCTCCGAAATAATTTTCAATTATTCTTGATTTCTTAAATACAATGGATAAATATTTAACGAAAAATATGTTAAATGTAATACGATATTTAAAATAAGTTGTTATTAAAAACAAAAGTATAATAATTGAATTGACTAATTCTCGAGACGCGACATACCCGTACGTTTAGCTAAAACTTATTATTGTAAACTTCATATAGACAAATTAATATGGATGATAATTTAAGTACGAAATCTTCGGAATCTTCTATAACCACAAGTGGAGAATATGAAATTGTTACCGATAGTAACTTGACAACACCACTTGATTTACAGCCATCATTGGATATTGCCAATAATCGTAATATTTCGGATATACAAAATGCTATGACTGACGCTCTCAAAGAGTTGGAATCTGATAAAGCTGGTGAAGGTAAATACTTCATTGGAAATATCTTTTAATTTCTTGATTTTTTGTTTAATATCTCTGAAGTAATTTGCAAATAGGTTCGTAGGTCAATTTTACTGGCATACATACAAACATGTACAATAGAGCGTTTATAAAAATGTGGGTGGATGGAAGAGGTTTTGTGCTGTAGGTATTAATTGTTGAGTCACTCTTTTACTCTTCTTTCTGTAACTATATTAATAAGCAATTGATAAATTTAATAGGTATTTCTTTTAATTTTATAATGAGTGCCCAAAATTAAGGTATCATTTATATATGTTACGGTTAATCAAATTAAAAATTTATGGGTCAAATGATACCCCTACTGCATATGCACGTTTACAATATTTTACCAAAATTATCAATATTTTTTTTTTAAGAAACTAACAAAATAATCTTCACTGAAGAAACCTAGTCCATCTCAATAGTAACTCCAACAAGCATAATTGCTGCATTAAAATTACATCCTCAAAAAGTGAAGGATTGGCGTGGTTTGTTGTCCGAAATAATCGTCGAACCATATTTTTTGAAAATGAAAACTAAAGTTCGTTGGACATTGCTAGAGAAAAATGAACCGAAACTTTTTATTACATGAAATTGATGACTTAGACGTAGTGGATATGTGTCACTTGTTACTCAGCAAGATAAACAATGGATCCTTAGAAAGAAAGGTTCGAATTTTCCGTATTGGAGGATTAAATTGGACTCCAAATCGTACAATTTAACTACCTTAAACTTTTTTGGAATTTTTAAAATCGAAAGTATATAGCAATGATCCAACAAAAAATCAAAAGCTTAAAATCAAGCAGATATCAACTATGGACAACAGTTTATTGAAAAACGTAACTGACAATTTTGGTCAAATAGTGGAAGCTTGGCGAGTCAAGCCAAATAGATCTTCATTTCATTGACCGGAATCTATTTGTAATAAACTAAATAAGGCCTTCATTTCTATTAAAATTAAAATGATATCTCATTTTTGAACATCCTCAATTTAAATATTATAAATTATACCTTTTCAAACTATCGGTGTGAAATTCTATTTGTCCTGATGTTTGAAACCCCTCGGAGTATTAGTTTGAAAAATTTTATTAAAATTAAATTTTTCTATAAAAAATTTTTCCATACAAAATTTTTATATGAAAAATTTTTCCATACAAATTTTTTATATGAAAAATTTAATAATTTTCAATTAAAATTTTTTATATACAATTTTCTATAAAAATTTTTATATAAAATTTTCTATAAAAAATTGTAATATACAATTTTCTAAAAAAAATTTATATACAGTTTTCAATAAAAAAATTTTATATAAAAAATTTACTTTATAAAATTTTCTATAAAACAATTTTTATCACTTTATGTTTTATTTTGATTAAATTATTTTAATTGGTTTCTGAGATATTTCAGTGGTGTCCGGTGTTGTGTCCTACATGGGGGCGAGGAACAAATATCGTTCCCTATTAACATTTTATGGGTATGCAGCGGTTATATGGATGCTATGTGAGCCGATTTGCTCAATACCAAACCTTTCTAATAAATTCATAGTATGTTTACAAAATTTAGCTCCATACCACCTTTTGTTTAAATGCTATCATACCTTTAACAGACATCCAAAGTTTCATTGCATTCAAATTTCTTTAAGACCCAGAATATACTTTATGAGGTCTCGAGCCGTTTTTCACTGAAAAGCAATCTCAACATAAAGGGTGTACGTTAAGATTTAAATATTTAAGATAAGAACGCTTGCATTTTAGACGACGATATGTAGAGTTTAAAATAATTTACTTTATTGACAATTTATTACGCTTTGTGCGACTTAAATCTTTCCAAAAATATTTATCGAAACAGCTGTGCAAAATAAAACTATGCATAAACAATCTGCTACTATGGTAACACAATTAATGCGGACGTTGAAGTAATGACATCGAAACAACAAATATACGCCCCACTTTTATTTGAATGTTCCAAAAAAATAAAAAACAAAGCATTTTAACGAATGAGCAAGCAAACAATCATTAAACTCATTGTATATTTTTATAGTAATTTAGTTCTTCCCTTCTAAGGCAATTGAAATAAAAAGTATATTGATTGTTTTTTTTTTGCTTGCAGTTAGTGACGGTTGTTCCAATAATACCAATCTTAAAAATAAATCTCTAACATTGCCCTTAATGGGCACAACAAGTCCAGCATTAGTAGTACCACTAGAAAAATCATCCGTTGCAGTAACAATGAAAACTCAAACCATACCACGACTGGCTGTTAAAAATGCCACAAACACTCCAACTCCTAAAAGTGAGGAATCAAATTCGGAAATGAATCGTGTTGGCCAGTCAGTATTTTATGATTGTATAGATGCAAATTCAGGAAATATGGCGGCTAGATCTACGGGAGATGTTCGTGTTGACTTGGATGAAAAACAAGATGTAATGAAACCGGAAAGAAATGATACCGATGAAGAGAGTAAGTATTTAAATGCAAATACAATGATATTAGGGATCAAATTAAAATTATTTTTATCTTTATGAAATTTGGTGCAGACATTTTTCCCATAGGTGTTATTTGTCGAAATCGATCCCCTTTTGACATTTTGACAAAAGCTATATTTTCACCGGCTAAATTCACAAAAAACGCTAGTTAATCCAAAGATAATGATTATTTTATGTTTTTTTACTGCATACATTAATTTTTGAATAAACTGTAATTAAATTGCTAAATTACAAGAAAATCGATTCACATTTGACCCTAGCTCCCATTTATACGGTATATATTGCCACGGGACAGGCATATTTCACTCAACAAGACGAAAGCTTTACATTGCGTAGGATAATCTTTATCCAATAAATTGGACGGTGTAAGTCTAATTTATTGGATAAAGATTATCAAAGAAAATCATCATTATATTTCTACTTCGAAGCAAGGTTCTTTCATCAGGACATTTTATAATCACTTTAACACCTTAATGCCTAGACCAATCACAATGCGTTTTAACGAAATCTCTTAAATTCCGTTATCGACTTCCTTGTATGCGCAATTTCAGTTTAAGTTATTTTCCGTGTGAACAGATGCGTTAATTATATCATTTAAATTTAAAATAAAAAAACGTTGAGAAATATTTTATGTCTATGCAGAACAATGTTCTAAAATGTTTTGTTTATTATTTATCTTCTTATACAATAAAAATGAAATATTATTATTTGCTCAGCTCTTTTCATAAAAAAAAACATTTGTTTCAGTTTCTGAAATAGATCAAGGATGTACCATATTTTCTGGTGTCACTTATTTGGGTGCCGCTAATATAAATGCACCGAAATCGGAATTGGATGTTTATCGCATAATGAGTGAACTGAACAATGGCACTGCTTCAAATGGTCTCAAAATCTCCATCAGCATACCGAATTGTTCGGATGGCTTGGTTGTATTACATGATGCTGATACCAATACAATCATTGCCACCTATGAAATACAAAGCATAATTTTATATTTTCGTGGACCCATAGAGACGGTGGAACATGGTTGTTTTGCTTTCACTTGGTTGCATGGAGATTCTCTATTCCAGTGTCATGTTTTTCGTTGCCATATACCGGAAGCTGTAAATCAAGTTAGCGGTAATTTGTTTAAAAAAAATATTAAATGGAAAGTGTAAATCTGTTTCTCTTTCTTTCAATTTACAGCTTGTTTCCAAAAGGCTTTCCAAACTTATCCTCCAAGTATGACTTGCAGTCTTACGTCTGCTGTAGATAGCAATATGGTGAATTCCATAACATCGGATATAAGTGGAAATCCTCTTAATACGGCTGGTTATGAATTTTTAGTTTCTTTGGAGATCAGAGAAAAAGTGGCTAAAAACTCTTATACCGCAGTGCCCCGAGATCGTCATTGCTTTAAGCTAAGAGCCAATACGGACAAAGAAGTTTATATAACAGTAAAACAAACTCCCTCGACTGTTTTACAACCTTTATTAATTGAACGTTGTTTTGGAGTACTATTAAGTCCTGGCAAGTTGGTTAGGCAAGCAGATATGCAATTGATTGATATGATAACTATGGGCTACATACAACCAACTACTGTGGCTGGTGGTGCAACCGGAAATGGCAGTAACATTACAGCTGCAGCCAATGGTGATGCTCCGGCTCCCCTTACACCTTTATGTCTAAATCCCTATCATATTCGAGCCGAATGGAAGGCAGGTGAAAAGGCATTCGAACAATTCAATGTAGAAACTCCAAAAACCTTCTTAACAGTCGCTGTTGACATTGTAATACGTGGAATCCAAGAGCCTGTAAGATTTGTCATGGAAACTCCTGTTACAATTCAATCTGCAGGAGAATTACGCATAATGGATCATTTTATTTCCAAGCGTCCCATGACATTACGTTTCTATTTACATTTGAAACGGACCACAGATGAATTTAGCTGGAAAGTCAGCTCCATTGATCCCTCTGAAGAGATTACAGAACCACCATCACAGTCGACATCATCTTCATATTTTAAGTTTGGCATGAATAATTTGTCACGTATTGTGCGCTCAGCCTCGATCGCCTCGATTGAAGACGAATGTCCCACTGATCCGGAAGATCTATCAGATGGTGATGAGCCCTTATTAAGTGGCACTGGTGAGGTTTCAAAGGATTGTTCTCAAGATACTTTGGACGAATGGGATCCGGTACTTAAGGAATGGGATGGTGAAAAAAGACCTAAAAATCTAGCACCCTTGGTACGTCTAGGAGTACCAGAGGCATTGCGTGAAATGATTTGGAAAAAATTAGCTGGAGTTGATAACAAAGCCGAAATGCTTGATATGTATAAGAATTTAATAACCAAAGTAAGTATAAACCTTTAAAGTAGAAAAACTTAGTTTTATTTTATTGTTTTCGTAGGAAACCAAATGTGAAACTGTTATACAGCGCGATATACACCGAACATTTCCAGCAAATAAATACTTCAAAGAAAGTGGTGGATCAGGTTAGTACATACAAAGATATTTGAAATTACAATAATTTTTCTCTAATCTCTAAACTCGTTTTAAGGTCAAGATGCACTTTTCAAAGTTTCCAAGGCATATGCAGTATACGACAGTGAGGTTGGCTACTGTCAGGGATTAAGTTTTATAGCAGCTAGTTTGTTGCTACATGTAGGTTTTCTTCTAATTCTTATTTTAGCATTTAACTGAATAACTTTTTAACCATTTTAGATGCCCGAAGAGGATGCTTTTTGTGTTTTAGTCTCGCTCATGTACGACTACGGACTACGTGATCTTTACAAACAGGGGTTTGAAGTCCTGTACCTACGTTTATATCAATTGGAACGTCTCATCAAAGACCATTTACCCAAACTTTACGAACACTTTCTCAATTGTGGCATTGAAACTCATATGTATGCCTCGCAATGGCTTTTAACCTTATTCACAGCTCGTTTTCCTTTGTGTTTTGTATTTCATGTCCTTGACGTTTTCCTTTTAGATGGCATTCCACTTCTATTTCAAGTTGCACTCACTTTGCTATCGATTTGCGAAAATGATTTGCGTCAACTTGACTTCGAGGGTATATTAAAATATTTCCGCGTTACATTGCCGAAAAAATGCCGTAGCTCTAGTCAAGCTAGACGTATTATGAAAATGGCATGTGATCGTAAGATTAAAAAGTTAAAACAATACGAAGATGAGTTCATGCAAAAGAAACAGGATAAGGAGCGCTTGGAGAAGGAAGCTCAAATTTATGAGAATCGCTTTGGGGGTGAAAGGCGTAAGTTACAAGCGGAAATTAATGATTTCCAACAGAAATTAGCTGAGGCTAATGAACGTGCCATTGAAAGGGAGAAGAAACATACGGGCATTATACAGGATTATAAACAGATCATACAGCGTTTGGAGCAGGATATGACGACATTGAATGAGTCTTTAGGAACAGTGATGGTGAGTACGCAATCAATTTATAATAATATATAATCTACATTATAATTGAGTTATATATATTAAAACATATGAATTTATCATACAAAAACTATCATACCTTTTCAGACAACAGTTTCCAAGTGTCCAAATTGTTCTCAACATATTGACCAGGGCAATCGTTCAACTAGTGCGACAACATCTCTCAACGATAATGTCATGCTAATAAACAGCAACAAGAACGCAAACGAGGCACCACTTGGACCCCTTGATCCTTTGCATTCGGCTCTACATCGTATACGGGAGTTGGAACTAGAATTGGCCCAAGCCAAACTAGCACAAGTTGAAGCTGAATGTAAAAATCAAGATTTAAATCATCAATTAAGCACGACTATAACCGAAATGCAATCGAATCGCAATAGTTGGCAGCCATGGTTTTCAAAAACTTTAAATACTTTACAAGAGAGAGTCTCAACGCGAGGAGGCAATCGGGATGCACAATCAACTGGCACATTTCAGTCGTATATGTCGGCAACAGGAAGTGAATCGAATTCGCCATCTGGTCATCAGGTATCTTAAGTGAACAAAAATATTGAAAACACACTCACACATACAACATATGCCCACCATTTCCCCTAAATGCTTAAAACCGTCCTTAAGTTTATTATTTACATCACAAAAGTTTAATTTGTTATTGTTATTTTCGGCATTCCGATTTCTTTTCATCTGTAATTACTGAAAACGTTTGGAAGTTTTTTTTATTGGTTTTTGAAATAGTAAAGAAAGAAAAAACAAAATTTTGAAAAATTAGCTAAAAATTAGCTAATTTTTCGAAATTTTGTTTTTGAGTCATAGTCATAGACCGGGCCACATATGTAAAATATGAAAAAGCACTTGAATTTGCAAAAAAAAACCATATGTATATCTCAAATTTTAGAGCCAACTCGAAGAAAACGATATCATTTTCGAATTCAGTCGACCAAAGTTGTGACCCTATGTTATTATTTTCTCAAAGCCATAAATATTGACAAATAAAATTAAAAAAGTAATACAACTTCCTAATATTAAGTTACAACTCCAGTTAAAAATTCGTTACAGATGGTCTACACCATTTTCAATTGTAATTGAGAAATTTTCAATTGAAATTGAGAAATATTTAATTGGAATTGAGAATTTTGAATTGAAATTGAAATTGAGACTTTTCAATTGAAATTGAGAAATATTCAATTGAAATTGAGAATTTTCGGTTGAAGTTGAGAATTTTCGGTTGAAAATGAGAAATTTTCAATTGAAATTGAGAAATTTTCAATTGAAATTGAGAATTTTTCAATTGAAAATTAGAATTTGTAAATTGAAATTGATGAAATCCCAATTGAAAATGCGAAATTTTCAGTTAAAATTGGGAATTTTAAAATTTCTCATTTTCAATTCAAAAATTCAACCTCATTTTCGATTGGGCTTTTCTCAATTTCAATTGAAAAATTCTCAATTTAAATTTAAAAATTCTCAATTTCAATTGAAAATTTCTCATTTTCAATTAAAAATTCTTAATTTCAATTGAAAATTTCTCAGTTTCAATTGAATATTTTCAATTTCAATTAAATATGTCTCAATTTCAATTGAAAATGGTGTAGTCTATGCATTTGCAAATAAGCATAGAAAATTAAAAATTAGCAACGGATCACATGAACTGAGCTGAAATGTTAAAATACTCGATAATAATTAAAGCAATATTTTCCAAAAAGTTATTAAATACTAAAGTTTAATTTCAAAATCAATCCAAACGTTTTGTGCAAATTTAAATATCGAATTTAGCTTTTTTTGACCATCATTTGTCATGACAATATTATATCAATAATTCCCTTATTTAAGTTTTTTTTCTATTGTTTAAGTTGTGTTTATATATAAATTATATATTCGTTAAAGTTTTCCTAGCTTTGTAATCTTTTTTCTTTGTTTAACAATAAATGATGCATTATTTAATAAAAATTTAAATAAAAACAATTGTAATTGTTACCCAGACCAGTAACTATAATCTTAAATGGTTTTCTTTTTTTTATTTCTCTCTGATTTTTCTTTAAAACAAAAACTATTTTTCCAGGAATTCAAAGCATTTTCCGTTACCAGCTCACCAAAAATGCCAGTAAAATTTCAGGCAGCACGTTTACGCAGTAGCATTGATAGTTTACGTAACATAGTCGTTCCTTTGGAAAATTCGGGCAAAAATTTATTAAATGAAACCTTAAAACAACATCAGCAGCAACAGTAAATAATTTAAAAAAATAAAAATGAAGTCAAATAAAATCTTAACAAAATAAACATTTTGAAAAACATTCCACATAATACAAACAGTTTAACAAAACTAAATCTATAGTACACTTAAGGGCAATATTTAATAAATGTGATTAAGTAATTCAATTCTCTCCAATAACCACCATATTAAAAAAAAAAAAAAAACATGACGAAAACAAGAAAACACAGAAAAATATTTAAAATATTTAACATACATTAATTCACATAATAAAGTATAAAAAGTATTGTATATTAAGGCTTAATATTTGTTTGCAAAATAACTTACATCTACCAAAAATGATTGTCCTTATCATTATTTATTTCCTAGCCTAATTTTGAGATCATTTAACAAGTGACAGAAACCATTTCGCGTTGCTGGATTTCAATAAAATTTCGCATTTTAAGTAATTTAAACGTGATGAAAAACATTTAAAAAAACGTATGTATAAATTTGTTGCCTAAATATTGGATTATTTGCCCTTTTTTGAAATTTTATTATTATAAATCATTTTTTGCCATTTTTAGGGAAGCTTCAAATTTTTTCGGGAGCACTTTTGTTAAATCCCTTTTTTATCAAGGAATTTGGGATTTTTTAAGAGGTTGTCCTTGTTATTATATATTGAAATGCATTGAAATATAATCCATGCATGTGTTATGAACAACCTTTAAGTTGTGGTAATATAATTTTGGAGTTATTGACATCACAATTAAAAAAAAAAAAAATGTCAAAAAAAGTATATTTTTTAAAAATTCATAAAAAAATTGAAAATGGTAAAACAAAATTAAAAATTGAAATTTTTCATTAAAAAAAAAAACGATTTTGTACTTAACCCCTTGACGTATCAATTAGCGCAACTAAGTTCGCTTCCAACTGTTCGCATACAACTTGCACCAAACAAACCAGTTTTGATGCTTAAGAACAGTCGCAAAACGAGTCAGACTCGTGATAATCATGTTAGGCACAGAAATTGTACCACGAGTCAGACTCGTGATATTCATTTAGGCACAGAATTTGTACCACGAGTCAGACTCGTGGAAATACGTCAAGGGGTTAAAGAGCAAATCGATTAACCAACCTTTTTAAAAATATTACAACAACTATTAAATTTTGATGTCTACTGTAATCAGACGGTGCAATGTTCAAAACTTCATATAACTGAAAACTTTAGTTAACGAGAAAAGCAAAAATTCAAAAACCTTTTCAAGAAAATATTTGATATAAAATATTTTTACAAACTATTTTTGATACAAAATTTATCATACATTTTTTGTTTTGAAAACAAAATTTTTTATAGAAATTTCTGAAATTTTCCGATATTAAATTTTCGATACAAAATTCTTCCAAAAGAAAAAAAATGTAAAAGATTTTGAAAACAAAATTAAAAAAAAAAAAAATTCTAAACAAAATTTTTTTATAAAAAAATTTTAATTTTTTTATAGAAAAATATAATATATATGTTAAAAAAATTTTTTTATAAAAAATTTTCGATATAAAATTTTTAATTAAAAAATTTTTTTATAAAAAATTTTCAATTAAAAATTTTTTTTATAAAAAAATTTCGATATAAAGTTGTTAATAGAAATTTTCAAAATACTACAATTTTTTTTATAAAATTTATAATTAAAAGTAAGGCGATATCTATCTCCGATACACAATTCTTCAATAAAATTGTTTGTAAAAAATTTTGGAAACATCATTTTTAAAGAAAAATTTCTAAACCAAATTTATTAAAAAAAAAAAGATTTTTGATATACATTTTTCTTATAAAAAATTTTCGATACAAAATTTTTTTATAAAAAATTTCGATATACATTTTTTTTATAAAAAATGTTCGATATAAAATTTTTTTTATAAAAAATTTTCGATATAAATTTTTTTCTAGAAAATTTCGATATAAAATTTTTTCTAGAAAATTTCGATATAAAATTTTTTCTAGAAAATTTCGATATAAAATTTTTTTATAAAAAATTTTCGATTAAAATTTTTTATTTAAAATTTTCGATATACAATTTTTTATAAAAAATTTTCGACACAAAATTTTTTTATAAAAAATTTTTGATATAAAATTTTTGATAAAAAGTAAGAGATTAAGGCGATATCTCCAAAATTCTAAAAAAAAACTGTTTGTAGAAAAATTTGGAAAAATAATTTTTTAATTTTTTAAAGAAATATTTATAAACAAAATTATTAAAAAAAAAATTTATAAAAAATTTTCAATATAAATCTTTTTTTATAAAAAATTTCCGATTTTTATATAAAAAATTTTCGATATAAAATTTTTTTATAAAAAAATTTCGATATAAAATTTGTTTATAAAAAAATTTGGATATAAAATTTTTTTATAAAAAAATTTCGATATAAAATTTTTTTATAAAAAAATTTCGATATAAAATTTTTTTATAAAAAATTTTCGATATAAAAAATTTTTGATAGTAAGACATTAGGGCGATATTTCTGAAATTGCTAAGTCGAATAAATCCAATATTAGGTCAGCTTAAAGAAAATTTCCAATTTTTCTCCAGAAAACGTTCTTTAAATAATTTAATGGTGTTTTATACATATAAATTTTTTTTATTTTGTTTTACCCTTTATTTGAAATTGACATTAAACAAAAAATTAATTTCGCTTTTTGTACGGTTTTATAACCTTAAGGAAATGTACTCACATAAATGTATGAACATTAATTATTAAATCATGCATATACATACAAATAAAATAAAGTTAATAAAAATAAACTCAAAATATTTTGAATTGTATTATTTCCGGATGAATATTAGTTGTGTTCCAGTACGATAACGAAACTACCTAAACGTCCAATGCAAAGTTACCCAAAACTCACCCAATCATCAGAATTATTGTATTTGTCAGAGTTACAAAAATATCGTTCATGAAAAAATCGTTTGTACGATAACGAAACTACCCAAACCAGTCCGAAGTTACCTAAAACTCAACCAATAGTGTTCCTGTACTCCTTTTTTTACGGCAAATATGAAAAAATTGTAACAATATGTGATTTTAAAGAACTTTAGATTTCTACGCGTTTTTGTAATTTGAGTCTTGACCATACCTCCCATATATCGTCAAATAAAGGACTATTCCAACAAAATTTATTGGACTTGTTCTATATAAGCCGTAGTTTTGCTGAACCTCATTCAAATACAAATAAATTTGTGGCTATAAATACACAAAAGTTCTATTCCGGAGAATCAGTTCTATGAGAGTTACCGATTTTGTTCAAAACCTATAGGAATCCAAATTTGCTTACCCTTAAAAAAAAATCAAAATAAATTTCTAATGCAAAAAATCAGATTATTTGTAAATTGAATAAACTTTCAATTTATTAAGATTATAACTTTATTAACAAAAACTTCATTATAATAATCACAATTACAATTAGTTGTTAAATAATGCAACTGCATTGGAGATTAATTAAATTAAATACGAAATTCCTCTTCTATTATCACTGTACACAATATCACTAATTGGCCTCAAATTTAATAATAAATCAGCCGATGAACTCCGTTTCAAAGTATTATTCGAACGTTCATTACCGCTATTCGTAAAGGATTTACTACGAGCATGTCTCCTCCGTATATGAGTACGGCCAACAGCTGTATATTTTATTTTAGCATTTACTTTAAATGGATTATTGACAGCACTAAAGCAGGAGATATTTTTCTCAGCCCCATCATCACTTTCCATTTCCGACATTAGCAGCAATTGAGTGCCACTGCACGATCTCTGTTGACTCGAGGCTGTAGAGGTCGCAGTGCAGGTATCTTCTTGCCCGTAAAGAGTAATATCGCTTGCAGTGGTGTTATTAATAATATTGTTATTGCTGCTGCAACTGCTTGTGGCCGAGCTTTTCTGTCTTAAGTTGGAAATTTGACTTTCGATACTATTGGCCGAAGGATCTCGGGACAGATCTGATATAAAATTACTGGTATTATTACTTAAAATGAAACTTTTTTCGTGTGGCAAAATGGAACCATAATTCTGTGAATCGCCATAGAACGACAAATCGTGCAGGAATGATTCTGGAGACGAGAAAGTGGGCCGCAAACGTTGTACCTTGTACGTTTGTCCACCACTATTCATAACAATCCAGGATTTTTTCAAATACGTTTCTTCCGTGCAGTTAACAGAACTTTTTGGTCTAGAGGCTGTTTAAAAAATGTAGTACATATTAATACTCAAAGTTAATTTATGTTAGGAAAGGTGATTCATACCATTTTCTATATTATTGGGTTCATTTGGTGCTCCCGTGTTTATCTGAGGCACTCCTAACGTAAAGGATATATTTAGTGAGTCATCACAAAAATCATGACTGCATTCTTCCAATTGGGTTGTGGTATTGCATCTGTAAGCGATTAGGATTAGTTTACGAAAGTTTTCGAATTTCGGTCTTGCAATTTGGATGGATGTTTAAGAATTTGATACAAGTTTATAACACTATCGGATTATAGATACTAGATACTAAAGATCAGTGTTTGAATTCCTACTTTAGCTACCTTTTTTTAATTACCGCTACGGCTACAGCTCCAACTTTTTCAGGTAGAAGTGCATTATTCCGAAGAATTTACATTTTTAAGCTACAGCTATTTTTCAAAAAACGAAAGCGGCAAGTAGAAGTAGCCGTAGACGCAACCTTTAGTAAAGATACTGCACTTCCATACTTTAATTCTGCATCACTATCGTCTGGGTGGATTCCACCCAGAAAACTGAACTTTTAAGTAAACTATAAAATTGTTCATGCAAATCGCCCTTTTATCATAATGAAATCTACCTTTAAATAGCTTTTTATGTTATTTTTGTTCGGTATTTTAGTGCTCATTATTTTTAAAAATTGTAGTATCCGTGTATTTGAAAGATAAAAAACCCAGCACGAAAAAGGGGTGTATTGCACCCAGTGATAGTAACGAAGTAGGTTAAATATACGATAGTAACGGAGGGTTAATTTGTCGTTTGGTCGGTTTAAAAAGTCCCAAAAAAAGAGAGTATACCGTTTTTACTCTAATTCGGAAGCAACTAATGGACACGATTATCCAATAATATATTGACCACGGGTCGGCGCAAAGAGAACAGAACAAAAATTAGTCGGCAGAGTTGCCGTTTTTTATACTTTTAACTAAAATAGGTACGTTTGAACGTTTTAAAAAGGAAAATTTTTTACACCATTTTTTCAAATATTCTTATCAAAAATTTTTCTATAGAAAATTGTTTTACCTAAAATTTTTCTATAGAAAATTGTTTTATCTAAAATTTTTCTATTGAAAATTTTTGTATCAAAAATGTTTCTATAGTTTTTTTAAAGTCCCAAATCTGTTACATTTATTTATTAATGTAACAGACAAAAAGCCAAAAAATCGAAACGCGTCAAGGAATTTTGGTTTCTTCGCAAACATCAATAAATTTGTCTGTTACATTAATAAATAAATGTAACAAATTTGGGATCAAATACAGATTTGAATAATATTTACATCCCGACAATTTTGTTATTTTTTGATAAAATATTTTTTTTAATTTTTTTATAAAAAATTTTTCTATAGATAATTTTTTTGTCAACAATTTTTCTATAGAAAATTTTTTTATCAAATAAAAATTTTTCTATACAAAATTTTTTTCTATAGAAAATTTTTTTTTATCAAAAATTTTTCTATAGAAAATTTTTTTATCAAAGATTTTTCTAAAGAAAATTTTTTTATCAAAAATTTTTCTATAGAAAATTTTTTTATCAAAAATTTTTCTATAGAAAATTTTTTTATCAAAAATTTTTCTAAAGAAAATTTTTTTATCAAAAATTTTTCTATAGAAAATTTTTTTATCAAAAATTTTTCTATAGAAAATTTTTTTATCAAAAATTTTTCTATAGAAAATTTTTTTATCAAAAATTTTTCTATAGAAAATTTTTTTATCAAAAATTTTTCTATACAAAATTTTTTTATAGAAAATTTTTCTATAAAAGCTTTTTTTATCAAAAATTTTTCTATAGAAGATTTGAAAATTTTTTGGTATAAAAATAATTTTATCAAAAATTTTTACAGAAAAAAGTTTTTATCGAAAAATATTCTATAAAATATAATTTTTATCGAAAAATTTTCCAAAGAAAAATATTTTTATTAAAAATTTTTCTATAAAAAAATTTTGGGATCGAAAATATCTAAAAAAATATAAAAATCTAAAATTGTTTAATATTAGAATTAATTTCTGTTTTGAAAAATATTCCAAATATTTACAAAAATAATAGTGTCGTGGCAACAATGTTGGAGATTATATTTCATTGTTCTCTCTGCCATGTATTTTGTTGCTATAAATTGGATTTTGATTTGTTTTTTGCCTATTTTTTTTTTTTTGTCTTTTCTTTAACAATGCGGCACCAACCAACTCTCTTAACATTCAAATTCCAACTGAATGATTTTAATACTCATTTTTACGAGTTTTTGTGATCGTGGTATTTACGAAAATTAAAAAAATTCATCGGCTACTGGTGGTATGGGCTGCCTACTCCTTTTTTCTTATTTTTGTAAAACTGTTCTTGCCATATTAAATGGAAAAAATTTATCGACCCATAAAGTGTTTATAAGCCGATTGGTATATGTACCTAGATATAGGGTGTTAGATCAATATTGGCACTAAAAGAGACGCTAACACAAGTAGCAAATAATTAGGGGTATACCCCTGTTTCAATACAAGTATATCGAAAACAACGATCATCCAAATTGCTAAAACATTTGATTGACGATAATCATTAAACTTACGAACTAATATTTGGATTGAGATTTTCTAAAATTGTGGAATTGGTCACTATATGCTTCCGCCGAATTTCCTCCGATTTGCACCGGCAACGACAATGAGTTTGCGCTGACGTTGCCTCTGGTGTTTGAGGCGTGCCTGTAATACCTGTAAACGAGATTCTTAATTTATGTTAGAAAAGTAGCATTAAAATTTTTTCTGCCAAATCAGTATAAGAATTTAAAGCAAAAACCACTTTCAAACCAACTCACCACAATTTTGAGTAGCTCTCAAAACCTGTTGGCTCATTTCTTGACACACAGTGCCCTCCATATCACACAGCATTATGGCGGGAGGAGGCGCCGGAGTTGAGGTAATTAGGGACAAAGCAGCTGCCGCCGATGTAGAGGGTCTGTCGCTGCAATTGTGTATTGGTACCATTGATGAAACGGTAGAATTACTGTTGGCACGACTGCAGTCGCGATGACGTCTATGATGTTTACGATGTCTTTCGTGTGACGGATGCATTTCGTGTTCCATGCCAATTTTAATGACATCCTCATAATCCGGTGGTGCCTCATAGCTGGGTGGTTCATCGGGTGTGGTAATTTCTTCTTGTCGATCTGTTTAAGAAGCAAATAAAAACTTTGCACTTACATAAATTTCGGTCTTTAAGCATTAAAAAACTAACCTAATAATTCACTTATGGTCTGTAAGTGACTTTGCAATTCTCTCTGATGACGTGCCCTGACACCCATGCGATAAAGTATAACCATCCAGCCAGAAAGTACAGCAAATATACCCAAAGTCGAGATAATAAAGATACCAGTAGCGGTTTTTAAATCTGGATATTGTTCTATTTTGGGAAAATAGTAGTTGGGTTTATGCGAATACCAGCGACGATCATTTTGCAAGTTAGCCCAATCTTCTTCGCAGGAATCCGGCTCATCACTGCCATCACCACAATGATCGAAACCATCACAGTGCAAACGTATGGAAATGCAATGATTATTGCCACAAAGAAACTCCGAACCGATGTAACAATCTTAATAATATTTTAAATGTTATTAACTTTCTTTGTGGGATAATTTGAGGAAAAACTTACTCATATAATTAAAAACACTATAAACAATGGCTAGTTTGGAAGACATGCCAAATACTCCTCTTAAACGTATATAATAACCTGTAAGTATAGGTACCACATGGGTCTCTTTGCTCACACCATTATTGGGCCAAATAACATTTTCGATTTCTAACGAATCGGAGGTAGTGCCCTGTTTAATGGTTAGATCCGATCTCGAGGCCATGCTATGAAATTCTTCAATTCTCAACGATATATGGGTTTTCATCATCAAATAGTTGTTACCCGGCTTAATAATCCAAATACAATCGAAAAATCTTACATCGGTGGCATTTTCAATCATATTCATCATAGTTATAGCACCACCAGGACCCGAAACTAAGCCACCACAATCTTAAATTAGTCGTATTAAACAATAAATGAATATTATATCTTTTAAGATTTTCAAATTAATTTTCAAAATCCCACCTGTGAACGGCATAAGACGATCTTCCTTTTGTTTCGGTGTTACAAAGGTGACCTCGGCCCGAAAACCACTTCCGGTCACACCATTACCCCGAAATTGTAAGAGCAAAGATTTTCCAGTGCTGATTATTATGGGTGGGCGGAAATGATCACCACTGTATGAGTCGACCATTTGTCCATTCGAATCGAAAATTTCCAACGTTGATGTTGGTCCCAATTGAAAGTCGGTAAAGTCTAATCTAACATTACAATTATCCGCTTCACATGTGAGTATTTGTTCTTCACCATAATCACGCGGATAGGACATGGGAAAGTAGGGCGTCGATATAATTTGTGGTGTGTCATCATAGTTGGAGCTTTGATACGGTGAACCACTTACAATTTTGACATTGCCTAAAGGTGATAAGTGAAAATTAATTAAACTGAAGTAATGGTAAAAAATCAGTTTAGATTAATTCTATATAGAGAGATTGTTCAAAAAGGGACAATTACAGAACAACAGCTTTTCAGTTTTGCATTTAGAATTCCCTGATTCTTAGGGCCAATTGATAGAACTACTAGAATTTTGTAAACTTCTGAAATACTTTTATACCGCGATAGACAAATAATATCCCGATCTGTCATAAATAGCATTGAAGAATTTACCTCATCTACACAATGTATTGAGTTGGAGCTAGAAAAATTGATCGGTCATTAACGAATAATCTAGATACTGCCTTTCTTTCGAAAAAAGATATAGTGCCATGCTCTGTTTTGACGAAATTATTGTGGAGGTTTCAGATATTTCCCAGGCTTTCGAAACATTCTGGTGCAATCTTATCAAAACAAATTGCTTTTTGGTTCGATAATAACTTATATCAAGTATCTTCGAAAATTGCTCTTCGTTGTAATATTTAAAATCTCATTAAACGAGTTAAATTAATGTTAACACAGGGTGCAAAAAGGTTCCGTTATTTCCCCTGTTATTCATATTTAACCGTAGACAGACAAGACAATATGTTTATACGCTGAGGAGAGATCGTAACGCGATTTCAGAAAGGGTAGATCTTAATTGTAGTAGGACCCAATGCTGCGTGATAACCACGGGTCGGCGCAAAGAAAACAGAACAAAAAAAAAAAAAATAGTCGGCAGAGTTGCCGTTTTTTATACTTTTAACTAAAATAGGTTTTTTTTCAATGTGTAGTTCTAACGTTTTAAAACGAAAAAGTTTTCTACTCCATTTTTTTTTTATATTTTTATCAAAATTTTGTTCTCAAAAATTTTTCTATAGAAAATTTTTTTCTCAAAAATTTTTTTATCAAAAATTTTTCTATAAAAATTTTTTTTATCAAAAATTTTTTATCAAAACATTTTTCTATAGAAAATTTTTTTATCAAAAATTTTTCTATACAAAATTTTTTTATCAAAAATTTTTCTATAGAAAATTTTTTTATCAAAAATTTTTCTATAGAAAATTTTTTTATCAAAAATTTTTCTATAGAAAATTTTTTTATCAAAAATTTTTCTATAGAAAATTTTTTTATCGAAAATTTTTCTATAGAAAATTTTTTTATCAAAAATTTTTCTATAGAAAATTTTTTTATCAAAAATTTTTCTATAGAAAATTTTTTTTTATCAAAAATATTTCTATAGAAATTTTTTTTATCAAAAATTTTCTATAGAAATTTTTAATATAAAATTTTTTTTTTTTTAAATTGTTTTATCACAAATTTTTTTATAGAAATTTTTTTTATTTAGTTGTTTTAACTTTTTGTATGACTAATATTTGTTTTTATTATTAATTTTATAAGGGGTTACCTTTAGGCTGATATGGTCAGATTTTAATTTTTTATGTAAATAAAACAATTGTTTGTTTACATTTCCCAACGTTTCGTTTCTTTTTGGAAACTTCTTCAGGGGACTTGAGTCTATTTATTTTATTGTATTTTTGTATATTGCAAAATTTTTTCCTCATTTAATTATTTACTTATATCTAAAAAAACTGGACATCACGAACAAATTTTTGTATAAATAAATAAATAATTAAAATAAAATAAAAATGACAACACTAAAAAACAAAAACCGAAAAGTCAAGTTAATCTTAACTCTAATATCACAGAACTAATTTTATTTATTAAAATTTTTTTATCAAAAATTTTTCTATAGAAAATCTTTTTTTTATCAAAAATTTTTCTATAGAAAATTTTTTTATCAAAAATTTTTCTTTAAAAAATTGTTTTATCAAAAATTTTTTTAATAGAAATTTTTTTTATTAAAAATTTTTCTGTAGAAAATTTTTTATCAAAAATTTTTCTATCAAAAATTTTTCTATCAAAAATTTTTCTATAGAAAATTTTTCTTTAGAAAATTGTTTTATCAAAAATTTTTCTATAGAAAATTTTTTCATCAAAAATTTTTCTGTAGAAAATTTTTATCAAAAATTTTTCTATAAAAAAAATTTTTATTAAAAATTTTTCTATAGAAAATTTTTTTATCAAAAATTTTTCTGTAGAAAATTTTTATCAAAAATTTTTGTATAAAAAAAATTTTTATCAAAAATTTTTTTATCAAAAATTTTTCTATAGAAAATTTTTTTTATCAAAAAATTTTTTTTTTATCAAAAATTTTTCTATATAAAATTTTTTTATCAAAAATTTTTTTACAGAAAATTTTTTTATCAAAAATTTTTTTACAGAAAATTTTCTTATCAATAATTTTTCTATAGAAAATTTTTTTATCAAAAATTTTTCTATAGAAAATTTTTTATCAAAAATTTTTGCAGAAAAATATTTTTATCGAAAACATTTTTTTCACGAGTTTTATTAAACATCGGCTACTGGTGATATAAATATTGCTTTTTCTGTAAATTTCACTTCTCGAGAGAGCACAGGGGCATACATCTCGGTTCGAAAGAAAATGTTTTTGAAATGTTTTAACAAATAAAATGAACAATTTTATTTCCGAACCGAAATACGGAGTAAATGATGTAAATTTTTAAGAAACATACGGGGTTCATTCAGTGTATATGTCCGTTTCATAGTATATACAAGTGTTATAAGCTTTACAAGAAAACTAGAAGTGTCTCTTGCATGCTTCTACTTCGAAACGTTCTCAAAAATTACTATAGCTATCAAGACCAGATGATATTGCGTCCGTCATGACAGGTCATTGCCTATTTGGAAGGCTGAGTGACTTTTGTAGAACATGTGACGAGGAAAAATTTATGAAGCATTTCCTTCCAACATGTTCTGCTTTATCGTACATAAGGGGGGAACTCTAAATTCTTATTTCTTTTTATACCTGAGCTATCTTGCTGAAGTAGATATTAACCAAGTTAAGAGCTTTTTTTCGAATGGTGCTTCCATGGAAGCACAATAGACTTCACAGCCTAAGTAAATCTGATCAAAACTTATATACCGAAAATGTAATATATATCCACTGTATGGGCTTTTTAAATATATTTTGGTGATACTCGACCACGTTCAGGAAAGGTTTATTATAACATACGTAGGTAGCAAATTATCTTCTGTACTTTGAATACATTGTTTACATGGGGGTTCAGCCAGTCAGCCAGCCGTCCAGATGGACGGATTGACATCGCTAAATCGACTCAGAAAGTGATTCTAAGCCTATTTTTATACTAAAAGGTGGGTCTAAGACAAATATTTCTTTGCGTTACATACATCATCACAAACTTATAATACCCTTTCTACCTATGGGGGTTAAGGGTATAAATAGCTCCATTGAAATCGCCTTAATCTTATTATACTTTTTGAACATTTATAGAACAGCAATACTCCTTTATAAAATCAATTTTCTTACGTTCTGAAAAGTATTGCAGGGAGAAGACATGACTATTAGTGGCACGATAGAAGAATTTCAGCAATAATGTACGTGTCTTACTGCGAAATACTTTGCCTTCACCACAAAACTCTTGACCCGACAAAGTGCTGTCATAGGGTGGTTCCGAGAACTGCATATGCTCACAGGGGCATGTCAACGATTTGCCCAGAGGCGTGCTGCCCGTACGATCGCAAGTCTTGGAGAAATTTGCATAGGTAAATGTTATGCGTATAACACATTCGGCACATGTCACTAATTCAAGATTACACTGGTACCAATAATCCAAATTTGAACGATTTTTCAACGAGTTGCCATTTGAAGCTGACGATGAGGGCGACGGTGAAAAAAGTGTAGTCTACAAAATTAATTAATCAATAAAGTTTTTTTTTGTGTTAAGGTTTGATTTAATTTAATTTAATAAATATAAGTTATTTTTTACATTTCGTACACGAAATGCTGAAGTGGTTACATTACGAGCATGTAAATCTCCTCTCTCGCCGAGTTCCAGAAAATGGCGACGACCATTCCAATGATTACAAATATCCAGATCACGATAGGTATTTGGGGGATATGCGTTTACGCATGAGTTTAGGAAACATAAAACGATGGTTATTTTTATAATAGCATAATTTCCAATAATTACAATACTATTAAGTCCTTTAAAGGATGTCGAAAACATATCTTTTGTTACTTATTTAAAACAAAAATTCAACTATTTATTATTTTACGGGGTAAAAAAAAAATAATTAAATTAAAATAGCACTTGAGTGATATGTAGTTTATGTAAGGTGCGATGGGGTTTTTAGAATTTATTTTATTTTCCGAAATTTTTCACTTTTAAATATTAACATGTTGTTTCCTTGTTAGATACGTTTGGACTGTAAGCAATTTAGGTACAAAATTGAATGAAGCCAATATTTTAAACAGCAAATTCAAAAATCTAAGAAACCTCAAAAATGTTTTGTTATTCTATACCAGGAGGCGACTGACTATTGAATAATAGTGGTGGTATGTTATTTGTTCTTTACCTAGAGCTAGAATATATGATGGGTTTTTGGCATGTGGGTAAATTCTTTAAACTGGTCTAAAACCGTAAAGAGTTTGCTAAATATCTCTCGTCTAAACGACAAGTATTCGCATTGTAGTTTTTGCTTGCTATGCGTAAATTTACGCTTTTGCCTTGACACTTAGGTTAAAGACCTTTTAAACATTTGTAAACCCTTTTCAAAATAAGTTAGGGTTGGTTTCTGCATTGTAATGACAATTAAATTGATGTCGGCTTTTTGCTTTTGCAAATGTTAAGTTCTATTTATAACCTTGAAATTGGATTTTCGTTGAGCTTAGTTGTCAGGTTCTGAAGGAGATTAAACAACGGTTTTGAAATACTATAATGCTTTGGACATTTCCCTGCAAAATCAATTTAAGTAAATCGAAAACGTGATATGGAAAAGATAATGTTCCAGATGTTTTTGCAATATTTTGAGTAAAGGGTATTGACAGGCTCATTCTTAATTACATTAAATCTTTTTAGATAGGATCTCATCAAACTAGTTCAATATACATATATACGGGGATCCATCCTTCTCTAATTGTATGTTTCTTAATGGCCATGTATCTTAAACTTATAATTCTTCCTGCTTTTCGCAGAAGACAGCAACATTTGACATTTATATCCATTAACCCATAGACCGAGCCTCTTGGAGTTTGGGATTATGATTTATATAATTGATTCGCTAAATAAAGATTTCAGAATGACTGATTTCAAGATGGCATGATGAAGAGAGTAGATTTTACGAACTTTTATTCTAAACCTAGTCTTGCTAACACATCTCGTTGCCTTCGATGTTGCAACGACCTGGGACCCTACAAAGTCTTAAATTTATCTGATCTATAGGTCTGCTAGGTCTACAATGTAGATTTTACATAAATAGTTCCGAAAATAATACAACTGGGCTAAAAAAATTTAAAATATCTCTTAGAAAAACGTGCAAAATTTCTTAACAACTGGTAGTTCTTTTGACTTTAGCGGTGAATGTTTAAATTGCATTTTCTCTTTTCCCGAAAAGATCTTGAATAAAAACACATTATAATTTTGTCTTTTATAGTGAAAATACAAAATAGAATTTCTTTTTTTTATTAAATATTTTAACGTTCCTTAAACGCCAATATGGTGTTGAAATATAAAATTAAACATAAAATGCCAAAAATGGGATCTTTAAATAATAAACATACAAAATATATGTATTAAATATGAAAAATACTAGATACTATTAATCTAGAGATGAGACTTCTTATCCTCTGCAGTGGATAGTCAAGCCAAAGCCTTTTTCAAGTTATCGGCCAATTTATCCATGAATTCGAAGGTTTCCAAATAATCGCTACGTTGTACATTGTTCATGCCCTTAATGCAGATGGCCAAATCCTTAGTCATGCTTCCGGATTCAATGGTATCAATACAGACCTTTTCCAAGGTTTCAGCGAATTTCTTAAGTTCAGCATTGTTGTCGAGCTTGGCACGATGCAACAAGCCACGTGTCCAGGCGAAAATGGAGGCAATAGGGTTGGTGGAGGTTTCCTTGCCTTGTTGGTACATGCGATAATGACGGGTGACGGTACCATGGGCAGCTTCAGATTCTACTGTTTTACCATCAGGGCAGAGCAAGACAGAGGTCATGAGACCCAAAGAGCCGTAACCTTGGGCTACAGAATCAGATTGTACATCACCGTCGTAGTTTTTGCAGGCCCAAACAAAGCCACCTTCTGACTTCATGCAATAGGCAACCATATCATCAATTAGACGATGTTCATACCAGATACCTGCAGCCTCGTATTCCTTTTTGTATTCACTTTGATAGATTTCCTCAAAGATATCCTTGAAGCGACCATCGTATTTCTTAAGAATGGTGTTCTTGGTACTCAAGTACAAAGGCATTTTGCGGGAAAGAGCAAATTTAAAGGAAGCATGTGCAAAATCAACAATGGAGGCATCAGTATTAAACATACCCATGGCAACACCAGCTCCTTTGTAATCATGAACTACGTGTTTGATTTCACCCTTACCATCAGCAGGAACAAAAGTCATAGTCAAGGTACCAGCACCAGGAACAACAAAGTCGGTGGCCTTGTATTGATCAGCATGAGCATGACGTCCAATAACAATGGGTTTATCCCAACCAGTGACCAAACGGGGAATGTTTTTGCAAATGATGGCCTCACGGAATACAGTACCACCAAGAATGTTACGAATTGTACCGTTGGGACTCTTCCACATC
This sequence comes from Stomorhina lunata, assembly GCA_933228675.1. Taxonomy (NCBI): domain Eukaryota; kingdom Metazoa; phylum Arthropoda; class Insecta; order Diptera; family Rhiniidae; genus Stomorhina; species Stomorhina lunata. Next base: position 11,730,218 of record OW121742.1, on the reverse strand, counting down.
TTCTTCAATTTGAATTCTTCCACACGCTTCTCATCGGGAGTGATGGTGGCGCACTTAATGCCAACATTGTATTTTTTAATAGCCTCAGCACAGTCAATGGTGACTTGATCTTCGGTCTCATCACGATATTCCATACCCAAATCGTATGTATGCAATTCAATATCCAAGAAGGGTAAAATCAATTTATCCTTAATGGAAGACCAAATGATGCGGGTCATTTCATCGCCCAAAATATCAACAACAGGACCAGCTTGAATTTTAGTTGCCATCTGAAATTGAATTGTTGTTTAATAAGTTATTTAGTTTTCTTTTCTTTTGAAATAAAATACAAATGTTTGATGATGAAAAATGAATTTTGAAGATGAATTTTGTATGCACTTTATTTATAATGAAATTCTATGAATTGTAATATTTTGTATTTAAATATTTATTGATTTTAAATAAAAACTTTTTATTAAAACGCTTTTTATTAAATAAAAATTGTAAATAATTTTTTACATAAAAAATGTTGCTATATTTTTTTATATATATCAATTTTTTTTAGACTCATTGAGGTCGTACGTAGGTCCTTTCGTTTAAATGCCGGCTCCGAACGGCAAATGCATTAGAGAAGTTTTACATAGCCTAATACTCAATAACCAGTGGCTACCTGAGTTATGAGGTGAACCGCTTTTTTTTAATTTATTTTTTCAAGAGGGTTTGGCCGGGGATCGAACTTGGGCCTCAGGCGCGCTAGGTGGATGACTAACCTGCAATAACACAGCTGTTCACAAAATTGTCTGTTACATTAATAAACAAGTAAGAGTGCTATATTCGGCTGAGCCGAATTTTATATACCCACCATCAAGTTGTGTTAAATTTAGAAATATCTCTCATATATCTACGAGGGTGAAACTAATTCAAAGTGTGGACGAAATTCGAAAAAAAACTGTTAGTAAAATATTTGGACTAAATTAGGTTGTAGGAGCTTCATAGTTCAACTTTTAAAAGTATGTTAGTGGTTTCCCTAGTATTTACTTTGAAAGAAATCCGGTATCGTAACCTGGTATGGTTTTACATTAATAAGTTGTTAAATGCTTTTCGTTTAGCTTAATATTTTCTTAGGATAAATATGCTGATAATAATACGACAGGTCCATATATTTTCTTAATAGTTCCTAATGCATTTACCGTATATAATGTCTGGACATTGAATTATAGCTATATAATTTCCTTGGTGCAATCTTAATATGCTGATTGTACCTTCGAATCTTTTTGTTTGTAGATATAAAAAGGGGATGTTATATATATAAGAATTATAGCCAAATGTTGACCGATTGTAACAAAATTTTACACACTGGCTGGTATTTGTATAAAGCTCATTCTTGCAAAATTTAGTGGCCATAGCTGTCATAGTTTCTAATTTAATAGCTTTATTTGGTTTCCGGGAGTGTTTTTTATATGAAAGCTATAGTCAGATATGGACCGATTCCTATAAAATTTGATATACATACCAATAGTTGCATAAAACTTCTCTATTCTAAATTTAGTTGTCATAGCTATTACAATTGTATTTAATTTATCAGCAATAATGTTTTTCCCGGATCGGGGTTATATGGGAGCTCTAACTAAATGTGAACCGATTTCGTCCATTTTCAATACATTTTCAAGATATCGAAAATACTTTTGTGAAATTTTGTTCCTCTAGCTCTTTTCGTTAAGGCGCTGTAGCGCTTTTATCTGACGGACAGACGGACATAAACCCCCTTTTCATTTTGTATTTTTGTGTTTCCGTAAGTTTTTTATATGGGAGCTATGGTAACCATTGTAACAAAATTTTGCACACTGGTTGGCATTGACATAAACTTCCTTGTGCTAAATTAAGTGGCCAAAGCTATTACAGTTTATCTTTTATTGGCATTTAAGTGAATTTAAGGTGGAATTTAGGCTGTTTCCGTAAGTTTTTTGTATGGGAGCTATGGTTAAATGTGAACTAATTTGGATGAAATTATACCAAATATACCAAATTTTATCATCATAGGTATTATAAGTTGTCATTTATTAGCAAATAGCCTAGACGAGGTTATGCGGGAACTATGGTCAAATGTGAACCGATTTTGCCCGATTTTAATACCAAAATTTTCCAAGAAATGAGGAATAATTATGACAAATTTCAGTGACCTATATTCTTTCGTTAAGGTTTTATCGTGCCGACAACAGACAGACAGACGGACATTGCTCAATGGTCTTAGAATTTTATTAGGATTCAAAATATACTTCAAATTTGGTTTTTGAGCCAATATTAAGGAAATTACAAACGGAATCTCAATATAAATGCGAATAATTTTTCTTTTTGAATAATATAAAAAATTTTCCACACGAAAATATGTAGGGCATTCTCATCGTTCTTAATAAATCAAAGCAGGAGATCTAACCCCATAAATTTCAGACAGTTGGCCGATATTTCGCTTAAAATTAGAAAGATGAGGACATTTGATACCTAGAATAGTATGTACATATGTCTCTAATTCTGGAATATGAGACAATGACTGAGAAAGTGTTCAACCGCTTGGGATGTATCTTCCTCTGAACATAGTAAAGATACTTCAGTAATCCTTTTAACCTCTACAACTAAAGAGGGCACAGTGGCCGGCTGGAATGCCTATGAACTTTCACAAATTGGTCCTACACAAATTTGAACTTGACTGACTGTAGATAGCACTTTCATACTTGTTTTGTTTGGAATTGTGATGAATTCTATATAAGGTGTTGTTAAATTCGACCTGCCTTATGGGGCCTACTATTCACTCTTGTTATTACACAAAGCAGAATTAATTTAAAATACTTAATATTTGAAAACAAACTTACCCCAGCATAAATTAACGTTCTATTAATTGTGTGATTTCTCAATAGTCCTGGAGTGGCTGCCTTAAGGCAGTTACTGGCCAAACGCAATGTAAACATTATTATGCCGAAATTTTTAACTTTCAAGATAACTACAAGCCGAGGTACTAGGAATACTTTTTGGCCTTAAAATGCACACAAGACTGATAGCACTTTCTATTAAATCTTAAATAAAATGCACTTTGCTCTTCCAGTTCTACGGGTATCTCTGAGGGTTATGTAACAAACACACAACCAAATCAATGGAATTCAATGGAACAACGGAATTATACTATAACAAAAAAAAAAACAACTTGTTTGAATTTGGAAGAATACTAAACACTGATAAGACAATTTTTTCTGATTGATAAGATTTCACACACAAAAAAAAACAAAGCTATTGTAAAATTATTAAAAAATAAATAATAGACACTTGAAAATATTTAACAAATACAATAATTTTAATACAACTGACACGGGCACTAATCATCAACCGGCTGTTTCGTTTAACTAAAATTGACTCAGAAAATAAGAACAAAACAAACGAAAGAAAACATATGATGAGTTGACATTTCAATTTCTTTGTCAGAAAAGTTTGTCTCTTAACATGTTGCTACTCTTTAACATTACACTACAAAAAGAAATCGTTTAAAATCAATAAAATAAAATTCAATTTAAGTTTTTTTAAATTTCAAATAAAATTAAAATTTTAGCAAAAATAAATAATAGTTTAGGAAAATAAATAATAATAATTTAGTACAAAATTGAAATTTTTTAAAAAAATTGAAATTTTAGTATAAAATTTAAATTTTAGTATGAAATCAAAATTTTAGTATTAAATCGAAATTTTTGTATAAAATCAAAGTTTTAGTATGACATTGAAGTAAGTAAGTATAAAATCAAAATTTTAGTATAACATTGAAATTTTAGTATTAAAACGAAATTTTTGTAAAAAATCGAAATTTGAGCATAAAATCGAAATTTTAGTATAAAATCGAAAATTTTAGAATTTTTTAATGGAACGTAAAATTTTTTCTTATCTAAATTTATTATTCCTTTTAAAGGTTATGAGCAGAATTTGGAATACTATCTCCAATTTGACTCTACTTAAAATTATAGTTATGACCAAACCCTTTAGTACTAATTCTTTTCTATATGATTCGGTACAAAATTATCATAAAAGTTCCAAAATTGGTCAAACCTCCTAACCTGTTCCAAAACTAACAAAAAATATAAAAAACTGAAAGAATTGTAAAAAAGTACTAAACATTAATCAAACATCAAAAAGTGTACTAAAAAGTACTAAATATTTTATACTAAAATTTTAATAGAACAATGCGGAAACATTTTTTTGAAAAAAATTTGAAATTTTTAAAATTTAAAATTTCTATAAAAGTAAGAAATCTTTGAAAATTTTCCTATAAAAAATAAGAAGTTTTTAAAAGTTTTCTAAAAACCTAAGAAACTTTTCAAAAATATTCTATATAATTAAGAAATTAAAAAAAAAATCCTATAAAATAAGAAATTTGTCAAAAGTTTCCTATAAAAATTAGAATTTTTTTAAAAATTTCCTATAAGAAATTAAAAAATTTCATATAAAATTTTTTTTTTAAATTTTCTATAACAAATTTTTGAAAATTTTGCTATCAATATTACGTATTTTTAAAAAATTGCATGCCATAAGAAATTTTTGAAAAATTTCTATAAAAATAAAAACTTTTGAAAAATTTCCATAGAAAAAAAAATATTTTTTTTAAAAATTAATTATAAAAATAAGAAATTTTTGAAAAAATTTTTTAGAAATGTTTTAAAAAAATTTTTGAGAATTTTTTTAAAAAAAATTTTAAGAAAAAATTTAAAAATATTTTTTTTGAAATTTTTCGAAAAATTTCCCTTATATAAAAATACAATTTTTTTTGAAAAATTTCCTATAAAAATAAGAAATTTTTCAAAAATTTCCTATTAGAAATTGAAAAATTTTCTTTGAAAAAATTTCTTATAAGAATTTTATGAAAAATTTCTGTAAGAAATTTTTGAAAAATATTCTATGAAAAAATTTATTATAAGAATTTTTGATAAATTTCTGTAAGAAATTTTTAAAATATCTCCTATAAAAATAAGAAATTTCTATAAGAAAATATTTAAAATAAATCGTATAAAAATGAGAAATAAGAAATTTTTGAAAAATTTTCTTAAAAAAATAAGAAATTTTTAACAAATTTTCTTAGAAAAATAAGAAATTTTAGAAAATTTTCCCGACAAAATAAAAATTTTTAAAAAATTTCCTAAAAAAATATAGGAAATTTTTGAAAAATTTCCTATAATATAAGAAAATTTTGAAAAACTTGCTATGAAATTAAGAAATTTTTAAAAATTTCCCTTAGAAAAAGAAATAACAAATTTTTGAAAAATTTCCTAAAAATAACAAATTTTTGAAAAATGTCCTACAAAAATAAGAAATTTGCTGTAAAAATAAGCAATTTTTAAATAATTTCCTTTAAAAATAAGAAATTTTTAAATACTTTCTTAAAATAAGAAATTTTTAAATACTTTCTTAAAATAAGAAATTTTTGAAAAACTTTCTTTAAAAATAAGAAATTTTTGAAAATGTTCTTGTAAGAATAAGAAATTTTTAAAAAATTTCCTAAAAAATAAGAAATTTTGAAAAAAAAACCCTATAAAAATAAGAAACTTTTGAAAAATTTCCTATAAAAATAAGAAATTTTTGAAAACTTTCCTTAGAAAAATAAAAAAATGTTTCAAAAATTTCCTATAAAAATAAGAAATTTTTGAAAAAATTTTCTTAATATAAAAATAAACATTTTTTGAAAAATTTCCAATAAAAAATGAATTTTTCAAAAATTTTCTATAAGAAATTGAAAAATTTTCAATAAAATAATTTTTCAAAAATTTCTTATAAAAATTTTTCACTTTTGAAAAATTTCCCATAAAATTAAGAAATTTTTGAAAAATTTTCAATAAAAATAAGAAATTTTTGAAAAATTTCCTTTCTAATATAAAATTAAAAAAATTTAAATTTTTGAAAAATTAGAAATATAAGAACTCAACTCATTAAAATTATTTTAGTTTTGTTTTCATTTTACCCCACTGTGCTTCAATGTTAACAGAGAGAAGTGTTGCCAGGAATCAAATGATAATATTTGACAGGTACAGTTTAAAACTTGAAAACTTTGATATGCTTTAATATAAATAGAATTCAAGAGTAAGCGTTGCCAAATTGTCGTACAGTGTTATTTATCAGTAATCCAACATTAATATGACTGACGCTGTCGTCTAATGTTATGTATGAACCAAAAACCTAAACTTATTTAAATCAAATTATTTGTCTAATTGATTTAAGAAAGTTTTCTTGCTCTCTTTTAGTCGTGTTTATTAATAATCCAAAATATAATTTGTTATTGCTCTTTTATGCATTTCTTTTATTCTTTTGTGTATTTTATTAATTCTTTCCCTCGTCACATCACGCCAGTTTTATCGGTAGTTTTTGTTTGTGCCCTCTTAAGCTTTTTATACAAAAATTTACTTTCTATTTGTTTACGAAAAAAGAAAAAAAAAAAAAATATAAATAATGTCATAATCGTGTGTTACTATTTCGAAATTTTTTTTGAAACTATAGATAGTGGGGGCCAATACTGATAAATATATTATGTATGATTTATTTTCATTTTAGGGCTTTTGCCAAGTCATCTTTTTTTTGCGAAAATTTAAGCAAAAAAACAAAAAATAAAAGATTTGGACGAAAGTCGTTTGAAAGTTTTGAGATAAAAATTATGGTGCGATTTTGGGTTGTATAAATTATATAATAGGGTTTTAGGAGGAGGTACATAGATAAGTTATGATAACTATAATTAATATCAGAATATGTTTTACTCTAGAAAATTTTCTTAATCTCCGATTAAGAAATAATCGACGAAAATGGGACATATTTTTAATATTTTCTTTAGAAAATCGTATAAAAGTCTATCAAAGTTTTAGAAAAATTTCAAACAAAAATAAGAAATTTTTGAAAATATTCCTATAAAATAAGATATTTTTGAAAAAATTCCTATAAAAATAAGAAATTTTTGAAAAATTTCCTATAAAAATAAGAAATTTTTGAAAAATTTTCTATAAAAAAAATAAGAAATTTTTGAAAATTTGCCTATAAAAATTAGAAATTTTTCAAAAATTTCCTATAAAAATTAGAAATTTTTAAAAAAAAATTCGTATAAAAATAAGAAATTTTTGAAAAATTTCCTTTAAAAATAATAAATTTTTGAAAAATTTCCTATAAAACTAAGAAATTTTTTAAAATTTTTCTATAAAAATAAGAAATTTTTGAAAAATTTTCTATAAAAATAAGAAATTATTGAAAAATTTCCTATAAAAAATATAAAAAATTTTTAAAAAATTTCCTATAAAAATAAGAAATTTTTGAAAAAATTCCTATAAAAATAAACAATTTTTGAAAAATTTCCTACAAAAGTAAGAAATTTTTGAAAAAATTCCTACAAAAATAAGAAATTTTTGAAAAATTTCCTATAAAAATAAAAAATTTTTGAAAAATTTCCTATAAAAATAAGAAATTTTTGAAAAATTTCCTATAAAAATAAGAAATTTCGTATAAACATAACAAATTTTTGAAAAATTTCCTTAGAAAAATAAGACATTTTTGAAAAATGTTCCTATAAAAATAAGAAATTTTTGATAACTTTCCTATAAAAATAAGAAATTTTTGAAAAAAAAAAATTATTAAATAAAATATGAAATTTTTTTAAAATTTCTTATTTTTATAGGAAATTTTTCAAAAATTTCTTATAAAAGTAAGAAATTTTTGAAAAATTTTCTATAAAAATAAGAAATTTTTGAAAGATTTCCGATAAAAATAAGAAATTTTTGAAAAATTTCCTATTTTTGTAGGAAAATTTTCAAAAAATTCCTATAAAAATAAGGAATTTTTGAAAAATTTCCTATAAAAATAAGAAATGTTTGATAAATTTATTATAAAAATAAAAAATATTTTAAAAATTTTCTATAAAAATAAGAAATTTTTGAAAAATTTCCTATAAAAATTTTCTGTAAAAATAATAAATTTTTGAAAATTTTTTCATAAAAATAAGAAATTTTTAAAAAAATTCTATAAAATAAGAAATTTTTGAAAAATTTCCTATAAAAATACGAAATTGTTCAAAAATTTCTTATTTCTATAGGAAATTTCCTATAAAAGTACGAAATTTTTGAAGAATTTTCTATAAAAATTTGAAATTTTTTAAAAATTTCCTATAAAATTACGAAATTTTAAAAAAAATTCCTATAAAAATAAGAAATTTTTGAAAAATTTCTTATAAAATAAAAAAAAAAAAATTTAAATTTCTTATAAAAATTAGAAATCTTTGAAAAATTTGCTATAAAAAATTTCCTATAAAAATATAAAATTTTTTAAAAAATTTCGTTTTAAAAGCAAAATACCAAATTCACTCGATTCGGAACTGAGTTATGTGACATGATATGTGAAATTTTAATATAATTTCTAAGAAAAATTAAAAATTTAATCATAATTTTGAAATCAGTGTAAATTAAAGTGAATCTTTTAATGGCACGAAGAAATACTGCGTCAATTAAATATAACAAATCTTTACTTAAAATTTTAAGCTTTTTAATACCTATAAAATTTTTTATAATCCATAAAGATAACCAAAATTATCAAAGAACAAAACCTGTAGACATCGTTAATCGAATTAAATTTTTTTTTTAAACAAACGTGACTCGAATAATTTTAAGTACTTTTCATTTTGATATCAATTTTTAAAAGTAGAAAAATAATATTTGTTCTATATTAAAAATAAAAGCTGTGTTCCAGAACTACCAATACTGTACAATATTGTACAAGTTTTAATCAGAAACTACAGGAAAGTGTTCCTGTACTGAAAAAAAAAAATGACTTAATTGTAATTTCTGGTTAAAAATTGTACAATATTGTACAGTATTGGTAGTTCTGGAACACAGCTAAAATTTTTATCAATCTTTAAAATGATATTTGGAACCAAAATTAGGTTAGAAATGTCAAATATAAATAGAATATGAATTTACTTTCAGTTTTTCAAAAGATAGAATATAAATCTAATAAATGCTACAAAATATTTTGTACAAAGTATTTCTAGAATTATTTGTATTATTCATATTTACAAAGCCTAGATCTTAATCTGCATCCCGCGTAGACTTACCAAACTTCATTGGTATTTGTTGATACTTAAATGATATTACAAAAATTTTACTTAAAATTTAGTTAACAAATACTCAATACTAAATATGTTACCTATTAAATCTAATATACGATTCTTATCTTTTTTTCTTGAATTTTATTATTTACAATTATTAGAAGGAGTAATTTTAATCTGATATTTTTTCGTAACAAACCATAAAATGACTTAATACTACAATTACAATTTAATAAATTTCCAATTAAGTAAACAAGTGTTACCATTTTTGGCTAATTTAAATTTTGTCTAAAATTAAAATGTTCTTGTACAAAAATTTATAAAAAAAACATTTTTTTCGAATAAAAAATTCTTAAGCTTATAATAAGCAAGCTTACATACAAGCATACTGGCAATACTGTTTACTCTCATATTCACTTGTGAACTTTAATCACTTGTAGTAAAACTGTCATTTAAGTTTATGTGTATCTTGTTTACCTTTTGGTAAACAACTAAAAACAACAAAAACTGAGATAAGTGTAATACGAGCGCTTTCCAACACCGTTGCCCTAACCACAAAATTAATTAACAAGTTTGTGAAAACATTGACTAAAAAATTGATTTTTTTTCCACAAACTTAATTATTATTCAAATTTATAAATGTGTATGCATTTAGGCTAAATAACTAATGAAAAGCATAAATAAATATTCATTTTATTAAACAAAAGTTTAAAGAAGAAATAATAATGCACAGTGCAATGAAAACTCCGATTTGAACAAGAAATATAAATTTTCTGTACTTTTTATACCCTTCACCACCATAGGTGGAAAGGGTATTATAAGTTTGTGCTGATGTATGTAACGCATAGAAATATTTGTCTTAGACCCACCTTTTAGTATACCAATAGGCTTAGAATCACTTTCTGAGTCGATTTAGCGATGTCCGTCCGTCCGTCCGTCTGGCTGGCTGGACCCCCATGTAAACCTTGTAATCAAACTACAGGTCGTAATTCTAAAGATAATTTGATGAAATTTGGTACAGATCATTTTTTTGATAATGGGACCATGGCTATTGAAATTGGTCAAAATCGGTCCATTATTTATGGTACCTCCCATAGGTCCCACTTCCCGGAATTGACATATTGGCCACAAATATCAATATTTTTTCATGAAATTTAAAACAATTCTTATGTAAACCTAAATCACTGTACCAAATTTCGTTGAAATCGGTCCACATTTGACCATAGCTCCCATACAAACTCTTCTTTAAAAATGCACTAAATGAGACAAAAAAATCACTAAAACGCTCGTAAATCCAAAAATATTAAAAATTAATTTTTTTTATGGAAACAGCTTAAATATATAAGTTTTGAGAAAATGTTTGTATGATGGCAAAATTTAGCAAATATTTGTCTTTATGCAGGAAAAATAACACCTTTGACCTTAGTGGTGAAGGGTATCGTATGGTCGGGCTTGACCGACTATAGCGCTTTCTTACTTGTTTTAATGTCTATTTAAATTCATAACGAAATTTTTTATAGAAAAAAAGTTTTTGAAGAAAGCTTTTCTATCAATTTTTTTTTTCTATAAAAAAGTCAATGAATTTTTTTCAGTAAAAAAAGTCCACGAATTTTTTTCTATTAAAAAAGTCAACGATTTAAAAAAAAAAAAAAGTCATAATGATTTTTGTTCCATAAAAAAGTCATAAAGAACTTTTTTCTGTAAAAAAGTCATAACTATTTTTTTTCTATAAAGAAAGTCATAATAATTTTTTTTTGTATAAAAAAGTCACAATGAAGTTTTTTCTATAAAAAAGTCATAACGAATTTTTTGTATAAAAAAGTCATAACAATTTTTTTTATGAAAAAAATTATATAAAAAAGTTTTACGAAAAAAAGTCATACACAAAAAGTCAACGAATTACTTTCTATAAAAAAGTCAACGATTTTTTTTCTACAAAAAAAGTCAACGAATTTTTTTCTATAAAATAGTCATAACAATTTTTTTTCTATAAAAAAGTCATAACAAATTGAGTTTCTTTCTATACAAAAATTTATAACAAATGTTTTTTGTATGAAAAAAGTCATAATGAATTTTTTTCTATAAAAGGTCACAAATCAATTTTTTTCTATTAAAAAAGTCATAACGAATTTTTTCTATATAATGAATTTTTTTCAAAAAAAAATCATAATGATTTTTTTTTAAAAGTATTTTTGCTCTAAAAAAATCAAAAAGATTTTTTGTCTATAAAAAAATCCTATCGATTTTTTTTCTTTAAAATAGTCATACGATTTTTTTTCTATAAAAAAGTCATAACAAATTTTTTCTATAAAAAAAGTCATAACGAATTTTTTTTTTATAAGAAAGTCATATCGAATTTTTTTCTTTAAAAAAGTATTTTTGCTCTAAAAAAATCAAAAAGATTTTTTGTCTATAAAAAAAATCCTATCGTTTTTTTTCTTTAAAATAGTCATACGAATTTTTTTCTTTAAAAAAGTCATACGAATTTTTTCTATAAAAAAGTCATAACAATTTTTTTTTTATAAAAAAGCCATAATAATTTTTTTTATAAAAAAAGTCATAACGAATTTATTTCTATAAAAAAAGTCATAATGATTATTTTTTTTTTCTAAAAAAAGTCATAACATTTTTTCTATAAAAAAGTCATAACGAATTTTTTTCTATAAAAAATGTCATAACAATTTTTTTTTCTCCAGAAAAAATTTTTTTTAAAGAAAAAAATCTCAGAAAAAGGTTTTTCTACAGAAAAATTTATATAAAAATTTCTTTAGAAAAAAAACTTCAACACAAATTTTTCTATAGAAAGAATTTTACAACAAAAACTTTTCCATAGAAAAATTTATAACGAAAATTTTTCTATAAAAAAATATTTTTTTTTAAAGAAAAAATTTTAGAGCAACATTTTTCAAAAAAAAAATTTCTATAGAAAAATTTCGTAAAGAAAGATTTACGGTAGAAAAAAATTTCATTACATTTTTTCAATAGTAAACTCATAAGATTTTTTTCTATAAAAAAGTCAACATTTTTAAAAAAAGTTTTTCTGCAGAAAAGTTTCTATAAAAAATTTTCTAACGAAAGTTTTTCTTTAGAAAAAACTTTTTTGAAAGAAAGTTTTTCTATAGAAACAATTTTTCTTCTTTTTTCTATAAAAAAAGTCGAAATTTTTTTTTATAATTGCATTTTATGACAAAGTTTTTTCGGTAGAAAAAAATTTGAGAAAGAAAATTTTTCTAGAAAAAATTTCATAACAAAAGTTTTTCTTTAGAAATGAAATGTCAATAAAGAAATGTTAACTACAATTTTGCTAAAGAAAGAACATCGCAAAGAAAATTAAAAAAAAAAATTGTAACTTATCGATGGCTTAATATAAAAAAGGCCTAACTCGATTTTTTGTTACTTTACAGGAGAAGGAAAAAAGTTAATAAAATTCGTGAAATTTTAGATACAAAAAAAAAATTTTAATACAATTTTTAATAAAAAAGCTTTACATTTTATTTATCATTTAAAAATTTTTGTTGTATCTAAAATTTTACGGTTTTCAAAAAGTTTTTTCTCCTCCTGTAAAGTAACAAAAAATCGAGTTAGGCCTTTTTTAAATTTATATAAAAAAATTTTACAGTAAAATTTTTTTACTTCATAAAAAATTTATACAACAACAAATTTTTCTCCATAAATTTTTTATTTAAAAAATTTTTACAAAAAATTTTTCGCTTAAAAATTTATATCGAAAAGTTTTCTTTTAAAATATTCATATCAATTTTTTTTCATTAAAAAATTCGCATAGAATATTTTTCTATTAAAAAGTTCATATCATATCACATAAAAATGCATATCTATAATGCTTACACCCTAGATGTTGCGCCTAGAAATATTGGACTGAGCCCCACCTTAAAGTATACCAATCGTCTCAGAATCGCTCATTGATCCGATTTTACGTTAACCACTTTTATTCGCTTAAATCTACAAATGTCTGTATACATTGTTAAAAACAAAATAACTGTACCAAATTTCTTTGGTCTATATTTGACCGTAGCTCCTATGCAAGACCTACCCTACTACGGAAATTTTCTTAAATGCGTAGTAAATCTTAAGATAATGACTTTTTTGAGTAAACCAAATAGCTAAATCGGTCCGCATTTGACCCTTATACCAATGAAGGAAATGGCTTGTAAATATGCTGTAAATATTTATCGGATAAAATTTTAACCACCGGTTCTTCTATGAAAGCAATTTAAGGCAAAAAATGTAATCACGAAAAAAATTGGAACATAGCAAGATTTTTTGAAATTTTTTTTTTATAAGAAAATATTAAAATTCATTCCATCGTTCTCCAATACAAGATTAAATTTTTTTCGACAATTTTTGATTTGACTCATTTATTGCGAAATTTATGGAAAATATATAGCAAATTTTTCGAAAATTTAAGAAAATATAAAAATTCGATTTTCTTGAAAACTACAAGAGATAGAGCAATTTAAGGCAAAATCTGTGATCACCAAGATCAATTTATAACAAAAAGTATTCCAGAAATTTTTTTTTGAAAATTCTTCTAGAAAAATTTTTTCTACAAAAATTTTAAATTAAAAAAAATAAGGAACGAAAAATTAATATCGCTTTGAAAATCTATCAATAAACAATTTTTGATAGGGGTAACAGTAAAAGTGGGCAACGCCCTATTTAAGTTTTTTTTTTAAATTAAAGTTTTTCGAGAAATTTTTAAAAATTTAAATTTTGACAAAATTTAAATTTGAAAAAATTTGATAAATATTTGACACGTAATAAGACGAATCGAATGACTGCATTTTAGCCGGTTTTCGCTGTTCTTCTTGTTTCTCCACTGTTTTGTATCTTATCTGGGGTTTCTTTTTGAATCTAAATTTTTTCACTGTCACGTATCTTTTTTTTTTTTCATTAATTAAAATGTAAATAAGACAGACAACAACAATAACAAAAAAGATACAAAAACAAGCGCATTCAATTATAGAGTAAATAACATTCAAGTCTACTCTTCAAATGCTCTTTGTACTTTGGAATTTCTCTTTTAATTTTAAGTTTTTAAGCAAATGAAAATAAAAATTGCATAAAATTTTCTTTCTTTCAATGAATTTTAAAATTTCAATAAAAATTTTAAAAATTATAGTAAAGAAGTTAATGAACCTTTTCCTTCTCTATTTAGGCCAACTCACCTTGTTTGAATAAATTATTTAATTTTGACACTGGGTTTTATAATTTTATTAAAAATGAAAAAAAATCTAGAAAATTTTTCAAATGCAACCACTCCCTACGACTCTCGGCTGAAGACTGACGGACATAAAACAAGTTTTTTCATTTTATTTTTTTTAGGAGAAAACTTTTATTATTTTTTTTAAGAATTTTTTAGAAGAAATGAAAAATAAGCGAAAACAACAAAAACTGAATAAAAATAAACATTTTTGATTTTGATTTGTTTCCATTAGTTGCGTTTATTTATTTATTTACCACTACAAAGTATAAAATTATCTCGGATTTATTATTTCCATGAGGTGACCACTTCTCACTCTTTAGTTATTTTTTTTTAAAGAAATATCTAAACAGAGAAGGCAATGTGTGTAATCTTCAAATACCAAATTTATCAAAAATTTGCTATAAAAAGCAAATATATCGAAAAATTTACTAAAAATAGAAAATTTATTGAAAATTTACAATAAATACGAAATCAATCGAAAATATACTATAAACAGGAAATTCATCGAAAATTTACTATAAAAAGCAAATTTATCGTAAATTTTAATATAAATAGCAAATTTATAGAAAATTTACTATAAATAGCAGATTTATCGAAAATTTACTATAAATAACAAATTCATCGAAAATTTCCTATAAATAGCAAAATTTACCGAAAGTTTCCTATAAATAGCAAATTTATCGAAAATTTCCTATAAAGAACAAATTTATCTAAAATTAACTATAAATAGCAAATTTATCGCAAATTTACTATAAATAACAAATTTATCGAAAATTTACTATAAATAACAAATTTATCGAAAATTTACTATAAATAACAAATTTATCGAAAATTTACTATAAATAACAAATTTATGTAAAATTTCCTATAAATAGCAAATTTATCGAAAATTTACTATAGCAAATTTATCGAAAATTTTTTATAAATAGCAAATTTATCGAAAATTTACTATAAATAGCAAATTTATCGAAAATTTATTTTAAATAGAAAATTTATTAAATATTTACTATAGATAACAAATTTATCGAAAATATACTTTAAATAAAAATAGCAAATTTATCGAAAATTTACTATATATTATAAATTTATCAAAAAATTACTATAAATAGCAAATTTATAGAAAATTTACTAAAAAGAACAAATTTATCGAAAATTTACTAAAAAAAGTACATTTATAGAAAATTTGCTATAAATAGCAAATTTATTGAAAATTTAAGATAAACAACAAATTTTACAAAAATTTACTATAAACAGCAAATGTATCAAAAATTTGCTATAAATAGCAAATTTATTGAAAATTTACTATAAATATTAAATTTAAAGAAAATTTGCTATAAATAGCAAATTTTTAATAAAAAGCAACTTCATCGAAAATTTACTATAAAAAGCAAATTTATCGAAAATTTACTATAAAAAGTAAGTTTATCGAAAATTTACTATAAATAGCAAATTTATCGACAATTTACTATAAATTATAAATTTATCAAAAATTTACTATAAATAGCAAATTTATCGAATATTTACTATAAATAGCAAATTTATCGAAAATTTACTTAATTATAATTTTATCAAAAATTTACTATAAATAACAAATTTATCGAAAATTTGCTATAAATAACAAATTTATTAAAAGTTTATTATAAATAACCAATTTATCGAAATATGCTTTAAATAAAAATAGCAAATTTATCGAAATTTTACTGTAAATAGCAAGTTTATCGAAAATTTACTATAAATAACAAATTTATTGAAAATTTAATATAAATAACAAATTTATCGAAAATTTACTATAAATAACAAATTCATCGAAAATTTACTATAAATAGCAAAATTTACCGAAAGTTTCCTATAAATAGCAAATTTATCGAAAATTTCCTATAAAGAACAAATTTATCTAAAATTAACTATAAATAGCAAATTTATCGAAAATTTACTATAAATAACAAATTTATCGAAAATTTACTATAAATAACAAATTTATCGAAAATTTACTATAAATAACAAATTTATGTAAAATTTCCTATAAATAGCAAATTTATCGAAAATTTACTATAGCAAATTTATCGAAAATTTATTATAAATAGCAAATTTATCGAAAATTTACTATAAATAGCAAATTTATCGAAAAATTATTTTAAATAGAAAATTTATTAAATATTTACATAGATAATAAATTTATCGAAAATATACTATAAATAAAAATAGCAAATTTATCGAAAATTTACTATAAATTAGAAATTTATTAAAAAATTACTATAAATAGCAAATTTATAGAAAATTTACTAAAAAGAACAAATTTATCGAAAATTTACTAAAAAAAGTACATTTATAGAAAATTTGCTATAAATAGCAAATTTATTGAAAATTTCACATAAACAACAAATTTTACAAAAATTTACTATAAACAGCAAATGTATCAAAAATTTGCTATAAATAGCAAATTTATTGAAAATTTACTATAAATATTAAATTTAAAGAAAATTTGCTATAAATAGCAAATTTTTAATAAAAAGCAACTTCATCGAAAATTTACTATAAAAAGCAAATTTATCGAAAATTTACTATAAAAAGCAAGTTTATCGAAAATTTATTGTAAATAGCAAATTTATCGAAAATTTACTATAAATAGCAAATTTATTGAAAATTTACTATAAATTATAAATTTATCAAAAATTTACTATAAATAGCAAATTTATTGAATATCTTATATTCTTAAACGAGCAATAATTGTATATATATATATATATATATATAGAATGGCTTTCTCGAAAACGGCTCTAACGATTTTGATAAAATTTGGACAGTGGGTATCTTTTTTGATGTATAGGTCGAAGAAGAAGGGACTTTTGGAACTTTTACCTCTAAGAGGGTAAAAACGGGTAAAAAGGGGAAAAAATCGAAAACGCTATGTCTCCTAAAGTAATAGGTATAGAAACAAAATTAAAATTACGTTTTAAACAGCTTTGAAAATAAGCGGACAGGTGTTTGGTACTTTTTTGAAACTATGTCCGATAGGGGGTAAAAAAGGGTGAAAATAGTTTTTTTTGGCACCTTTTTAACCCACTCTTATATTTTAAACTAAAGAATATAGAAAGAAACTTGGTACTGCAATCAATAGATGTAAAAAAAACATGAAGCACGTATTTGGTACTTTTTTGATTTTGGAGCCAAAATGGGTAAAAAAGGGATAAAATGATAACTTAACATCTCCAAAGTAATATGAATAGGAACATTATACATTATGTTAAATGCGTTTTAAAAAAATGTACCGAATTCAATTGGCACCAAAAAAGTACCAAATATACATATGGAACTTTTAGAAATTAGGGAATAAAAAGGGGGAAAAATTAGTATTATTTTAAACAAATGAATGTTTGTCTGTATGTATGTTCTTTATAGAATAGTAAACTGTGAATTTGATTGTGTTATGCTCTTTAGCGAAGATGTTGTGGATAAGCCGGCGAAGGTTTTAAAGTTGATAAGACTAATTTCCGACAGATGGCGCCACTGAAAATTACTAAAAAATAATTAAATCGTAAACTGTACATTTGATCATGCTATGATCTTTAGCAAAGTTGTAGCGCGGAGCCGACGAAGGCTTTTTAGTTGGTATGAAGAAATTTCGACAGGTGGCGCTACTGAAATTTACTTCAAGTCAATTTAATCGTATGCTGTACATTTAATCATGCTATAATCTTCAGCAAAGTTGTTACGGATAAGCCGAAGAAGGTTTATGAATTGGAATAAGCAAAGTCCGACAGGTGGCGCCACAGAAAACTACTCAAAATGAATTAAATCGTAAACTGTGCATTTGATCAGACTATAATCTTTAGCAAAGTTGTTGCGCATGAGTCGACAGAGGTTTCTGTTGATATGAATAATTTCCAAAATTATTCAAAATGAGTTAAACTGTAAACTATGCAAACTATGTGTTGGTCGGACAAAATAAATCAAATAATTCAAAATTAACTGAATATTTCTACAATGTCTTTCCTCTAAATTTATTTTAGCACTTTATTATATAAAATATATAAAAACTTTAAAATTTTCCTCAAAATGCTTATCATAAGGCTCCGAGCAAGGCTCGGTCTACCAGGTACTTTACTATAAATAGCAAATTTATCGAAAATTTACTTAATTATAATTTTATCAAAAATTTACTATAAATAACAAATTTATCGAAAATTTACTATGAATAACAAATTTATCGAAAATTTACTATAAATAACAAATTTATGTAAAATTTCCTATAAATAGCAAATTTATCGAAAATTTATTATAAATAGCAAATTTATCGAAAATTTACTATAAATAGCAAATTTATCGAAAATTTATTTTAAATAGAAAATTTATTAAATATTTACTATAGATAACAAATTTATCGAAAATATACTATAAATAAAAATAGCAAATTTATCGAAAATTTACTATAAATTATAAATTTATCAAAAAATTACTATAGATAGCAAATTTATAGAAAATTTACTAAAAACAACAAATTTATCGAAAATTTACTAAAAAAAAGTACATTTATAGAAAATTTGCTATAAATAGCAAATTTATTGAAAATTTAACATAAACAACAAATTTTACAAAAATTTACTATAAACAGCAAATGTATCAAAAATTTGCTATAAATAGCAAATTTATTGAAAATTTACTATAAATATTAAATTTAAAGAAAATTTGCTATAAATAGCAAATTTTTAATAAAAAATAACTTCATCGAAAATTTACTATAAAAAGCAAATTTATCGAAAATTTACTATAAAAAGCAAGTTTATCGAAAATTTATTGTAAATAGCAAATTTATCGAAAATTTACTATAAATAGCAAATTTATCGAAAATTTACTATAAATTATAAATTTATCAAAAATTTACTATAAATAGCAAATTTATCGAATATTTACTATAAATAGCAAATTTATCGAAAATTTACTTAATTATAATTTTATTAAAAATTTACTATAAATAACAAATTTATCAAAAATTTACTATAAATAACAAATTTATTAAAAATTTACTATAAATAAATAATTTATCGAAATATGCTTTAAATAAAAATAGCAAATTTATCGAAATTTTACTGTAAATAGCAAGTTTATCGAAAATTTACTATTGAAAATTTAATATAAATAACAAATTTATCGAAAATTTACTATAAATAACAAATTCATCGAAAATTTACTATAAACATGAAATTTATCGAAAATTTACTACGAAAAATTTATCAAAATTTTTTATAAAAAGCAAATTTATCGAAAATCTATTTTCATAAAATATTTAATAATAAAAATGTTTTTTCTTAAAATGTTTACACCAAAAATTATTTTATTAAAATTTGGACATCAAAAATTGTGAAAATTTTGATATCAAACATTATGCTTTTAACATATTTTGTTAACATTATTTTTTTTAAACCAAAATTAGCTTAAAAAATTTAAAAAAATAATAATAATTTATCTTGAAAATTAAATAACAACGACAATTTCCAAGCTAAAATTGTTTAATATTTTCTTATATGTACATCAAGGTGTCTATATGCCTTGATGTACATTTTCTTTATCAGCAGCACCGATTATTTAAGAAGTAAAATTCAAAAGAGAACTATCGAAGAAATCAAGACAAAACTTTTAAATGTAAAAAACCGTTAACGGAAAAGCTAATGAAATCAATATAAATGGTAAAACAGTTCATTATCAAACTATACACAAATTTTTTGTGAAAGCCTAAAAGTATGCAACATAAATATTGTAAGTAATAAAACTTGAGTTGTTAGGCAGACAGATGGACAAATTTGCCAGTTGGTGATTAAAAACTTAAAATACCTATATCGAGAACATTGGGATATTGAAATCTAATGATTTTTTGATAAATTTCAAAATTTTCGAAAAATATAATATGGCAAATTTGCTAAATTGTTGATATTGACTTTGTTGGTGTTGATTTTTTTGCTAGCAATTTTATTGAATTTTTGATAAACTTGCTAAAGTTTAAGCAAATCTTTTAGTTATATAAAATCTCTTAATTATCTTATATTCTTAAACGAGCAATAATTGTATATATATATATATATATATATATATATATATATATATATATATATATATATATATATATATATATATATATAGAATGGCTATATCGAAAACGGCTCTAACGATTTTGATAAAATTTGGACAGTGGGTATCTTTTTTGATGTATAGGTCGAAGAAGAAGGGACCTTTGGAACTTTTACCTGTAAGAGGATAAAAACGGGTAAAAAGGGGAAAAAATCGAAAACGCTATGTCTCCTAAAGTAATAGGTATAGAAACAAAATTAAAATTACGTTTTAAACAGCTTTGAAAATAAGCGGACAGGTGTTTGGTACTTTTTTGAAACTATGTCCGATAGGGGGTAAAAAAGGGTGAAAATAGTTTTTTTGGCACCTTTTTAACCCACTCTTATATTTTAAACTAAAGAATATAGAAAGAAACTTGGTACTGCAATCAATAGATGTAAAAAAAAACATGAAACACGTATTTGGTACTTTTTTGATTTTGGAGCCAAAATGGGTAAAAAAGGGATAAAATGATAACTTAACATCTCCAAAGTAATATGAATAGGAACATTATACATTATGTTAAATGCGTTTTAAAAAAATGTACCGAATTCAATTGGCACCAAAAAAGTACCAAATATACATATGGAACTTTTAGAAATTAGAGAATAAAAAGGGGGAAAAATTAGTATTATTTTAAACAAATGAATGTTTGTCTGTATGTATGTTCTTTATAGAATAGTAAACTGTGAATTTGATTGTGTTATGCTCTTTAGCGAAGATGTTGCGGATAAGCCGGCGAAGGTTTTAAAGTTGATAAGACTATTTTCCGACAGATGGCGCCACTGAAAATTACTAAAAATTAATTAAATCGTAAACTGTACATTTGATCATGCTATGATCTTTAGCAAAGTTGTAGCGCATGAGCCGACGAAGGCTTTTTAGTTGGTATGAATAATTTCCGACAGGTGGCGCTACAGAAACTTACTCAAAGTCAATTTAATCGTAATCTGTACATTTAATCATGCTACAATCTTTAGCAAAGTTGTTGCACATGAGCCGACGAAGGTTTCTTAGTTGGTATGAAGAAATTTCGACAGGTGGCGCTACTGAAATTTACTCAAAGTCAATTTAATCGTATGCTGTACATTTAATCATGCTATAATCTTCAGCAAAGTTGTTACGGATAAGACGAAGAAGGTTTATGAATTGGAATAAACAAAGTCCGACAGGTGGCGCCACAGAAAACTGCTCAAAATGAATTAAATCGTAAACTGTGCATTTGATCAGACTATAATCTTTAGCAAAGTTGTTGCGCATGAGTCGACAGAGGTTTCTGTTGATATGAATAATTTCCAAAATTATTCAAAATGAGTTAAACTGTAAACTATGCAAACTATGTGTTGGTCGGACAAAATAAATCAAATAATTCAAAATTAACTGAATATTTCTACAATGTCTTTCCTCTAAATTTATTTTAGCACTTTATAATATAAAATATATAAAAACTTTAAAATTTTCCTCAAAATGCTTATCATAAAGCTCCGAGCAAGGCTCGGTATACCAGGTACTTATATAAAATTTATTATCATAATTGTCTTTTTCTTATTAGCACATTGAAGAAAGGGAAAGGTTATTTTCACTTTTTCTATTATTATAATTTCTTTAAAATTTTATTGATCCATTAGCAAAAATATGAAAGAAATTCTTTACAAATTTACTTTTTATACAGGTTTCATAAAAATTTAATTTTAAATAATTTAAATTTTTTGTTTAAACATTTTTATGTTAATTTTGCCTCTCTCTTGGTATTATTTAGTTAATATTCTTTACAAAATGTTTTTATTCTTTTCTTTTAATTTGAAAGTCATTTCAAATAAAAGATGGATTTTGTGTCAAATTATGAAGCGTTTTGACAGTTAAACAAAACAATAGATAATTTGTAAAATGTTGAGAGATTTCATTAACTCTTTTAGGTCATGTGTTGCCTAAAGGCAACTTTAAAAATATTACATAATTTTCGATAAAATTTCTTTTTGGTAAATGTTTGATAAATCTTTGATTTTGCTATTTTTTTTTAGAAAATTTTCGATAAATTAGCTTTTTAGAGTACATTTTCGATAATTTTGCTATTTGTAGTAAATTTTCAATAAATTTGTTATTTATAGTAAATTTTCGATAAATTTGCTTTTTATAGTAAATTTTCGATAATTTAGTTATTTAAAGTAAATTTTCGATAAATTTGCTATTTATAGGAAATTTTCGATAAATTTGTTATTTCGATAAATTTGTTATTAATAGTAAATTTTCGATAAATTTGCTAATTATAGTTAATTTTCGATAAATTTGTTATTAAATAATAGTGAATTTTCGATAAATTTGCTATTTATAGTAAATTTTCGATAAATTTGTTATTTATAGTAAATTTTCGATAAATTTGCTATTTATTATCAATTTTTGATAAATTTTCGATAAATTTTCTATTTATACTAAATTTGAGATAAATTTGTTATTTATAGTAAATTTGCGATAAATTTGTTATTTATAGTAAATTTTCGATAAATCTCCTTTTTAAGTAAATTTTTGATAAATATTCTATTTATAGTAAATTTTCGATAAATTTGTTATTTATAGTAAATTTTCGATAAATTTTCTATTTATACTAAATTTGAGATAAATTTGTTATTTATAGTAAATTTTCGATAAATTTTCTATTTATAGTAAATTTGAGATAAATTTGTTATTTATAGTAAATTTTCGATAAATTTGTTATTTATAGTAAATTTTCGATAAATTTTCTATTTATACTAAATTTGAGATAAATTTGTTATTTATAGTAAATTTTCGATAAATTTGTTATTTATAGTAATTTTCTATTTATAGTAAATTTGCGATAAATTTGTTATTTATAGTAAATTTTCGATAAATTATCTATTTATAGTAAATTTTCGATAATTTTTCTATTTATAGTAAATTTGCGATAAGTTTGTTTTTAATGGTAAATTTTTTATTAATTTGCTATTTATAGTAAATTTTCGATAAATCTCCTTTTTCAGTAAATTTTTGATAAATTTTCTATTTATAGAAAATTTTCGATAAATTTGTTATTTATAGTAAATTTTCGATAAATTCGTAATTTATAGTAAATTTTCGATAAATTTGTAATTTATAGTAAATTTTCGATAAATTTGCTTTTTATAGTAAATTTTCGATAAATTTTCTATTGACAGTTAATTTTCGATAAGTTTGCTATTTATAGTAAACTTTCGATAAATTTGTTATTTAATGTTTATTTTCGATAAATTTGCTATTTATAGTAAATTTTCGATAAATTTGTTTTTTATAGTAAATTTTCGATAAATTTGTTATTTATAGTAAATTTTCGATAAATTTGCTTTTTATAGTATAATTTCGATAATTTTGTTATTTATAGTAAATTTTCGACAAATTTGCTATTTAAAGTAAATTTTCGATAAATTAGCTTTTTCAGTAAATTTTTGATAAATTTTCTATTTATAGTAAATTTTCGATAAATTTGTTATTTATAATAAATTTTCGATAAATTTGTTATTTATAATAAATTTTTGATAAATTTGCTCTTTATAGTAAATTTTTGATAAATTTATTATTTAAAGTAAATTTTCGATAAATTTGCCCTTAAAAGCCAATTTTCGATAAATTTGCTATTTATAGAAAAATTACGATAAATTAGCTTTTTATAGTAAATTTTCGATAAATTTTCTATTTATACTAAATTTTCGATAAACTTTCTATTTATGGTAAGTTTTCGATAAATTTGCTCTTTAAAGTAAATTTTCGATTGTTTAAATTTATGCATCAGATTCGAATAACGGTAAAATATTTAAAAACGTCTTGAGACTATTTTTAAATCAAATTAGCTTAAAATAAATTTTAAAAACTTGAACAAAATCGTTAGTAATAAATAAGTTTTAAAAATATGTTAAAGATAAAATAAACAAATAAAGAATAATTTATTTTCGTTTTCATTAGAAAGAAGAAACCAAAAACTCGGAAATAAAAATCAAAATTTGAATAAATTAAATAAAAAATGTGGGGATTCTGTGGAAAATTCCTTTAGTGTTAATTTATACAAAAAATAATGTGAGAAAGAAATTGATAAAGAATCAAAAAAGTTTTGCATAAAATCTTTAAATTTGGAACCCCATGACCATCTTTAAACATTCACATCTGCTTCCAAAAAGAACCGTTAATTCCCCAAAAATTATGCAAATTTTGAAAAGATATGATTTTAATTTTAGTTATTTCCTTAGAAAAAATCAAACGGAATTCTCTCAATAAAATCTTAATGAATTTATTCAAAAACCCATTCAAATATTCAAATTTTAAATATTAACAAAACAATTAAATAAACATAAAATCCATAGAGTTTTGATGACTTACCAAATTTGTTGATTTGTTTTAGAGCTACAAAAAAAAAAAAAAAAAGAAATTGGAATTTTTATTAGACCAAACAAAACAGAAATTTTAAATTTAAATAACAATAAAACGAAAATCTAAACAAAAACTATCATCAACTTCTTCATTTAAAATATAAAACAGAAGATGATGATGATATGATACGATACGATCATCTTCATATGATGATCAACATTTTCATACAAAAGATCGATTGCAAGTTCAACGAAAGTGAACTCGATCTACACATTTGTATGACCATAATAAAAAGTTGTTCAAAAAATATTAAAATTTTTTTAAATATTAGTTTTCGAAATAAAAGCGAAAAAACAAAAACACACATAATCATATGAAATAGAAAAATTAGACAACAAAAAAAGAAATGTAACGAATTACTTGCGGAGGAACTGAAATGATTTTGACTTTCTCTCAATAAACAAAACTAATGCTTTCGTTTAGTTTTTTTTATTTTCAAATTTTATATTTTTATTATTTTTTACGTGTTTTACTTGGTCAATTGTTGTTGCTGTTTGGCTTTTTTTTCTTCTTCTTGGTTACAAATTCTGCCATATCGAGATCTGTTAGACCGAGTGAAATAATTTTTATGATCATTTGCATTCTCATATACATTTGTTTAACATTTGACCAGAAAAATTCAAAATATCGTAACATCAAGACAGACAGACCGACCGACCGACTTATACCAAAGAAAGAGAGAGTGAAAACAAATATTATTTTGCATAAATAAATAGAAATAATTTCATATTCTTAATACGGAGAAAAATCATCGATCTTAACATTTTGTTATATTACGTTTTAGCCGGATGCGAAATTACGCAAAAGTCATTATTAATTTTAAGAAAAAAGTTCAAATGACTCATTTAATCTTAAAAATAAATTTACGATAACTTTAATTTTCTAAAGAAAAAATAACCCAAATTTTTCAAAAAATTTACTTTAAATAGAAAATTTATCTAAAATTTATTATAAATAAAAAATTTGTTAAAAATTTGCTATAAATAACAAATGTATCGACAATTTACTACAAATAACAAAAATTATCGAAAATTTACTATAAATAAAAAATTTATCAAAAACCTGCTATAATTAACAAACTTATAGAAAATT
The DNA here is from genome assembly GCA_933228675.1 of Stomorhina lunata. Lineage (NCBI taxonomy): Eukaryota > Metazoa > Arthropoda > Insecta > Diptera > Rhiniidae > Stomorhina > Stomorhina lunata. Next base: position 11,704,308 of record OW121742.1, on the reverse strand, counting down.
TACTTTAAATAGAAAATTTATCGAAAATTTACTATAAATAGGAAATTTACTACAAAAATAAAATTTATTGAAAATTTACTATAAATAGAAAATTTACTATAAATAACAAATTTATCGAAAATTTACTATAAATAACAAATTTATCGAAAATATACTTTAGATAAAAAATGTATCGAAAATTTACTATATATAACAAATTTATCGAAAACTTACTATAAATAGAAAATTTATCGCAAATTTACTTTAAAAAGCAAATTTATCGAAAATTGACTATAAATAGAAAATTTATCGATAATTTACTATAAATAACTAATTTGTCAAAAATTTACTAAAAATAACAAATTCATAGAAAATATACTATAAATAGCAAATTTATTGTAAATTTTCTAAAAATTACACATTTATCGAAAATTTACTACAAATAGCAAATTTATCGAAAATTTACTATAAATAGCAAATTTATTGAAAATAGTAAATTTATCGAAAATTTACTATAAATTTCAAATTTATCAAAAATTTACTATAAATAAAAAATTTATCAAAAATTTTCTTTAAATAACAAATTTATCGAAAATTTACTATAAATAGCAAATTTATCGAAAATTTACTATAAATAACAAATTTATCAAAAATTTACTATAAAAAAACATTTGCCATAAATAGAAAATTTATCGAAAATGTACTAAAATTAACAAATTTATCTAAAATTTACTATAAAAAAAAAAAATTATCGAAAATTTACTAAAATAACAAATTTATCGAAAATTTGCTATAAATAATAAATTTATCGAAAATTTACTATAATAACAAATTTATCGAAAATTTACTATAAATAACAAATTTATCGAAAATTTACTATAAATAACAAATTTATCGAAAATTTACTATAAATAACAAATTTATCGAAAATTTACTATAAAAAAAAATTATCGAAAATTTACTACAATAACAAATTTAACGAAAATTTACTATAAAAAAATTTATCGAAAATTTACTATAAATAATAAATTTATCGAAAATTTATTTAAAATAACAAATTTATCGAAAATTTACTATAAATAACAAATTTGTCGAAAATTAACTAAAAATAACAAATTTATCGAAAATTTACTATAAATAGCAGATTTATCGAAAATTTACTATAAATAACAAATTTATCGAAAATTTACTATAAATAACAAATTTATCGAAAATTTACTATAAATAACAAATTTATCGAAAATTTACTATAAATAACAAATTTATCGAAAATTTACTATAAAAAAAAATTATCGAAAATTTACTACAATAACAAATTTAACGAAAATTTACTATAAAAAAATTTATCGAAAATTTACTATAAATAACAAATTTGTCGAAAATTAACTAAAAATAACAAATTTATCGAAAATTTACTGTAAATGACAAATTTATCGAAAATTTACTAAAAATAACAAATTTATCGAAAATTTACTATAAACTACAAATTTATCGAAAATTTATTTAAAATAACAAATTTATCGAAAATTTACTATAAATAACATTTTTATCGAAAATTTACTATAAATAACAAATCTATCGAAAATCTACTATAAATAGCAAATTTATCGAAAATGTACTAAAAATAACAAATTTATCGAAAATTTACTATAAATAACAAAATTATCGAAAATATACTATAAATAACAAATTTATCGAAAATTTACTATAAATAACAAATTTATCGAAAATTTACTATAAAAAAAATTATCGAAAATTTACTACAATAACAAATTTAACGAAAATTTACTATAAACAAAAAATTTATCGAAAATTTACTATAATAACAAATTTATCGAAAATTTGCTATAAATAATAAATTTATCGAAAATTTATTTAAAATAACAAATTTATCGAAAATTTACTATAAATAACAAATTTGTCGAAAATTAACTAAAAATAACAATTATCGAAAATTTACTATAAATAGCAGATTTATCGAAAATTTACTATAAATAACAAATTTATCGAAAATTTACTATAAATAACAAATTTATCGAAAATTTACTATAAATAACAAATTTGTCGAAAATTAACTAAAAATAACAAATTTATCGAAAATTTACTATAAATAACAAATTTATCGAAAATTTACTATAAATAACAAATTTATCGAAAATTTACTATAAATAACAAATTTATCGAAAATTTACTATAAATAACAAATTTATCGAAAATTTACTATAAAAAAAAATTATCGAAAATTTACTACAATAACAAATTTAACGAAAATTTACTATAAAAAAATTTATCGAAAATTTACTATAAATAACAAATTTGTCGAAAATTAACTAAAAATAACAAATTTATCGAAAATTTACTGTAAATGACAAATTTATCGAAAATTTACTAAAAATAACAAATTTATCGAAAATTTACTATAAACTACAAATTTATCGAAAATTTATTTAAAATAACAAATTTATCGAAAATTTACTATAAATAACAATTTTATCGAAAATTTACTATAAATAACAAATCTATCGAAAATCTACTATAAATAGCAAATTTATCGAAAATGTACTAAAAATAACAAATTTATCGAAAATTTACTATAAATAACAAAATTATCGAAAATATACTATAAATAACAAATTTATCGAAAATTTACTATAAATAACAAATTTATCGAAAATTTACTATAAAAAAAAATTATCGAAAATTTACTACAATAACAAATTTAACGAAAATTTACTATAAACAAAAAATTTATCGAAAATTTACTATAATAACAAATTTATCGAAAATTTGCTATAAATAATAAATTTATCGAAAATTTATTTAAAATAACAAATTTATCGAAAATTTACTATAAATAACAAATTTGTCGAAAATTAACTAAAAATAACAATTATCGAAAATTTACTATAAATAGCAGATTTATCGAAAATTTACTATAAATAACAAATTTATCGAAAATTTACTATAAATAACAAATTTATCGAAAATTTACTATAAATAACAAATTTATCGAAAATTTACTATAAATAACAAATTTATCGAAAATTTACTATAAAAAAACAATTATCGAAAATTTACTACAATAACAAATTTAACGAAAATTTACTAAAAAAAATTTATCGAAAATTTACTATAAATAATAAATTTATCGAAAATTTATTTAAAATAACAAATTTATCGAAAATTTACTATAAATAACAAATTTGTCGAAAATTAACTAAAAATAACAAATTTATCGACAATTTACTATAAATAACAAATTTATTGAAAATTTACTATAAATAACAAATTTATCGAAAATTTACTATAAATAACAAATTTGTCGAAAATTAACTAAAAATAACAAATTTATCGACAATTTACTATAAATAATAAATTTATCGAAAATTTATTTAAAATAACAAATTTATCGAAAATTTACTATAAATAACAAATTTGTCGAAAATTAACTAAAAATAACAAATTTATCGACAATTTACTATAAATAATAAATTTATCGAAAATTTATTTAAAATAACAAATTTATCGAAAATTTACTATAAATAACAAATTTGTCGAAAATTAACTAAAAATAACAAATTTATCGAAAATTTACTGTAAATGACAAATTTATCGAAAATTTACTAAAAATAACAAATTTATCGAAAATTTACTATAAACTACAAATTTATCGAAAATTTATTTAAAATAACAAATTTATCGAAAATTTACTATAAATAACAATTTTATCGAAAATTTACTATAAATAACAAATCTATCGAAAATCTACTATAAATAGCAAATTTATCGAAAATGTACTAAAAATAACAAATTTATCGAAAATTTACTATAAATAACAAAATTATCGAAAATATACTATAAATAACAAATTTATCGAAAATTTACTATAAATAACAAATTTATCGAAAATTTACTATAAAAAAAAATTATCGAAAATTTACTACAATAACAAATTTAACGAAAATTTACTATAAACAAAAAATTTATCGAAAATTTACTATAATAACAAATTTATCGAAAATTTGCTATAAATAATAAATTTATCGAAAATTTATTTAAAATAACAAATTTATCGAAAATTTACTATAAATAGCAGATTTATCGAAAATTTACTATAAATAACAAATTTATCGAAAATTTACTATAAATAACAAATTTATCGAAAATTTACTATAAATAACAAATTTATCGAAAATTTACTATAAAAAAACAATTATCGAAAATTTACTACAATAACAAATTTAACGAAAATTTACTATAAAAAAATTTATCGAAAATTTACTATAAATAACAAATTTATCGAAAATTTACTATAAAAAACAAATTTATCGAAAATTTACTATAAATAACAAATTTGTCGAAAATTAACTAAAAATAACAAATTTATCGAAAATTTACTGTAAATGACAAATTTATCGAAAATTTACTAAAAATAACAAATTTATCGAAAATTTACTATAAACTACAAATTTATCGAAAATTTATTTAAAATAACAAATTTATCGAAAATTTACTATAAATAACAATTTTATCGAAAATTTACTATAAATAACAAATCTATCGAAAATCTACTATAAATAGCAAATTTATCGAAAATGTACTAAAAATAACAAATTTATCGAAAATTTACTATAAATAACAAAATTATCGAAAATATACTATAAATAACAAATTTATCGAAAATTTACTATAAATAACAAATTTATCGAAAATTTACTATAAATAATAAATTTATCGAAAATTTACTATAAATAACAAATTTATCGAAAATTTACTATAAAAAAAAATTATCGAAAATTTACTACAATAACAAATTTAACGAAAATTTACTATAAACAAAAAATTTATCGAAAATTTACTATAATAACAAATTTATCGAAAATTTACTATAAAAAAAAAAATTTATCGAAAATTTACTATAAAAAAAAAATTATCGAAAATTTACTATAATAACAAATTTATCGAAAATTTACTATAAATAATAAATTTATCGAAAATTTACTATAATAACAAATTTATCGAAAATTTACTATAAATAACAAATTTATCGAAAATTTACTATAAATAACAAATTTATCGAAAATTTACTATAAATAACAAATTTATCGAAAATTTGCTATAAGCAACAAATCTATCGAAAATTTACTATAAATAGCAAATTTATCAAAAATTTACTATAAATAACAAATTTATCGAAAATTTACTATAAACAACAAATTTATCGAAAATTTACTATAAATAACAAATTTATCGAAAATTTGCTATAAGCAACAAATCTATCGAAAATTTACTATAAATAGCAAATTTATCAAAAATTTACTATAAATAACAAATTTATCGAAAATTTACTATAAATAACAAATTTATCGAAAATTTGCTATAAGCAACAAATCTATCGAAAATTTACTATAAATAGCAAATTTATCAAAAATTTACTATAAATAACAAATTTATCGAAAATTTACTATAAATAACAAATTTATCGAAAATTTACTATAAATAATAAATTTATCGAAAATTTACTATAAATAACAAATTTATCGAAAATTTACTATAAAAAAAAATTATCGAAAATTTACTACAATAACAAATTTAACGAAAATTTACTATAAACAAAAAATTTATCGAAAATTTACTATAATAACAAATTTATCGAAAATTTACTATAAAAAAAAAAATTTATCGAAAATTTACTATAAAAAAAAAATTATCGAAAATTTACTATAATAACAAATTTATCGAAAATTTACTATAAATAATAAATTTATCGAAAATTTACTATAATAACAAATTTATCGAAAATTTACTATAAATAACAAATTTATCGAAAATTTACTATAAATAACAAATTTATCGAAAATTTACTATAAATAACAAATTTATCGAAAATTTGCTATAAGCAACAAATCTATCGAAAATTTACTATAAATAGCAAATTTATCAAAAATTTACTATAAATAACAAATTTATCGAAAATTTACTATAAATAACGAATTTATCGAAAATTTACTATAAACAACAAATTTATTTAAAATAACAAATTTATCGAAAATTTACTATAAATAACAAATTTATCGAAAATTTACTATAAATAACAAATCTATCGAAAATTTATTATAAATAACAAATTAATTAAAAATTTACTATAAATAACGAATTTATCGAAAATTTACTATAAATAACAAAATTATCGAAAATATACTATAAATAACAAATTTATTGAAAATTTACTATAAATTTATTAAATATGATAATTTTCAATCAATTTTCTATTGAAACTAAAATTTCGATAAATTCTCTTCTTTTAGGAAATTTTCGATAAATTCGTATTTTTGGGATAGTTTTCGATAAATTTGCTTTTGATAGTAAATTTTTGATAAATTTTCAATTTGTAATAAATATTGATGTTTGCTTGGCAACATCTAAATCTTAGAGAAGGGCACCTTTTCTGTTTTCCTATCACTAGAGGTAGGAATTGTTTTCATACAAATAATTTATTATTGTGCTGCCCAACATGAGATTACCGTTGCGTGTGTTTGATCAAACACAGAGAAAGGAAGTATCGTTTAAAGCCAGTAACAACTGAAAACCTAAACCAATAGAAGAAATTAATAAAATACTATAAATATCTATTCAAAACTACTACCGCTCCATCATCCTCCCGACCCTCTATCCCACAATAAAAAGAACAAAAAGATAAAACATTTTAAAACGTCAAAAAACAATCTTTAAGTGATGTTTGACTGTCAGTTTGACTGACTCTGATGCTGAAGACCTGATCTGAGGTTGTTCTGTTCTTGTACCATCAAAATGATTCATATGTGGATGTGGAGCAAATAACGTTTTTGTTTTGTTATTGTTGTTTTTGTTTAATAGAAATCTTTAGAATAGAAATAAAAGTAACATTTAGATTGGAATCCAATAATACGGTCCGGTCCGTCTCTGATATTGCACTAATCGCATTTGCTCTAGAAGAGAAGTGAAGAAAAAGTTAAAAAGAAATTTTTCAAATATTTCTAAACGAATAAATGAATGAATGAAATAAGAAATGAGATGATATTGGAATTTGTTAATAACTTTTGTTATGGTTTTGTTTCTTAACCCTTTTAGATTTGTTGCTCAGTTTAAAATATCTTAAAAAAAACACCAAAAATAGACCACAAAATCCATTAAATATCTTATATTCTGGGTCATTACGAAATGCCACCATGTTCATGTATAAAATTCAATTTTTAGCATAAAATTGATTTTTGGGTATTACATTTTAATGGAGTTTTTGCATATAAGTGAAAATAAATCTATTTTTTGGATTTTTAAGTTAATGGGGGAACTTTAAGCATTAATTGTAAAAAGAATTTCAATTTTACCATAAAATTTTAATTTGTTGTTGCTATTTTGAGTGATTTATCAAAACATTTGCTATTTTTAATAATTTTTCGATAAATTTGCTATTTTCTGCAAATTCGTTTTTTTTTTGATTTTCTAGTAATTTTTCAATAAATTTGCTATTTTTAGTAAATTCTCGATTAATTTGCTATTTTTAGTAAATCTATTATTTTTAGTTAATTTTCGACAAATTTGATTTTTTAGTTAATTTACGATAAATTTGTTATTTTTAGTAAATTTTCGATAATCTTGCTATTTTTAGTAAATTTGTGACAAATTTCCATTTTTAGTAAATTTTCGTTAAATTTGTTATTTTTAGTAAATTTTCGACAAATTTCCTATTTTTAGTACATTTTCAAAAAATTTCCAATTTTAAGTAAATTTTTGATAAATTTCCTATTTTTAGTAAATTTTTGATAAATTTCTTATTTTTAGTAAATTTTCGATAATTTTTTTCGATGAATTTGTTTTTTTTTTTTTTAGTAAATTTTCGATAAATTTCTTATTTTTTTTAGTAAATTTTTGAAAAATTTGCTGTTTTTAGCAAATTTTCGATAAATTTTATACATTTAGTAAATTTTCGATAAATTTCCTATTTTTAGTAAATTTTTGATAAATTTCTTATTTTTAGTAAATTTTCGATAATTTTTTTCGATAAATTTCCTATTTTAAGTAAATTTTCGATAAATTTCCTATTTTTAGTAAATTTTCGATAAATTCCCTATTTTTAGTAAATTTTCGATAAATTTCGTACTTTTAGTAAATTTTCGATAAGTTTCCTATTTTTAGCAAATTTTCGATAAATTTTCTATTTTTAGTAATTTTTCGATAAATTTCCTATTTTTAGTAAATTTTCGATAAATTTCCTGTTTTTAGTAAATTTCCCATAAATTTTCAATTTTTAGTAAATTTCCGATAAATATCCTATTTTTAATAAATTTTCGATAAATTTCCTATTTTAAGTTAATTTTCCATAATTTTTTTATTTTAGTAAATTTTCGATTAATTTGTTATTTTCAGTAAATTTTTTTGGTAAATTTTTAGTAAATATTCGATAAATTTCGTATTTTTACAAATTTTCAACAAATTTCCTATTTTTACTAAATTTTCGATAAATTTAGTACTTTCAGTAAATTTTTGATAAATTTCCTATTTTTAGTAAATTTTCGATAAATCTCCTATTTTAAGTAAATTTTCGATAAATTTCCTATTTTAAGTAAATTTTTGATAAATTTCCTATTTTTAGTAAATTTTCGATAAATTTCCTATTTTTAGTAAATTTTCGATTTTTTTCGATGAATTTGTTTTTTTTTAATTTGCTGTTTTTAACAAATTTTCGATAAATTTTATAAATTTAGTAAATTTTCGATAAATATCCTATTTTTAATAAATTTTCGATAAATTTCCTATTTTAAGTTAATTTTCCATAATTTTTTTATTTTAGTAAATTTTCGATGAATTTGCTATTTTTAGTAAATTTTCGATTAATTTGTTATTTTCAGTAAATTTTTTGGTAAATTTTTAGTAAATATTCGATAAATTTCCTATTTTTACAAATTTTCAACAAATTTCCTATTTTTACTAAATTTCGTACTTTCAGTAAATTTTTGATAAATTTCCTATTTTTAGTAAATTTTCGACAAATTTATTATTTTTAAAAAAATTTCGATAAATTTGCAATTTTTAATATTTCTTTGATAAATTTGCTATAGTAAATTGTTTAAAAATTTGATGCTTTTAGCAGATTTTCGATAAATTTCATATTTTTTTTTTTTAATTTCATATAAAATCCTATTTTCAGCAAATTTTTGTTAAATTTCCTATTTTTAGTAAATTTTCGATAAATTTCCTACTTTTAGTAAATTTTTTATAAATTTCCTATTTTTAGTAAAATTTCGATAAATTTCCTACTTTTAGTAAATTTTCCATAAATTTCCTATTTTTAGTAAATTTTCGATAAATTTCCCAATTTTAGTAAATTTTCGAGAAATTTATTATTTTAAGTAAATTTTCGATAAATTTGTTATTTATAGTAAATTTTCTATAAATTTGCTATTTATATTAAATTTTCGATAAATTTGTTATTTTCGATCAATTTCTTTTTTTTAGTAAATTTTTGATAAATATTCTATTTTCAGTAAATATTTGATAAATTTTTTTATTTGAAGTTAATTTTCGATTAATTGCAATTTTAGTAAATTATCAAAAAATTTTCATGTTGAGTAAATTTTCGATAAAGTTGCTATTTTTAGTAAATTTTCGATAAATTTTCTATCATTATCAAATTTTCGTTAATTTTTATATTTTTAGTATATTTTTAATAAATTTCCTATTTATAGTAAATTTTCGATAAATTTCCTATTTTTAGTATATTTTCGATAAATTTTTTATTTTTAGTAAATTTTCAATAATTTTATATTTTTAGTAAATTTTCTATAAATTTCTTATTTTAAGTAAATTTTCGATAAATTTTAAATTTTAGTAAGTTTTAAATTTTAGTAAATTTTAAATTTTAGTAACTTTTAAATTTTAGTAAATTTTCGATAAATTTGCTGTTTTTAGAAATTTTTGATAAATTTGCTATTTTCAGTAAATTTTTGATAAATTTCCTATTTAAGGTAATTTTCGATAAATTTTCTATTTTAAGTAAATTTTCGATAAATTTCCTATTTTGAGTAAATTTTCAAAAAATTTGTTATTTTTAGAAACTTTTAAAAAAATTAGCTTTTTATCAAATTTTCGATAAATTAGCTATTTTTAGCAAATTTTCGATAAAATTGCTACTTTTAGTAAAATTTCGATAAATACGCTTCGTCTTGTTTACTGGGAATCTGGGATCCTTCTTTAGATTTTTGAAAACTGTTAAAAACTCCTAACAACTAGCTCTGTTATAGGTTCTGACTGTGGGTACCCATAGAAAACATCCTCAGCTACAATCCGATACCCCATTTCTCCGCACACTTTGTCTGGTTCACTAGGAATTCGTATTTCTTATGCATTCCCCTTATTTTCAATTCTTTACAGGGCCATGCTAACAACATAACAGAGCTCTGTTAAAAACATTGGTTTGTGCCTGGGGTGAGATATTTTAAATTTTTCATGACACAAATTATTTTTCAAATAAATTAATAAAAAAAATCCTAAACTTTTTCAAAATTTATTTGATTTTCTTAAGATATGTAAATTCTTTATAAAAATGGTCGATATTAAATCTGGTCATAGTAATGACAACTTATCAATAGCTTTATAAAAAGTTTAAAATATAACGATGGTTTAACATTAATCCAAAATTTGGCAAAAAGTCACACTTTTTTATGTAAAAACTGGTGAAAGGTACTTGTGTTTTTTATGGACCTGTTATGAAATTAAATTATTATCTAGACATTTAAATTAACAAATTCAGTTACATTATAAAATTATGTCGTGCTTATCGCTTATTTAATATATTTACAGAAATTTAAACAAAAAATGTAAGATTTCATTAAATTACAAAAATAAACCTTAAACTAATAAATATTTAGTAAAATAAATAAGTAAAGACATAATAAATAGTTAATGTAACAAATGACGGATACAAATTACAAAAATATATTTTGGCAGCCGATAAATAGGCTTTTTATTCACTTACATTAAATGTTTAACAATTTATTTTTAGGGTTTGAAGTTGGATACAATCTTGGCTCAAGTTCAACAAAACATTATCATGAATTTTAACCAGAAATTAAAAAAAAAGAAAATTAAAAACACAAAACACTTGTTTCTCAAGGCTTGAATATAAGACAATTTGTAAAGTCTTAAAAAAAAAAACGTTAAAGAAAGAAATTTTTGAAAATGAAAAGGAAAGCTAAAACTTAAATAAAAACAAAATTTGTTTTAAAATAATATTCAAAATTCATTCATTATTTAAAAGACGAAAAAACACACAAAACGAATTCCTGTCCCGCATTTAAAAACTTTAAGTATTGAAATATTTCAATATTTATGTGAAATATTTATTTTGAATACGTTACAGTTTATTTGTGTTTTCTGTTTGTATATCAACCAATTCAAAACATGTGTGTAAAATTTATTTCGAATTGCTAACCAAAACAGTTCAATGATTCCGCAAATTTTCAAACATTAACAAAATCCAAGACCAAATAAAAAAAAAGATCATTAAAATTCCAAATCGTTTACTAAAGAAATGACAAAGTGGAGCTTGAAAAAAAATTTTAGTATTTGAAATAATTAATTCACTTTAATTTAAATGAATTTAAACGATTGCAAAATTGTGGCTAACGCTTCTTATAATGGAACTCTTCTTCGTTTGTTAGTACAGAAAAGGGCAGTCAATAGCTGGGAGTTATTTCACTAAATTTTACTAAACACCCATTTTATAATGCTTTTATTTGATTCGATTTTATTTGAATTTTTGTTTCTGTTTAGCATAACAATCGTGTTTTTAAAGTTTTTTTGTTTGTTTTGCTGTAATTTTTGTCCAGATACGGACCAAAAATAGCCCAAGAAATGGAAAATTGTTTTTGCTTTTATTTAAAGCGAAGTTGTAGGCAGGTTCATAAAAAAGTATGAATAAATTTTGACTAGACAAGACTATATAACTAAACTATATTTTAGACATTTTTTTGCATAATTCAAATTAATGTCCATAGTTAACAAATTTAGTACTTTTTACCATCTTCCTGGCAGAATATGGATTCTGCACCAAAAGAACTGCATATGACTTTTAGAGCTTGGGGTTATCGTTATTTGAGGATTTTGTGTCACATTACCAGGATTAGGCAACCCATACCACCAGAAGCCGAACACTTTTTGTAATTTTTGTAAATTTCACGATCGTTAATGAAACTCATGAAAATGAGTATATAAAACATTTAGTTGAGATTTGGATGTTAAAGAAAATACAAAAACAAAATATACAAGAAATAAAATTGAAATCCAAATTATAGCAATAAAATACATGGTTCGAGAGAACAACGAAATATAATCTCGAACATTGTTGCCACTATACTATTATTTTTGTAAACATTGTATGAAATAAATGTAACAGAAATGGGACTATTTTTCAAAACAGAAATAAATAAAAACATTAAACAATTTAAGATTTTTCTGTATAAATATTTTTTAAATAAAAATATTTTTCTATAGAAATAATTTCGATAGAAACATTTTTTTTATCGGAAAATTTTTTATAAAAATATTTTTCTCTAGAAAATTTTTCGATAAAAAAATATATAGCTTTTGATAAAAAAAAAATTCTTTAGAAAAAATGTTGATAAAAAAATTTTCTATAAAAAATTTTTTGATAAAAAAACTTTATAGAAAAATTTTTGATAAAAATGTTCTTAGAAAATTTTTTGATAAAAATGTTCTATAAAAAATTTTTTGATAAAAATGTTCTATAGAAAAATTTTTGATAAAAATGTTCTATAGAAAAAACTTTGATAAAAAATTTTCGATACAAAAGTTTTTGATAAAAAAATTTTCTATAGAAAAATTTTAGATAAAAAAAATTTTCTATAGAAAAATGTTTTATAAAAAAACTTTCTATAGAAAAATTTCTGATTAAAAAATTTTCTATAGAAAATTTTTTGATAATAAAATTATCTACAGAAAAATGTTTGAAAAAAAAAATTTTCTATTGAAAAGTTTTTGATAAAAAAATTTGTATATGGAAATATTTTTGATAAAAATGTTCTATAGAAAAAATTTTCTTCTCTTTTTTCTTTCTCTTTGATAAAAAAAAATTTCTATAGAAAAAGTTTTGATAAAAAAATTGTCTATAGATAAAAAAATTTTTTATAAAAACATTTTTGATAATAAAATTATCTACAGAAAAATTTTTGATAAAAAAATTTTCTATTGAGAATATTTTTCTGTAGAAAATTTTTGATAAAAAATATTTATAGAGAAAAATTTTCTTGAGAAAAATTTTTGATAAAAAATGTTCTATAAAAATTTTTTGATAAAAAAATGTTCAATACAAAAGTTTTTGACGAAAAAATTTTCTAAGAAAAGCTTTTGATAAAAAAATTCTTTAGAAAAAATTTTGATAAAAAAAATTTTCTTTAAAAAATTTTTTGATAAAAAAACTTTATAGAAAAATTTTTGATAAAAATGTTCTTAGAAAATTTGTTGATAAAAATTTTCTATAAAAAATTTGTTGATAAAAATGTTCTATAGAAAAATTTTTGATAAAAATGTTCTATAGAAAAAACTTTGATAAAAAAATTTTCGATACAAAAGTTTTTGATAAAAAATTTTCTACAGAAAAATTTTTGATAAGAAATTTTTATACAGAAAAATTGTTCATAAAAAATGTTCTATAAAAAATTATTTGATAAAAAAATGTTCTACAAAAAAGTTTTTGATAAAAAATTTTCTATAGAAAAGTTTTTCATTAAAAAATTTTTTATAGAAAAATTTTGATAAAAAATTTTCTATAGAAAATTTTTTTATAAAAAAAAATATCTGGAAAAATTTTTGATAAAAATGTTCTATAGAAAAATTTTGATAAAAAAAATTTCTATAGAAAAATTTTTGAAAAAAAATTTTCTATAGAAAAATGTTTGATAAAAAAACTTTCTATAGAAACATTTTTGATTAAAAAATTTTCTATAGAAATTTTTTTTATAATAAAATTATCTACAGAAAAGTTTTTGAAAAAAAAATTTTCTATTGAAAAGTTTTCGATAAAAAAATTTGTATATAGAAACATTTTTGATAAAAATGTTCTATAGAAAAAATGTTGATAAAAAATTTTCTATACAAAAGTCTTTGATAAAAAAAATTTTCTATGGAAAAAGTTTTGGTAAAAAAATTGTCTATAGATAAAAAAATTTTTTATAGAAACATTTTTGATAATAAAATTATCTACAGAAAAATTTTTGATAAAAAAATTTTCTATTGAAAAGTTTTTGATAAAAACATGTGTATATAGAAACATTTTTGATAAAAATGTTCTGTAGAAAAAATTTTGATAAAAAAAATTGTCTATAGAAAATTTTTGATAAAAAATTTTTTATAGAAAAATTTTTGATAATTAAATGTTCTAGAGAGATATAGATTTGATAATAAAATTGTCTATAGAAAAGTTTTTGATAAAAAATTGTCTATAGAAAAATTTTTGAAAAAAAAACTTCTATACAAAAATGTTTGATATAAAAATTTTTGATAAAAAATTGTCTATAGAAAATTTTTTTATAAAATATTGTCTATAGAAAAGTTTTTGATAAAAAATGTTCTATAGAAAAAAATTTTGATAAAAAAATTGTCTATAGAAAAGTTTTTGATAAAAAATTTTCTATAGAAAAGTTTGTGATAATAAAATTTTCTATAGAAAAAATTTTGTTAAAAAAATTTTCTATAAAAATGTTTTTGATAAAAAATTGTCTTTAGAGAAATTTTTGTAAAAAAATTTTTGATAAAAAAATTTCTAGAAAAAGTTTTGTTAAAAAATTTTTTTGATAAAAAACGTTTCTATAGAAAAATGTTTGATACAAAAAAAAAAAATTCTGTAAAAAAGTTTTTGAAAAAAAAATCAAGTCTACACATTGAAAAATACCAATTTTAGTTAAAAGTATAAAAAACGGCAACTCTACGGCCTACGATTTTTTTATTCCGTTCTCTTTTTGCCGACCTCTGCACTTAGCGATCAACTCTGACTGACCTCATTAGCGGCAAACATTCATTGAAATTATAAACACGCTGTCGATGTAAAAAAATAAAATTGGCTGTAGAATTAAACAATTTTGTATACATTTTTAAAAAATGTTTAATAAATAAATGATTTTTCTTCTGTTATCTCTGACTGAGCATAGGGCCTCAACTATACTTTTATTATTATATTTATTGCGAGATGTTAGCCAAACGTCATTCCATTAATAGCTTCCTGCTTGCAACTCCCCATCAATTGACCTTCTCTGCATTCTAGCAGGTGCACCAACACGACGGCTGCTTCCCTGCGGATTCCAACGGAGCTCTTGTCGATTAATGTTGGTATTTGGCCTTCGAATTGTGTGGCCTATCCACCGACATTTCCGTTGACATACCTCAATAGAAGCAGGGATTTGGTTTGTCGCGTTTAGTAGATCTTCATTTCCTTGAAAATGATTTGAAAATAAAAATTTTTGTAATTTTTCAAAAAAAAAAAAAATTTTTGTTTCAAACAAAAAAATTACTTTCAAAACGACTACTCGGATTAAAAAAAGTAATAAGTGTTCCTGATGTCGAATTTCGGCTTTTTTATTTAGTTCAAAAAAGTAAACAGTTTTTGAGTTACGCGAATATTTATTGCGCAACCTCCCCTATGTTTTTATAACGCTATATCTCGAAAACTAGAGCTAACCTAAAAAACGGCTAGCAGCATTGACTAGGTCTCCCTTTTGTCTGTAAAAAAAGTTGTCAAAATCGAGCACAGTGTTATGAGCACTAATCCTGAGCCTACCTAAGGCACCTAAATTGCCCAAAAACGCATTTCTTTAACTTCCTTTAGTGTTTCTTCTTTGTCATTCTTCCTCTGACTACATTTGGGAAAAAAGACACCATTCGAGTCAAACAACCAGCCAAACATCCAGTTAAGTCAGAGCTAGAGGCATTCTCCACAACCACTATGTGCCACCGCCACTGCAGCCACGATCACTACATTTGATCGTAAATGGCACAATTGCATTATTATGTGCGAAAGCATCTATCATTTGAGAAAACAAATAAAATATTGAGACTATTGGCAGGTTGTGTGTGTGTGGTGGCGGTGGTTTAGGAGGAGAGCAGTCTGTCCTCGGAACGCGAAAGACAAACATTCATTGCCAATGAAAATACCACCTACATACTTGTCTTTCCGTCCGTCCGTCCCTCTGATGTCTAATGCTATTGTATGTGCCAGTACTTTATATTGTTTAGCAAAGACTTCTTCAGGTATCTTTTGGCTGACATTCATTTGAAAAATATTTGAAAAAGTCTAACAAGTTGTACATATCCGCATTTTCGTTAGAAACGAAAAGCGAGAAAAAGTATAACAACAAATTTTTGTTTTTAGAAAATTTTGAAAATGGAAAATAACTCCTTAGTTCATAAACGAATTTTACAACTATAAAAGCCTTATATTAGGAATTTTGTGGGGAAAATTTGAATTATAAGCTTATTTTACGTTTATGAATTAGGGGGTAAGACTTTAAGCAAAGACTCTGTAATATAAAGATGTTGCCGTATGGTCATTTCGTAAGAATAGGACTTTGTGAAGGCCTTCGATAGTGTCAACAAAAGCTATCTATCTAGAATTTCAGACAATTGTTATATGCCAACGAAAATTCTAAACTTAACTCGAGTAATGTACGTGTCAAATCCTATACAACGTAAATTGTCAAATCCATTCGGAGTCACACCTGGAGTAAAGTAAGGAAGTATCTTGCCACCTATACTTTTTATCCTTGACATCGACAATACGAGTATAATGCGCACTGCTCGGAATGGGAGACGCGTTATCCAATGGATACAGTTTAAACAACTCGATTACTTGGAATATGCTGATGACTTCAAAGCACGGGTCGGCGCAAAGAGAAAGAACAAAAAATAGTCGGCAGAGTTGCCGTTTTTCTATACTTTTAACAAAAATAGGTATTTTTTTCAATGTGTAGTTCTAAAAAAGAAAAAGTTTTCTACTCCATTTCTTTTTAATATTTTTATCAAAATTTTTTCTAAAGAAAATTCAAAAATTTTTCTAAAGAAAATTCAAAAATTTTTCTAAAGAAAATTCAAAAATTTTTATATAGAAAATTTTATTATAAAAAATTTTAATGTAAAAAATTTTTCTTTAGAAATTTTTTTTATCAAAAATTTTTCTATAGAAAATTTTGTTATCAAAAATTCTTCTATAGAAAATTTTTTTATCGAAAATTTTTCTATAGAAAATTTTTTTATAAAAAATTTTTCTATAGAAAATTTTTTTATCAAAAATTTTTCTAAAGAAAATTCAAAAATTTTTCTATAGAAAATTTTATTATCAAAAATTTGAATGTAGAAAATTTTTCTATAGAAATTTTTTTTATCAAAAATTCTTCTATAGAAAATTTTTTTATCAAAAATTCTTCTATAGAAAATTTTTTCATCAAAAATTTTTCTATAGAAAATTTTTTCATCAAAAATTTGTCTATGGAAATTTTTTTTGTCAAAAATTTTTTATGGAAAATTTTTTTTATCAAAAATAGAAATTTTTTTTATCAAAAATTTTTCTATAGAAATTTTTTTTATCAAAAATTTTTCTATAGAAAATTTTTTTATCAAAAATTTTTCTATAGAAAATTTTTTTATCAAAAAATTTTCTGTAGAAAATTTTTTTTATTAAAAGTTTTCTAAAGAAAATTTTTCTATAGAAAATTTGTTTTTCAAAAATTTTTCTATAGAAATTTTTTTTGTCAAAAATATAAATTTTTTTTATCAAAAATTTTTCTATAGAAAATTGTTTTATCAAAAAATTTTCTATAGAAAATTTTTTTATCAAAAGTTTTCTAAAGAAATTTTTTTTATCAAAAGTTTTCTAAAGAAAATTTTTTTATCAAAAATTTTTCTATACAAAATTTTTTTATCAAAAATTTTTCTATAGAAAATTTTTTTATCAAAAATTTTTCTATAGAAAATTTTTTTATCAAAAATTTTTCTATAGAATTTTTTTTGTTTTATTTTGACAAATTAGTTAGAATGCAGTGAACCTTATATGTTATACATATATTATTTAGATTATCCTAAAAGTATGCTACACAAATGTTTCTAAAATATCTTACATTTCAATCGATATCCAGATAATAAGACTAGAATAAACATATTACTAGATTATTGCCAAGACTTTATGGCTAAACCACATGACTCTACCAAGTATATGTCAAAACTATATGAGTAGATCATATGACAAGTCTATAAGACTAGACTTTATGGCTTGACTACATTAAGACTATATGACTAGACCAGGGCTGCCAGAAATTTTTCATAAAAAATCGGCATTATCTGCAGTAAATTTTCAGAAATGGAAAAAAGATTGGAATAGTCAAAAATATATCGCAAATATAGCCGAATATTAAAACAAACGTTCATTGAAACTTTTTCTATAGTACAAACTTTTATAGAAAATTTTTGAATAGAACAAATTTTATATTAAAAAATTTTCTAAAAGAAAAAAATCATACTGAAAATTTCTCTATATAAAGAATTAAAAATCTTTCTATTCAAAAAATTTGATATTAAAAATTTTTTTATACTAAAAATGTTTATGGAAAAATTTTTTTTTAAAAAAAATTTTACTTCGTCGACCTATATCCAAAATGGCTTATCAACAAAATACTGATTTTTCAGGAGAAGCTAAAAACTCTTTTATTCTCTTATTAGTGAGTTTTTAACAAAGTGATCTTTTACAATATGATTGATAAGGAGTCTACCAATCATATTGTAAAAGATGACTTTGTTAAAAACTCACTAATAAGAGAATAAAAGAGTTTTTTGCTTCTCCTGAAAAATCAGTATTTTGCACATAAGCCACTTTAGATATAGGCCGACGATATGTAAAATTTTTCAATACAAAAAAATTTTATGTTGAAAATTTTTCTATAAAAAAATATGGAATATATGGAAAATTTTTCAATATAAAAAATTGTATGTAAAAAATTTTCCTCTACAAAAAATTTAATATTAAATATTTTTTTTATTAAACAAGTAAGAGTGGTATAGTCGGCTTTGCCGAATCTTGGATACCCAATGGTGTTGCAAAAGTACTTAATGTAATTACTAGCAAAATTTGGTTATACTAGTATTATATGCAAAGAGTCTTTAAAATTATGAGTCAGAAAAAGAAAAGCTTTTCGGTGGCGTCATCATCTAGAGGGTTGTGCACTTTAATTCGTACGAATTATCCAACTAGTAAAAGTTCTTGATTAGTTATGTAAAACTCTGAAGTTAGCGGACTGATTTAGGTCAAAGCTTTAACAATGATAAGCCCTCAACTTATAGGGTATACACTCTTAGTTTTAGATACATACGTGAAATATATAGCTTTTGAATGGATGGATATCAGCTTTGTCGGAAAACTTATTACAGATTTACTTATTTATCTGAAGTTATTTAATTAATTAAAATGAACACTTCATCAATAATATTTGGGATGTATTGTTCTTTCGATCTGTCCGATGGATGTTTGGAAAGTTTTGCTCTAGTTCCTTGTGCAATTTTAATGTGATTTAATTTATCAGCATTAAATCGATTCCCGGTCGGGGTTATATGGGAGATTTCACTAAATGTGAATAGAGCTCGCTCATTTTCAATATCGAACTTTTCAAGAGAACAGAAATTCTTTTGTCAAATGTTGTCCCTCTAGAAAGTTTATTTTAGGCGCTATCGTCCTGAATATCAATATTGTACAACGTCTTTGTACTAAATGTCATCATCATATCTTAGGCGAAGTTATGCGGGATCAATTGTCAAACGTGAACGGATTTCTCCCAATTGCAATTAAAAAATTTAAATTTTCGTTGATATGTGAGATACTTACATACATATGTAGGTTTTAAACGGATATCATGTAGTTAGCTGCATTTGTGTACTTCCTAGGAAGATTACCTATAATTTGATATATGTATAATACATTCTCAAATGTTATCATAATGTTCAAAAGTCAGACACAAAATTAAGATTAATGCAGAGTGTCTGTCTGCTAAAATCAGATTTGTGGAGCTCCTGGATTTTACACAAAATTTTAGGATATTGTCCACCCTGAATTTTATCATTGTCGATCAAAACACCATCGCTTAAACGCTAAATTATATCTACCACAAATTACCGAATGCATCAGGATTTAGGTAATCCCCTGCGAAGGACGCTATTAAATTTCATCAAAATAAACACCTGAGATATCGACAAAACAGGAGCTCCAAAAACTTGACTACAACAGGAAAAATTACAGACAGGTAGACGGACGGACAAAAAAACAGACGGACGGACGGACGGACAAACAAATAGACGGACGGACAGACAGACAAACAGACGGACGGAGGTCGCGAAATCGATTCTCCTGCCGATTCTGAGTTGATCGGTACAATTTGAATGGTATTCGTAATCAGATTTGTGGAGTATAGATTTTAGAAAATCCTCACACAAAGAACGATGTCAAATTTCATCACAATCGGTCCATAAACACCTAAGATATCGCTGAAACAATACTTACAAAATGTAAACAAAATTTCTTAGACACGTACTTTGGGCAATTTGCTGTACATCAAATGTAGTGTGTTATGGCGATATCTCAATTGTTTATGGACCGCTTTTGATAAAATTTAATAACGTGCTTGGCGGGGGAATTTCCTAAAATCTGATATAAAATTTATGTAGGTCCGTGCTAAAGGAGGATGGTTTTTCCTATTTCTGCATTTCATTTTTTTCAACAAACATTCTCTAATGCGAACTTTGGGCAATTTGCGATACATCAAATTCAGTGTTTTGGCGATATCTCAGTTGTTTGTGGACCGATTTTGATAAAATGTATTAAAGAGTGCTTTGGGAAACTATTTCCTACAATCTGATATATAACATATTATCACATGTACACCAAGAGTATCTTTTTTCTCTTGTTATTTAAATCAAAAATTTTAAAATTTTCGTCTAAATTTTGGTATTTTTTCGATATTTTCGGTGTTTATAAACCGATTTTAATGAAATTTAATAGCGTTCATTGCGGGAGAATTTCCTAAAATCTGATATATAATTTATGTAAGTCCATCCTCCAGCGGCTTCAGAAACTTGATTTCAACAGACAGACGGACAGACAGACAGACAGACAGACAGACAGACAGGCAGGCAGACAGACAGACAGACAGACAGACAGACAGACAGACAGACAGACAGACAGACAGACAGACAGACAGGCAGGCAGACAGACAGACAGACAGACAGACAGACAGACAGACAGACAGACAGACAGACAGACAGACAGACAGACAGACAGACAGACAGACAGACAGACAGACAGACAGAGAGACAGACAGACAGACAGACAGACAGACAGACAGGCAGACAGACAGACAGACAGACAGACAGACAGACAGACAGACAGACAGACAGACAGACAGACAGACAGGCAGACAGACAGACAGACAGACAGACAGACAGACAGACAGACAGACAGACAGACAGACAGACAGACAGACAGACAGACAGACAGACAGACAGACAGACAGACAGACAGACAGACAGACATCGCTTAATCGATTCTCCTCCCGATTCTGAGTCGATCGGTATAATTTTTATGGGGTCTACGATCACTAATAAAAAAATTACAAACGGAATCACAAACTTATAATACCCTTTCACCTATTGGTGGAGGGTATAAAAAATGAAATATGAAAAATTCTTCTTTACAAAAAAATTTAAATAGGAAAATTTTCGAACAAAAAAATTTATATATAAAATTTTTATATAGAAAAATTTTTTTTTTTAATGTTTCTGTAGAAAAAATTTTATATAGTACAATTTCTTATTAATTTGTTTTTCGTTTCCAAATTTTGACTCTGTAAATTCTTATGCATCGGTATTATTGAAAACTTATATCGTTTTTAATCTCTGATTTGTTAAATATGTTTAAAAACTGTTAAAACTAAATGTTTTTTCTAACCAAAATCTGCATATCGGCACTTTACTATTTTTCAGGTTAAAAATCGTCAAAATGCAGATAAATCGACAAATCTGGCAGGCCTGGACTAGACTCTTTTTCAAGACTTCATGACCAGACTTTGCGATTCATTACTTCCTTGATCAAGTATTAGACAATATACTCTCATATACAAAATCTGATCTTATTGGGGAGATCCATGCTATTGTAATCTAATCTAAAAGAGAATAAAACCATGATTTGCTATTAAGATCAGTATTATGACAATCACAGATCGTACATAACGAAGACAATTCACAGATTTTAGTAGATTTTACCTACATAATATTTTAAGTGTAGCTCATAAATAGATTTTTTTTCTTTCCTTAACGTTTAACTAAAATATTTATGTTAAATCATTAATTGAATGTGTTATAATTATTTTTTGTTGTAAGACAAGTAAATCTTTAAAAGGTCGGTTATATCTAAAGATATTAAAATTTTTCTTTCTTCTTTAAAATTGTAATTAATGTACTAATGTATTGTGTGTGATAATTGTTTAAATCTTAAAAAAAAAACTTTCACTCATCGCACGTTTTTTCGTTCATAGAAAAAAATAAATAATTTTAATGTTCATCACTTAATACTTTTATATTTATAATTGATTTTGCACATTAATAAACAATTTCTCATTACAATCTGACACGAGTTGATTTTATTCTCCAAAAAACATAAAAGAAAACAATAAAATCAATTATTTTTCAATAATTTGGGATTTTTGGCAGAAATTCGTTCAGCCTCGGGAAAATACTTTTTTTTTTAGCGGCAGATAACAAAAGAATTCCAAGCCGCTTGATTTTCGAAGGGGGCTATAAAATCTCTTTCGAAAGGAGCTCATAAGTTTTATGACTTTATGATATTAAATTTTAATGTTAATTTTGGCATTTGAACGAAGACATAAAAAAAAAAAGAAATTAAAATACAAATTTTGCTGCTTTAATTAAAAACAGAATTCCTTTCAAAATTTTCTAACAAATTTTTAAAAAAATCCCTATAAAAATAGGAAATTTTTAAATAATTTCCTATAAAAATAAGAAATTTTTGAAAAATTTCCTATAAAAATAAGAAATTTTTGAAAAATTTCCTACAAAAATAAGAAATTTTTGAAAAATTTCCTATAAAAATAAGAAATTTTTGAAAAATTTCCTATAAAAATAAGAAATTTTTGAAAAATTTCCTATAAAAATAAGAAATTTTTGAAAAAATTCCTATAAAAATCATGAACTTTAAAAAAATATAAAAATAGGAAATTTCTGAAAAATTTCCTATAAAAATAGAAGATTTTGAAAAACTTCCTATAAAAATAAGAATTTTTGAAAATGTTCCTATAAATTTAAGAAATTTTTGGAAAATTTTCTACAAAAATAAGAAAAATCTCCTATAGAAATTTTTGAAAAATTTCTTATAGAAATTTTTGAAAAATTTCCTATAGAAATTTTTGAAAAATTTCCTATAGAAATTTTTGAAAAATTTCCTATAGAAATTTTTGAAAAATTTCCTCTAGAAATTTTTGAAAAATTTCCTATAGAAATTTTTGAAAAATTTCCTATAGAAATTTTTGAAAAATTTCCTATAGAAATTTTTGAAAAATTTCCTATAGAAATTTTTGAAAAATTTCCTATAGAAATTTTTGAAAAATTTCCTTTAGAAATTTTTGAAAAATTTCCTTTAAAAATAAGAAATTTTCGAAAAATTTTCTATAAAAATTATGAATTTTTGAAAAATTTCCTATAAATATAGGAAATTTCTGAAAAATTTCCCATAAAAATAGAAGATTTTTGAAAAACTATCTATAAAAATAAGAATTTTTGAAAATATTCCTATAAAAATAAGAAATTTTTGGAAAATTTTCTACAAATATAAGAAATTTTTGGAAAATTTTCTACAAAAATAGGAAATTTTTTGAAAATTTCGTATAAAATATTTTGAAAAATTTCCTATAAAAATAGGAATTTTTGAAAAATTTACTAAAAAAAAAATTGCAAATTTTGTAGAAAAAAATGGGAAAAATTTCTTATTAAAATAGGAAATTTTTAAAATTTTTAAAAACTTCTTATAGAAATAAGAAATTTTTGAAAACTTTCCCAAAAAAAAAAAAGTTTTTAAAAATTTCCTTTAAATTAAGAAATTTTTGAAAATCTTCCCATTAAAATAAGAAATTTTCCCATTAAAATAAGAAATTTCCTATATAAATAAAAAAATTTAAGCAACAAAATTATAAATTTTTTAAAAATTTGCTTAAAAATTAGAAAATTTTAAAAATTTCCTATAAATATAAAAAATTTTTGAAAAATTTCCTATAAAAATAAGAAATTTTTGAAAAGTTTTCTATAAAAATAAGAAATTTTTGAAAATTTATCCTATAAAAATAAGAATTTTTTGAAAAATTTCCTATAAAAATAAAAAAAATTTAGAAAGTTTCCAATAAAAATAGGAAATTTTTGAAAAATTTTCTATAAAAATAAGAAATTTGTGAACAATTTCTTATAAAAATAAGAAATTTTTGAAAAATTTTCTATAAAAATACAAAGGTTTGCTATAAAAATAAGAAATTTTTGATAAATTTCCTATAAAAATAAGAAATTTTGAAAAAAAATTCTATAAAACTAAGAAATTTTTGAAAAATTTCCTATATAAATAAGATTTTTTAAAAAATTTCCGGTAAAAATAGGAAATTTTTAAAAAATTTCCAATAAAAATAAGAAATTTTTAAACAGTTTCCTACAAAAATAGGAAATTTTTGAAAAAAATCCTATAAAAATAAGAAATTTTTGAAAAATTTTCTATAAAAATAAGAAATTTTTAAAAATATTCCTTTAAAACTAAGAAATTTTTGAAAAAATTCTATAAAAATAGGAAATTTTTGAGAAATTTGTTATAAAAATCTTAAATGGTTGAAAATTTTGAAAAAAAAAAAAAATTTGTTAAACAAATTATTGAAATAAATTTTTATAATTTCTACATAAGTCTCTTAGAAATAATTTATAAGGAACTGTCAACCATCTGTCAATGTCATGTTAGGTATGTATGTGCTACAAATGTCAAAGTGACATCAAACCAATTTTATTGCAAATTCATTTAATTGAGAATGTTCTTTAGTTGATAAACTCTAAAATTCTTTATTATCTTATAAATGTTTATTGGGTTATAAATATTTTCAAAACTATTTCAAAAATATTCCATTAATTTATGTGAAGTAATTCCGTTCCTTTCCAACTTTTTCTGCTATTTCCATAAAAAGTGTTAAAATGCAAAAAGCGATGAAAAAAAGTGAAATAATAACAATTTAGCACAGCTGTCATGTGGTGGACCACAATGAAAACTATTATTACTATTGACTTTTTTCTATTTCTATTTTTTTTTTAAATTTTTTTCTTATAAAGAAAAGTATTAGAAGCTTAAGAGGCTAACAAAATAATATTAAAGAAATGCTAACTAATGCCGAGTAATCCAGATGATGATGATAATCATTATTAAAATCGTAATGTGGAGATTTGTATGTAGATACAAATATTGGGTCTATGGAGATGAATTGCTTAAATTTAGCTTTATCTCTAGAGAAGCCAGACAAAAGAAAGTAAAATCTTAAATTAAATTTTTAATACGTTTATTGTAAAGATCAGACAAATATTTATTTAAAAAAGTGAAGAGAAAAATAATAATAATAAAATGCTTAGGAGATTTATGCAAAATAAGGTTAATTGCTAATTCATAAAATGATTTGTTATATTAACGAAAATTTCGTTAAATGTAAGAAATTTAGTATATAATACCAGATTTAGTTTATGTTTTAAAAATTTCATGTTTTTGAAAATAAGTCTATATGTATATGTTATCGTTCTGTGTTTTGAGGCTATGGATCTGTTATTTGTTCTTTCACATCTGCAGGTGATTGAAATATCAACTGACAGATTGTTTGCATTTAACTACCAAAACTTAATGTTTTAACCAGTTTTTTAGTGGCCATAAATTAAGGAATTCGTTTTATAGCTAAAATGTAAAGCTGTAAAATCAATCGTGAAAATTGGATTTTAATTAAAAAAGCTTTAGGCAAACAAGAAACGTTAAAGGATAAAAGAGGAAATATATATAGGAAATTTTTCAAAAATTTCCTATCTTTATAGGAAATTTTTCAAAAATTTCCTGTTTTTATAGGAAATTTTTCAAAAATTTCCTATTTTTATAGGAAATTTTTCAAAAATTTCCTATTTTTATAGGAAATTTTTCAAAAATTTCCTATTTTTATAGGAAATTTTTCAAAAATTTCCTATTTTTATAGGAAATTTTTCAAAAATTTCCTATTTTTATAGGAAATTTTTCAAAAATTTCCTATTTTTATAGGAAATTTTTCAAAAATTTCCTATTTTTATAGGAAATTTTTCAAAAATTTCCTATTTTTATAGAAAATTTTTCAAAAATTTCCTATTTTTATAGGAAATTTTTCAAAAATTTCCTATTTTTATAGGAAATTTTTCAAAAATTTCCTATTTTTATAGGAAATTTTTCAAAAATTTCCTATTTTTATAGGAAATTTTTCAAAAATTTCCTATTATTATAGCAAATTTTTCAAAAATTTCCTATTTTTATAGGAAATTTTTCAAAAATTTCCTATTTTTATAGGAAATTTTTCAAAAATTTCCTATTTTTATAGGAAATTTTTCAAAAATTTCCTATTTTTATAGGAAATTTTTCAAAAATTTCCTATTTTTATAGGAAATTTTTCAAAAATTTCCTATTTTTATAGGAAATTTTTCAAAAATTTCCTATTTTTATAGGAAATTTTTCAAAAATTTCCTATTTTTATAGGAAATTTTTCAAAAATTTCCTATTTTTATAGGAAATTTTTCCTATTTCCTATTTTTATAGGAAATTTTTCAAAAATTTCCTATTTTTATAGGAAATTTTTCAAAAATTTCCTATTTTTATAGGAAATTTTTCAAAAATTTCCTATTTTTATAGGAAATTTTTCAAAAATTTCCTATTTTTATAGGAAATTTTTCAAAAATTTCCTATTTTTATAGGAAATTTTTCAAAAATTTCCTATTTTTATAGGAAATTTTTCAAAAATTTCCTATTTTTATAGGAAATTTTTCAAAAATTTCCTATTTTTATAGGAAATTTTTCAAAAATTTCCTATTTTTATAGGAAATTTTTCAAAAATTTCCTATTTTTATAGGAAATTTTTCAAAAATTTCCTATTTTTATAGGAAATTTTTCAAAAATTTCCTATTTTTATAGGAAATTTTTCAAAAATTTCCTATTTTTATAGGAAATTTTTCAAAAATTTCCTATTTTTATAGGAAATTTTTCAAAAATTTCCTATTTTTATAGGAAATTTTTCAAAAATTTCCTATTTTTATAGGAAATTTTTCAAAAATTTCCTATTTTTATAGGAAATTTTTCAAAAATTTCCTATTTTTATAGGAAATTTTTCAAAAATTTCCTATTTTTATAGGAAATTTTTCAAAAATTTCCTATTTTTATAGGAAATTTTTCAAAAATTTCCTATTTTTATAGGAAATGTTTCAAAAATTTCCTATTTTTATAGGAAATTTTTCAAAAATTTCCTATTTTTATAGGAAATTTTTCAAAAATTTCCTATTTTTATAGGAAATTTTTCAAAAATTTCCTATTTTTATAGGAAATTTTTCAAAAATTTCCTATTTTTATAGGAAATTTTTCAAAAATTTCCTATTTTTATAGGAAATTTTTCAAAAATTTCCTATTTTTATAGGAAATTTTTCAAAAATTTCCTATTTTTATAGGAAATTTTTCAAAAATTTCCTATTTTTATAGGAAATTTTTCAAAAATTTCTTATTTTTATAGGAAATTTTTCAAAAATTTCTTATTTTTATAGGAAATTTTTCAAAAATTTCCTATTTTTATAGGAAATTTTTCAAAAATTTCCTATTTTTATAGGAAATTTTTCAAAAATTTCCTATTTTTATAGGAAATTTTTCAAAAATTTCCTATTTTTATAGGAAATTTTTCAAAAATTTCCTATTTTTATAGGAAATTTTTCAAAAATTTCTTATTTTTATAGGAAATTTTTCAAAAATTTCCTATTTTTATAGGAAATTTTTCAAAAATTTCCTATTTTTATAGGAAATTTTTCAAAAATTTCCTATTTTTATAGGAAATTTTTCAAAAATTTCCTATTTTTATAGGAAATTTTTCAAAAATTTCCTATTTTTATAGGAAATTTTTCAAAAATTTCCTATTTTTATAGGAAATTTTTCAAAAATTTTCTATTTTTATAGGAAATTTTTCAAAAATTTCCTATTTTTATAGGAAATTTTTCAAAAATTTCCTATTTTTATAGGAAATTTTTCAAAAATTTCCTATTTTTATAGGAAATTTTTCAAAAATTTCCTATTTTTATAGGAAATTTTTCAAAAATTTCCTATTTTTATAGGAAATTTTTCAAAAATTTCCTATTTTTATAGGAAATTTTTCAAAAATTTCCTATTTTTATAGGAAAATTTTCAAAAATTTCCTATTTTTATAGGAAATTTTTCAAAAATTTCCTATTTTTATAGGAAATTTTTCAAAAATTTCCTATTTTTATAGGAAATTTTTCAAAAATTTCCTATTTTTATAGGTAATTTTTCAAAAATTTCCTATTTTTATAGGAAATTTTTCAAAAATTTCCTATTTTTATAGGAAATTTTTCAAAAATTTCCTATTTTTATAGGAAATTTTTCAAAAATTTCCTATTTTTATAGGAAATTTTTCAAAAATTTCCTATTTTTATAGGAAATTTTTCAAAAATTTCCTATTTTTATAGGAAATTTTTCAAAAATTTCCTATTTTTATAGGAAATTTTTCAAAAATTTCCTATTTTTATAGGAAATTTTTCAAAAATTTCCTTTTTTTATAGGAAATTTTTCAAAAATTTCCTATTTTTATAGGAAATTTTTCAAAAATTTCCTATTTTTATAGGAAATTTTTCAAAAATTTCCTATTTTTATAGGAAATTTTTCAAAAATTTCCTATTTTTATAGGAAATTTTTCAAAAATTTCCTATTTTTATAGGAAATTTTTCAAAAATTTCCTATTTTTATAGGAAATTTTTCAAAAATTTCCTATTTTTATAGGAATTTTTTCAAAAATTTCCTATTTTTATAGGAAATTTTTTAAAAATTTCCTATTTTTATAGGAAATTTTTCAAAAATTTCCTATTTTTATAGGAAATTTTTCAAAAATTTCCTATTTTTATAGGAAATTTTTCAAAAATTTCCTATTTTTATAGGAAATTTTTCAAAAATTTCCTATTTATTTTATTTTACAGACAAAATATGTTATTCCTTATATGAAAATTATACCAAAATCTAATCCACATATAACACCTATAACATTAAACTTTAGATGAATTGTTTAAATATTTTAAGAAAAAAACTATTGTATTTTTTTTTTGCCAAAAGCAAGTGAAATGATTTTATATTACACAAAAAATATAAAATTAAAATCTTTTACAATCCACGACCAAGTCCAATAATAAAAAAAAATCTACTAAAAAAAACGACCTTAGGCTGAGATCTTTCATAAATTGAAAAAATGCACACGAGTGAGTGCAATCGCAGAACATATGAAATCCAATGGGAATTTTTTCTTTTATTTTCGAATATTGTCTAAGAAACTGGCGCTTTTTAATAGAAAAGAAGTAGAAACGAAAGAAAAAATAACTCCTCAAGATTATAACAATCAGACAGTAACTGAAGGAAAGACAGCGAGACAGACAAATAGACATCTAAGACATACATACGTCGTAATTAAGTCGCTAGAGGTTGTTGTTGGCCAAAAACCGAAAAGAAACGGCTCAAGTTTAAGTACTTCAGCCACTTAGTACCAACTCGAATACTTTTCCTTGTAAAACAGAATAATCCAGTCAAATCTATTTATTCATATACTCAAATCCGTATAAAGAGATTCTTTTCCTGCCATAGCATTTCCAAGTTTGTCTTAAGTGTTCCATAGACTGTGATGATGTTGGCTCACTTTCCACCTTAAGGAACGCCCGAAAAAATATTGCAACACACACACATACACTAGACATTTTTTTGAAATCACATTCATTTTTCTCATTAACGTTTTGCAGAAGTCGAATTTTATTTTATGGTGAAAACATGACTTTAATTTTAGCAATTCTATGTCTGCATGTTAGAAGTAAAAAATAGAAAATAAGAAATTGGCATTCTTTTATTGCATCTAGATTCTAGATACATATCGTTAAAAAGATACTTTTTGAGGAAGGAAGGTATGATAGATAAGGCAGTTTGAGAGGTGGCATAAATTTGGTTGGTTTGAGTTATTTGTTGATAGATTATTTTACCCTCTTGAAGTACAATTCTTAAAATTTTCTATGGAAATAAGAAATGTTTGAAAAATTCCTATAAAATAAGAAATTTAAAACATACCAATTTAAAAAAAAAATACAAACGGAATCACAAACTTATAATACCCTTTCACCTATTGGTGAAGGGTATAATAAGAAATTTTTGAAACATTTCTTATAAAAATAAGAAACTTTTAAAAGATTTCCTGTAAAATTAAGTAATTTTTGTAAAATTAAGTAACTTTTCTAAATTTTTTTTTAAATTTCTATAAAAATAAGAAATTTTTGAAAAATTTTCTATCAAAATATACAAAAATAAGACATTTGTGAAAAATTTTCTACAAAAATAAGAAATTTTTGAAAAATTTCTTATAAAAATAAGAAATTTTGGAAAAATTTCTTATAAAAATAAGAAATTTTTGAAAAATTTCTTATAAAAATAAGAAAATTTCCAAAAATATCCTATAAAAATCAGATATTTTTCAAAAATTTCTTATGAAAAAAGAAACTTTTTAAAAATTTCCTATAAAAAAGGGAATTGTTTAAAAATTTACTATAATAATAAAAAAATTTCAAAATTTCCTATAAAAATAAGAAATTTTTGAAAAATTTCCTTTAAAAATAAGAAATTTTTGAAAAATTTCCTATAAAAATAGGAAATTTTTGAAAAATTTCCTATAAAAATAGGAAATTTTTGAAAAATTTCCTATAAAAATAGGAAATTTTTGAAAAATTTCCTACAAAAATATTTTGTAAAAATAAAAATATCCTATAAAAAAAAATTTTTAAATTCCTATAAATAAGGAAAGTTCTAAAAATTTCCAATAAAAATAAAAAAATTTTGAAAAATTTCCTATAAAAATAAGAAATTTTTGAAAAATTTCCTATAAAAATAAGAAAATTTTTTTAATATTTCCTATAAATAAGAAATTTTTTAAAAATTTCCTATAAACATAAAAAATTAAAAAAAATTCCTATAAAATTAAGAAATTTTCCTCTATAAGTAAGAAATTTTAAAAAAAATTCCTCTATAAGTAAGAAGTTAAAAAAAATTCGTTAAAAAATAAGAAATTTTTGAATATTTTCTTATAAAAATAAGACATTTTTGAAAAATTTCCTATAAAAATAAGAAATTTTTGACGAATTTCCTAAAATAAAAATAAGAAATTTTTTAAAAATTTCCTATAAAAATAAGAAATTTTTGAAAAATTTCCTATAAAAATAAGAATTTTTTTAAAAATTTCCTATAAATAAGAAATTTTTGAAAAATTTCCTATAAACATAAGAAATTTTAGAAAAAATTCCTATAGAAATAAGAATTATTTTTTTTAGGAAATTCTTCAAAAATTACTTATTTTTATAGGAAATTTTTCAAAAATGTCTTATTTTTATAGGAAATCATTTGAAAATTTCTTATTTTTTAACGAAATTTTTTTTAAGTTTCTTACTTATAGAGGAAATTTTTTAAAAATTTCTTTTTAAAAAATAAGAAATTTTCAAATGATTTCCTATAAAAATAAGACATTTTTGAAAAATTTCCTATAAAAATAAGAAATTTTTGAAGAATTTCCTAAAAAAAATAAAAAAATTGCAAAATTTCCTATAAAAATAAGAAATTTTTCAAAAATTTCCTATAAAAATAAGACATTTTTTTAAAATTTCTTATAAGAATCAGAAATTATTTCAAAATTTCTTATAAGAATGAGTAATTTTTCAAAATTTCCTATAAAAAAAAAGAAAATTTTGAAAAATTTTATATAAAAATTTTTGAAAAATTTCCTATCAAAATAAGAAATTTTTGAAGAATTTCCTATAAAAATAAGAAATTTTGGAAAAAGTTGCTATAAAAATAAGAAATTTTTGAAAAATTTCAAGAAATTTTTGAAAAAAGCAAGAAATTTTTGAAAAAAGCAAGAAATTTTTGAAAAAAGCAAGAAATTTTTTAAAAATTTCCTAAAAAATAAGAAATTTTTTCAAAATTTTCCATAAAAATAAGAAATTTTTGAAAATGTTCCTATAAAAATAAGAAATTTTTAAAAAATTTTCCTATAAAAATAAGAAATTTTTTAAAAATTTTCTATAAAAATAATTTCCAATAAAAACAGGAAAATTTTTAAAAATTTGCTATAAAAATAAGAAATTTTTCAAAAATTTCCTATAAAAATACAGTATACGGTATATGTATGAGAAAAGTGATTTAAACTTAACAAGAATGATAGATGAATTAATTAGAGTTCCACAAAGTTAAGATCTATGTATGTTGCATGCACCATAATCCCTAACGAAACTACTAATTAAATT
Organism: Stomorhina lunata; assembly: GCA_933228675.1. Taxonomy (NCBI): domain Eukaryota; kingdom Metazoa; phylum Arthropoda; class Insecta; order Diptera; family Rhiniidae; genus Stomorhina; species Stomorhina lunata. The sequence continues at coordinate 11,671,626 of OW121742.1, read as the reverse complement.
TGGAATGTAGGTAATAATTAAACAACATGTCACTAGCATCAAGCATTAAGAGTAGAGTAAAATATTTACTCTGTCTTTAAGTTTCATTTACAAAAGAATTTTTCTCAAATAAATATTTATTTAGCCCCATTTTAATAAGTTGGTTGCCACCTCCTTTATTTTTCCCTAGATCAAATACTACAATATCTTCTATCTATTTAATAGATTCTTGTCACATATTGAACGCACTTACATATAACAAACATTGTCACGATACCTACTTTACCTTCATTCATTTGTACAACAAACGGAGGCACAAAAGGTATTCATTAAAGAATGTTGCAGCAACAGTTGGTATTTGTGAGCCACTTATCGCTATTTGACATCGTATAATAATAAAATGATCTTCGTATCTTAAGAAAGTTTTGGTTTCGTGTGAGTTGATGTTGTTTTTCGAATATGAAAAAATTTACGATATCAAAAATTTTCAAAAGAAAATTTTTCGAAATCAAAGTTTTCTAAAGAAAATTTAACGATGTCAGAAATTTTCTATAGAAAATTTTACGATATTTAGAATTTTTTTTTTAGAAAATTTTATAATATCAAATCAAAATATCAAATTTTGCGATATCAAAAATTTTCTATAGAAAATTTTACGATATTTAGAAATTTTTTTTTTAGAAAATTTTATAATATCAAATATTTTCTATAGAAATTTTTGCGATATCAAAAATTTTCTATAGAAAATTTTACGATATCAATAATTTTCTGTAGAAAATTTTACGATATCAGAAATTTTCTACTATATCAAAAATTTTCTGTGAAAATTTTACGATATCAAAAATTATCAAATATTTTCTATAGAAAATTTTACGATTTCAGAAAATTTCTATTAAAAATTTAAAAATTTTTCTATAGAAAATTTTACAATATCAGAATTTTTTTGTAGAAAATTTTACGATATCAGAAATTTTCTATAGAAAATTTTACGATATCAAAATTTTCTTAAGAAAATTTTACGATATCAGAAATTTTCTAGAAAATTTTACGATGTTAAACTTTTCTATAGAAAATTTTTAATCAGAAATTTTCTTTAGAAAATTTTATGATATCAAATATTTTCCATAGACAATTTTACGACATCAGCAGTTTTCTAGAAAATTTTACGATGTTAAAATTTTCTATAGAAAATTTTACGATAACAGAAATTTTCTATACAAAATTTTACGATCTCAGAAATTTATAAAGAAAATTTTTCTACATCAAAAATTTTATATAGAAAATTTTAAGATAAACAATTTCTTAAAGAAAATTTTACAATATTAAAATTTTCTAAAAAAAATTTTACGATATCAGAAATTTTCTATAGCAAATTTTACTTTATTTAGAATTTTTCTATAGAAAATTTTACGATATCAGAAATTTTTTACATAAATTTTTACGATATCAAAAATTTTACAATATCAAAAAATTTCTACAGAAAATTTTACGATATTAGACATTTTGTTTAGAAAATTTTACGAAATAAGAAATTTTCAATAGAAAATTTTACAATTTTAGAAATTTAATATAGAAATTTTTACGATATCAGAAATTTTCTAAAGAAAATTTCAAGATAACAAAAAAATTTTAAAGATATTTAAACATTTCCTATAAAAATAAGAAATTTTTAAAAATTTCCTACAAAAAGAAAAAATATGTTGAAAAATTTCCCATTAAAATATAAAATTTTTAAAAATTTTTCTATAAAAATAAGAAATTTTTGAAAAACTTTTTATAAAAATAAGAAATTTCCTATAAAAAATATAAATTTTTAAAAAATTTCCTATAAAAATAAGAAATTTTGGAAAAATTTTCTATAAAAATAAAAAAATTTAAAAAAAAATTTCTCTAAAAATAAGAAATTTTTTGAAAAATTTCCTATAAAAATAAGAAATTTTTAAAAAATTTTCTATAAAAATAAGAAAATTAAAAAAAAAAATCCTCTAAAAATAAGAAATTTTTTGAAAAATTTCCTATAAAAATAAGAAATTATTAAAAAATTTCCTATAAAAATAAGAAATTTTTAAAAAATTTTCTACAAAAAGAAAAAAAATGTTGAAAATTTTCCTATTAAAATATAAAATTTTTGAAAACTTTTCTATAAAAATAAGAAATTTTTGAAAAATTTCCTATAAAAATAAGAAATTTTTGAAAATTTTTCTATAAAAATAAGAAATTTTTTAAAAATTTACGATATAAGAAATTTTCTATACAAATTTCCTATAAAAATAAGAATTTTATTGAAAAATTTCCTATAAAAAATAAGAAAATTTTAAAAACATTTCCTCTAAAAATACGAATTTTTTTGGAAAATTTCCTTTAAAAGTAAGAAATTTTTGAAAAGTTTCCTATAAAAATAAGAAATTTGTGACAAATTTCCTATAAAAATGAGAAATTTTTGAAAATTTTTCTATAAAAATAAGAAATTTTTGAAAAATTTCCTATAAAAATAAGAAATTTTTGAAAATATTCTATAAAAATAAGAAATTTTTGAAAAATTTCCTATAAAAATAAGAAATTTTTAAAAAAATTTCTATGAAATTAAGAAATTTTTGAAAAATTTACGATATAAAAAATTTGCGATATTAGAAATTTTCTAAAAAAATTTTACCAAATAAAAAATTTTTTTAGAAAGTTTCAAGTTATTTAGAAAATTTCTATAGAAAATTTTACGATATTAAAAATTGTCGATCGAAAATTTTTCGATATTAGAAATTTTCTATAGAAAATTTTGCGATCCCAGAAATTTTCTATCCAAACTTTTACGACATCAGAAATTTGGTATAGAACTTATATTAATAATTTTTTATATAAACTTTTGCGATATTGAAAGTTTTATGATACCAACAATTTTCTATATAAAATTTTACGATATCAAAAAATTTAATAAAAAAACATAATCATAAATAAATTTTTGTCAAAACTTTAAAAAGTATAAATAAAATTTTTTTAAATTAAAAAAAAAAAAAAAATTAAAAATTAAATGTACCTGGGATTGGAACCCGGGCAATTAATGCAATATAATTAATGGTTATGGTTGCACTTAAAAGTTTTATTTACTTCCTGAACTGCCAAAATTACATACAATTGATTTTATGTCTATTTTATGGTTTTTCGAAACTAAAAATTAAGAATTTTACCTAAATGGCGAAACAGCATCTCTAACTATATGTGAGTCTAAATATCTTTAATGTCTTTATATATTTTCTTAGTAACTGGGATACATATGGATCTATGTATTGTACAATGTACATATGTATTTATGTATAAATGTATTTATGTTTGAATAGATGAATGGATGTTAAGGAAAAAGAATGCATTTTCTCTTTCTACTTCAGCTTCATTTGTTTCAATGACAGTTAATGTCACATGAATGCAGTCAAGTCATTTAACCAACTTTAGCAACTTTATCCGGTAAATGTGGACTTTGCATGTTTGACTCTATTTTTTTTTGTATGAGGATTCTTTTTTTTCTTTTAGCCAACCATTTTTTACTTTTGGTTAGCGTGTCGATGCCAATTGTTTTTCTTACACTGTTCGGCAGAGTTCATTCAGTTGCTAGTTTGGTAGAGTGGAGTGGAGTCGAGTGGATTGAGTGAGTGAGTGTGTGCTAAGATATTCTCGGGCTTTAACATGTTTCCAGGTTATTATTGTTTTATTATTAGTATTTGCATTTCTCAATTTCAAACCGAAATATTTAAGTAAGAATGAATGGTGGTAAGATATTTTTGAGGGTATCTGGAGAATGTTAGAGACCCTATAGGAAAAATCGTATGATCAAACTTATGTGCTATGTCATGTTGAAGGTAATAGTAGCTCATTACTAGAATACTAACAAGGTGCAATAGCCACTTCATTCAAGGGAAACTCAGTGGCCATTTAGGATTCAATTTATTTTAAAAGAATCTATAAGGTAAGCATTAGGTCATGCAAAAAGTAATGAGTATTCCTTACCACACTTATAGGCAAGTCAATGCCTATAATATTAAAATTTTCAAAAGAATAAATATTGATATAAATGATAAAAAATTTCACATTTTCTTTCAACAAAGTTATTTAGAAAGTAATGGGTACGCATTACCCTACCCCTTACTTCTTCGAATCAAAAAGGTTACCAACATTAAAAAATATTATTATTAAAGTACTTAAAAAACCATTTAAATTTTAGTTACAATTGCTTGTAACATTCAATTGGCATATTGCAAACTGACTGCCAACTTAGCCAGCCTTCCAATCAGCCTTTATGGCCAACAATTTGCTGTTAGCCTCTTTGGCTAATAAAAAAAAAAACAACTACTATCAGCTAAGTCCTAGAAAAAAAAGAGAAGAATTTACATCGTTTTACTAGTTACAACTTGCGTGGTCATAAACTTCACCTCTTTTTCCTTTGTCTATTGTCAAAATGAAGGAACGCACTATAAATCATCTGCAGCTTAAACTAAGGCTGGTTGCTGTCGCTCTGTCTGAACTTATCTACCGCATTGTTATTTCTTTTGGGCTACTCACTCCGAAAGCCAAATATCTACAGCTGTACTTAACGCAAGGCAAGTGCAGTTTGTAGATAACAAGAAAAAAAATAAAATTTATGGTATCAAAAGTTTGCGATATCGAAAATGTTAGCGAAAATTGTCTAAAGAAAAATTTTACGTTAACGAAAACTTTTTAAAGAAATTTTTCTTTAGAAATTTTTTTTCTAAAGAAAAATTTAGGTTAACAGAAATTTTCTAAAGAAAAATTAACATTAACGAAAATTTTCTAAAGAAAAATTCACGTTAACGAAAATATCTAAAGAAAAATTATGGTTAACGAAATATTAAAGTTAGCGAAAATTATCTAAAGAAATATTATGGTTAACAAAAAATTTATCTAAAGAAAAATGATCGTTAGCGAAAATTTTCTAAAGAAAAATTATCGTTAATGAAAATTTTCTAATGAGAAATGATTGTTAATGAAAATTTTCTAAAAAAAAAATATTATCGTTAACGAAAATTTTCTAAAAAATTGTCGTTAACGAAAATTTTCTAAAGAAACGTTATCGTTAACGAAAATTTTCTCAAGAAAAATTATTGATAACGAAAATTTTCTAAAAAATTGTCATTAACGAAAAATTTCTACAGAAAAATTATCGTTAAAGAAAATTTTCTAAAAAAAAATTAAGGTAAACGAAAATTTTCTAAAAAAATTAAAGTTAACGAAAATTTTTTTAAAGAAAAATTATGGTTGACGAAAATTTTCTAAAGAAAAATTATCGTTAACGAAAATTTTCTTAAGAAAAATGATCGCTAACGAAAATTGTTTCAAGAAAAATAATCGTTAATGAAAAATTTTCCGAAGAAAAATTTTTGTTAACGAAAATCTTCTACAAAAATATCGTTAACGAAAATGTTGTAAGGAAAAATTAACGGCAACGAAAATTTTCTAAAGACAAATTATCGTTAACTAAAATTTTCTTAAGACAAATTATCGTTAATGAAAATTTTCTTAAGAAAACTTATCGTTTATTTTCTCAAAAAAAAAAAAAAAAATATCTTTAACGAAAATTTTCTAAAGAAAAATTATCGCCAACGAAATTTTCTAGAGAAAAATTATCGTTAACGAAAATCTTCTAAAGAAAAATGATCGTTAACGAAAATTGTCTAAAGAAAAATGATCGTTAACGAAAACTGTCTAAAGAAAAATGATTGTTAGCGAAAATTTTCTAGAGATAAATTATCGTTAACGAAAACTTTCTAAAGAAAAATTATTGTTAACGAAAATTTTCCAAAGAAAAATTATCGTTAACGAAAATTTTCTAAAGAAAAATTATCGTTAACGAAAACTGTCTAAAGTAAAATGATCGTTAACGAAAATTTTCTAACAAAAAATTATCGTTAACGAAAATTTTCCAAAGAAAAATTATCGTTAACGAAAATCTTCTAAAGAAAAATGATCGTTAACGAAAATGGTCTAAAGAAAAATGATCGTTAACGAAAACTGTCTAAAGAAAAATGATTGTTAGCGAAAATTTTCTAGAGAAAAATTATCGTTAACGAAAATTTTCTAAAGAAAAATTATTGTTAACGAAAATTTTCCAAAGAAAAATTATCGTTAACGAAAATTTTCCAAAGAAAAATTATCGTTAACGAAAACTGTCTAAAGAAAAATTATCGTTAACGAAAATTTTCTAACAAAAAATGATCGTTAACGAAAATTTTCCAAAGAAAAATTATCGTTAACGAAAATTTTCTAAAGAAAAATTATCGTTAACGAACATTTTCTTAAGAAATAATATCGTTAACAAAAATTTTTTAAAGAAAAATTATCGTTAACGAAATTCTTCTTAAGAAAAAATCACGATATATAAAATTTTCTTCAAACATTGAGAAAAATTACGATAACGTAAACTTTGTTGAGGAAAAATTTACGGAACGAAAATTTTTAAAGGAAAAATTTTTGATTTTAAAAATTTTCTATTAAAGAATTTTTGATATCAAAAATTATGTATAAAAAAATAAAAAAAATTTATAGAAATTTTATGATATCAAAAATTGTTTTTAAGTTTTGTGACATCAAAATTTGTCTATTAAAAACTTTGTGATATCAAAAATTTTCTTTAGAAATTTTTATAATAAGAAATATTTAGCAGAAAATGACAAACAACAAATTTTCTATAAAATTTTGAATTAATTTTCATATATTTTTTTTTTATATTTGGCCAGCTTTAAATTTTTAAACTATTTCATTCATAAAAAAATGCAAAATGTTATAGATTATTTTAAATTACTTAAACTTTTTCTTTTGATCTTCATAACGATATTTTAAGGGATCATTAAAAAAAAGTTAATTAAAACTGAGTTTGCTAAAGTAATAAAATCACATACCAAACTCAAAGTAAATGTTTTCCTTTTTTAAAGAAATTTCAAGTAAAAACAAAAATTTCAAAAATTTAATTATATCTTGTTATAGCATGATTTTTTGTTTTTACAGCCGCAAATAACACGTGAAAGTTTTAGATTTTAAAAATTGTTAACATAATATTAAAAATTTAAAAAAAGTCAAAAAATAAGTTTTAAGAATTTTCCCTTGAAGACTTTTCTATAGAAAACTCTTCCCCTTGAAGACTTTTCTATAGAAAAATCTTCCCCTTGAAGACTTTTCTATAGAAAAAATCTTCCCCTTGAAGACTTTTCTATAGAAAAATCTTCCCCTTGAAGACTTTTCTATAGAAAAATCTTCCCCTTGAAGACTTTTCTATAGAAAAATCTTCCCCTTGAAGACTTTTCTATGGAAAACTTTCCCTTGAAGACTTTTCTATAGAAAACTCTTCCCCTTGAAGACTTTTCTATAGAAAACTCTTCCCCTTGAAGACTTTTTTATAGAAAACTCTTCCCCTTGAAGACTTTTCTATAGAAAACTCTTCCCCTTGAAGACTTTTCTATAGAAAACTCTTCCCCTTGAAGACTTTTCTATAGGAAACGCTTCTCCTTGAAGACTTTTCTATAGAAAACTCTTCCCCTTGAAGACTTTACTATAGAAAACTCTTCCCCTTGAAGACTTTTCTAAAGAAAAATCTTCCCCTTGAAGACTTTTCTATAGAAAACTCTTCCCCTTGAAGACTTTTCTATAGAAAACTCTTCCCCTTGAAGACTTTTCTAAAGAAAACTCTTCCCCTTGAAGACTTTTCTAAAGAAAACTCTTCCCCTTGAAGACTTTTCTATAGAAAACTCTTCCCCTTGAAGACTTTTCTATAGAAAACTCTTCCCCTTGAAGACTTTTCTATAGAAAACTCTTCCCCTTGAAGACTTTTCTATAGAAAACTCTTCCCCTTGAAGACTTTTTTATAGAAAACTCTTCCCCTTGAAGACTTTTCTATAGAAAACTCTTCCCCTTGAAGACTTTTCTATAGAAAACTCTTCCCCTTGAAGACTTTTCTATAGGAAACGCTTCTCCTTGAAGACTTTTCTATAGAAAACTCTTCCCCTTGAAGACTTTACTATAGAAAACTCTTCCCCTTGAAGACTTTTCTAAAGAAAAATCTTCCCCTTGAAGACTTTTCTATAGAAAACTCTTCCCCTTGAAGACTTTTCTATAGAAAACTCTTCCCCTTGAAGACTTTTCTAAAGAAAACTCTTCCCCTTGAAGACTTTTCTAAAGAAAACTCTTCCCCTTGAAGACTTTTCTATAGAAAACTCTTCCCCTTGAAGACTTTTCTATAGAAAACTCTTCCCCTTGAAGACTTTTCTATAGAAAACTCTTCCCCTTGAAGACTTTTCTATAGAAAACTCTTCCCCTTGAAGACTTTTCTATAGAAAACTCTTCCCCTTGAAGACTTTTCTAAAGAAAACTCTTCCCCTTGAAGACTTTTCTATAGAAAACCCTTCCCCTTGAAGACTTTTCTATAGAAAACTCTTCCCCTTGAAGACTTTTCTATAGAAAACTCTTCCCTTAAAGACTTTTCTATAACAAACTCTTTCCCTTGAAGATTTTTCTAAAGAAAACTTTTTCCCTGAAGACTTTTCTTTGTATTCTCTGAAAATTTTTAAGTTTTGTGGCTATTTAAGAACGATATACATACGTACACTTTTGGCAATAATTTAAGAATAAATCATTTTCAAAGATATATCTTTCTGAGATCATCAATCATTGTGCATTTTTGACAAGATAATTTACTTTCGCTGCAGGTGGCTGCAGTTAGATTTAGCTTTTTCCTAAACTACACACTTTTGCCAATAGTTTCAGGGGAAATTGACTTCGAATATAGGCGGATCAAGTTTTTTGAGACCATTAAAGTTTCTACATTTCAAAAAACATATTTTTTAGACCTTAAGTTTTTTAAAGCATACGAATGTTATTATCCATCACTTTTCCTTCAAATTTCACCTAAATCTTTTTGATTTGATTTTCATTTAATTTCAATTCCGAAACGTGTCCAAAAACGTATCAAAACTTTAAAACAGAAATTCAATTTATTTTATTTCATATCCGTCAGTTTAATGATGATTAAACCAATTACATGTATAAAAGCATAAAAACAAATTATTACGGCAATTTAATATAAAAAATTCAAATAAAAATTCAATTTGTTGCTTCAATTGAAAAGAAAAATGATATCTTTAATCAAACATGCAGATGATGTTTTCAGATTTGTTGGAAATGTAAATATTTATTTAATACTTACAGCCGACATCCAGTGAATTTATAACATATTTGATGGATCAGATCCAAAACTACACGAAAAAAAACATACGCGTTTCACTCTCGGTTAACAAAAACAACAATAGACAACTTTTGATGAATTAATAAAAAGTGAAAACTCGCAAAAGTACACATGATCGTATGTAAAAATCTGAAACTTGTCTGAACGTAATACCAACAAAAACACTAACAACAACAAAAAAAAAACAATTACTAGACGAGTCTAAGCCTAAAAAAACATATTACAAAAGGTTTGATGGGTCTGGGTCAACTGCAGCCAACAACTTACAACCTCCATTCAACTCATGCTTCTCTTGTAATCAACCATAAACTTAAATGAATTAAATAAAAAAAATGTCTAGAAAATCCCAACAAAATTGTTAAAATAATGAAACAAAACAATTAAAGAAATAAAAGATGAAAGAAACATTTAAATGGGAAAAGCTTTACAATCGAACGCATCAGCAGCAGCAACTGATCGTCATCCTCATTACAGTTTTCAAGCAACAAGTGAAAACAGCTGGAATTGTATAAGAACAACAACAGTGACGACAACACTACAACAAGCATTTGACAGCAGCAGCAACAAATTTCTATAACAGGCCTAAAAATTAGAGGAAGAAAAGAAGTCGATCTCAAACATTTCAATATGATCGAGCACTTGCAGCAGCAAACGATCGATCTATAAATACAATAAATGCGTTTTGCCGGAATGTACACAGAGAAAAAATCTTTGATGTGAAGAGCTTTCTATAGAAAAATCTTCGATGGAATTTTTCAAAAAATTTTCGATTTTTATAGGAAATTTTTTAAAAAAATTTACATAAGGAAATTTTTTTTAAAAAAATTGTATTTTTTTAGAAAATATTTTTTTAGAAAAATTTAAAAAAATTTCTTGTTTTTAAAGGAAATTTTCAAACTTTGTTTTTCTAGAAAATTTCTTATTTGTATAAGAAATTTTGAAAAATTGTTTTTTTATAAAAAATCTTTTTATAAAAATTTTTCAAAAAATTCTTATTTTTATAGGAAATTTTTCAAAAATTTCTTATTTTTATAGGAAATTTTTCAAAAATTTCTTATTTTTATAGGAAATTTTTCAAAAATTTCTTATTTTTATAGGAAATTTTTCAAAAATTTCTTATTTTTATAGGAAATTTTTCAAAAATTTCTTATTTTTATAGGAAATTTTTCAAAAATTTCTTATTTTTATAGGAAATTTTTCAAAAATTTCCTATTTTTATAGGAAATTTTTCAAAAATTTCTTATTTTTATAGGAAATTTTTCAAAAATTTCTTATTTTTATAGGAAATTTTTCAAAAATTTCTTATTTTTATCGAAAATTTTTCAAAAATTTCTTATTTTTACAAGAAATTTTTCAAAAATTTCTTATTTTTACAAGAAATTTTCAAAAATTTATAAATTTTATAGGAAATTATTCAAAAATTTCTTAGTTTTATACTAAATTTTTCAAAATTTTCTCGTTTTTATATGAAATTTTTCAAAAATTTCTTATCTTTACAAGAATTTTTCAAAAATTTATAAATTTTATAGGAAATTTTTCAAAAAATTCTTAATTTTATACAAAATTTTTCAAAAATTTCTTAATTTTAAAAAGTTTTTTTTATGATACATTTTTCAAGAATTTTTATAAATTTTTTTTAAAAGTTTTCTTATTTTTATCAAAAATAAAAAAAAATTCTTATTTCTAAAATGAGAAAGTTTTAAAAAAAAATTTATTTTTATAGATTTTTTGTTTTAATTTGCTGGAATAGTTTTCTATAGAAAAATCTTCGATGGGAAGAGTTTTTAATAGAAAAGTCTTAAAGGGAAGAGTTTTCTTTAGAAAAGTTTTCAAGGTTAAGAGTTTTCTTTAGAAAAGTTTTCAAAAGGAAGAATTTTCTTTAGAAAAGTCTTCAAGAAAAGTCTTCAAGGGGAAGAGTTTTCTATAGAAAAGTCTTTAAGGGGAAGAGCTTCCTAAAGAAAAGGGAAAAAGTTTTCTATAGAAAAGTCTTCAAGGGAAAGAGTTTTCTTTAGAAAAGTCTTCAAGGGGAAGAGTTTTCTTAAAGGGAAGGGTTTTCTATAGAAAAGTCTTAAAGGAAAGAGTTTTTTATAGAAAAATATTAAAGGAAAGAGTTTTCTCTAAAAAAGTCTTAAAGGGAAGAGTTTTCTTTAGAAAAGTCTTCAAGGGGAAAAGTTTTCTTTAGAAAAGTTTTTAAGAGGAAGAAGTTTCTTTAGAAAAGTCTTCAAGGGGAAGAGTTTTCTTTAGAAAAGTCTTCAAGTGGAAGAGTTTTCTGTAGAAAAGTCTTCAAGGGGAAGAATTTTCTTTAGAAAAGCCATCAAGGGGAAGAGTTTTCTATAGAAAAGTCTTCAAGGGGAAGATTTTTCTATAGAAAAGTCTTCAAGGGGAAGAGTTTTCTATAGAAAAGTCTTCAAGGGGAAGAGTTTTCAAAAGAAAAGGGGAATTAAAGACTTCAGGGGGAAGAGTTTTCTATAGAAAAGTCTTCAAGGGAAAGGCTTTTTCTGTGGACAGATTTTATATAGAAAAATTTACGATATAAAATATATTCTATAACAAAATCTAATTTTACAATATAAATAAGTTTTCTTTTTTTTTCAACTATAATTCAAAGAAAATACTATAATTTTTTTTTTAATTGTTTTTTTTTTGTAATTAAATAGATCGTTTATTTACGTCATAAAATGTCATTATAAAACAAAATTTGTTACATATTTATTACGAAATTTTTGCTAAAAATTTTACTTTAAGTAATAATTAAAAACTGGAAAGAAAGTATTTTAATGGTCAAACTTTTCAAAACAAATTAATTGGTCTTTTTCAAGTTATTTTATGTTACTGTAAAATTTGTAGCATAAAAATTATCTAAAAACTAATTAAGAGCTGCTGAAAATTATAAACGATTTCATAATTTTTTGTAAATAGAAAATCATGACTCAGATCTTTGTTAAAAATTAGTTTTCTAATTAATAAAAAATTCTCTTCTAAAGAAATCATCATAATCGGTTCCAAAATATGAATTATAATTCTCTGTATATAAATTTCTTATCTAAGACAACAACCTCTCATGAACAGCCTTAGAAAAGTTCATGTTGTCAACATAATTAGGTAAAAGCTTGTGTTGTATAAATATCGATTTTTTTTGATCAGAAGAACATAATGAATAAACAAGTTTTAGTGGAGTTCAAATGTAAGGCAAAAAATTGAATTTTGTGAACTAGTGTTATCTAAAAGATTTCTTTAAGTGCATCTTAAGTAATTTTGATTGCCTTTTTGTACCTGTTCTGGCACGTTAAACGAAAAGAAGCAGAAGAAATCAACATAGTAACTCATTTAAAAGTTCAAATTGATGAATGGGGACTTCGGAACACACATCGTTACATGCAAGTAAATATCCAAGGCACTTACTTACAAATGTATCTACAATAAGTATTAACTGGTTAAAAATTCATGTTATATTCCAATCCATGGCGTGGCTTCATTGGTTGGGCATCGTTTGGAATTCCTAATGAATTTTTTGATGAAATAATAGTTAAAGTTTGGCACTTGTTGGTCTCTATTATTTCTGTAAAAAGATTTTTCAATTTTAGCTTATTTTTATGGTAAAGTATTATAATTGTTTGGGATATTGTAACAGCAGCAGCCGTCAGCTAATTTGTATGATTGTAACATGAAAGTGTTATGAAAGTAAAACAATTAAAATTTTGAACTAAGGCTGGGTAAAATAAGAAATAATAGAAATACTTTAAACATATTTTAGAATTTAAAAATAAAGACATTTGTAAAAGTTCAAAAGAGATCTTAGGTTTAGTAATATAAACATATTTAAAACATTTCTTTTTGAATTTATGTTAAGCATTTCTTTGAATTTTTATATTCTCATTATAAAAATTAGAGCAATTTCGTTTTCGATTTCTTAACACATGCAATTTGTTACCCATTAATCTTTGCAAAATTTCTTTAAATCTTAGTGAAACTTTTCAAACACAAAAATTAGTTTTAGGTTCATTTACCCTCAACTCAAAAAAAAAAAGTTTTTATTAATTCCCTAGACATTGTTTCAAATTTAAATTATTTGGCGTAAGAAAATTTTATTAACACTTCCTGCCTCTTTTTTAAAAAAATTTAATATTTATTTATTTATATCAAATAAATTCACCCATTAAGATTTCGCTTAAGTCTTTTGATTTTTGTTCATTAATGAAAAAGTCTGCCACAAAAAATTGCAAGAAATGTGCGAATATTTTTTTAAAGTGGGTCTTCTTTAAATTGAAGTTTACGCTTATTTCGCTTTGAGCAGAATTTTTCGTCAAAGGGTAGGAAGAAAGTAGATATGTAAAGCATTTTAGAAGACTCCAGGCGTTTGTGACAATTTATAGAAAATTTTAAAATTTTCTAAAAATATTAAAGTTTTAAAAAATTTTCTATAAAAATAGGAAATTTTTGAAAAATTTTCTATAAAATTAAGAATATAAAAAAAAATGTTCTATAAAATTCAAAAATTTTTAAAAAAATGTCCAAAAAAATTAAGAAAAAAATTTCCTATAAAAATAAGAAATTTTTTAAAAATTTCCTTTAAAAACAAAAACATTTTTGTAAAATTTCCAATAAAAATAAGAAATTTTTAAAAAATTTTCTATAAAAATAAGAATTTTTTGAAAAATTTCCTATAAAAATATAAAATTTTTAAAAATTTTCTATAAAATTAAGAAATTTTTGAAAAAAATGCTATAAAAATAAAAAATATGAAAACAAAATTTTTGAAAAATTTCCCATAAAAAAAAGAAAATTTTTGAAAAATTTCCTATTAAAAAAAAAAGAAATTTTTGAAAAATTTCCTATAAAAAAAAAATAAATTTTTGAAAAAATTCCTATAAACTTCGGAAATTTGTGAAAATTTCCCATTTAGGAAATTTTTGAAATATTTCCCATTTAGGAAATTTTTGAAAAATTTCCCATTTTTATAGGAACTTTTTTCAATAAAAATAGGAAATTTTTGAAAAACTTCCCATAAAAATAGGAAATTTTTAAAAATTTCGTATAAAACTAGGAAATTAAAAAAAAAATTTCTATAAGAATAAGAAATTTTTGAAAATTTTCCAATAAAAATACGAAATTTTTGAAAAATTTCCTATAAAAATAAGAAGTTTTTTAAAAATTTGCTATAAAAATAAGATTTTTTTTAAAAATTTCCTATAAAAATAAGAAATTTTAAAAAATTTCTAATAAAAATAAGAAAGTTTTGAAAAATTTTCTATAAATAAGAATTTTCTGAAAATTTTTTAAAAATTTTCTTTAAAAATAAGAAATTTTTGAAAAACTTACTATGAAAAAATTTCTATAAAATTAAGAAATTTTTTAAAAATTTTCAATAAAAAAAAGAAAATTAAAAAAAAAATTCCTATAAAAATAAGAAATATTTTAAAAATTTTCAATAAAAATAAGAAATTTTTTAAAAAATTCCTATAAAATTAAGAACATTTTTTTTAAAAATTTGTTATTAAATTAAGAAATTTTTTAAAAATTTTCTATAAAAATAAGAAATTTTGGAAAAACTTCCTATAAAAATAAGAAATTTTTGAAAAATTTTCTATAAAAATAAGAAGTTTTTGAGAACTTTCTTAGAAAAATAAGACATTTTTAAAAAAATTGCTATAAAAATAAGAAATTTTTTAAAAATTTCCTATTTAAACAAGAAATTTTTGAAAAATTTCCTATAAAAATAAGAATTTTTTTGAAAAATTTCCTATAAAAAAAGGATTGTTAAAAAAAATATTATAAAAATAGTTAAAAATATCCCATAAAATCAAGAAATTTTTGAAAAATCTTTTATAAGAATAAAAAATTTCATATAAAAATAACAAATTTTGAAAAATTTCCTATTAAATTGAGAAATTTTTTATAAATTTCTTATACAAATAAAAAATTTTTGAGAACTTTTCTATAAAATAAGAAATTTTTGAAAAATTTTCTATTACAAAAATAAATTTCCTATAAAAATTAGAAATTTTTGAACAATTTCCAGTCAAAATAACAAATTTTTGAAAAATTTCCTATAAAACTTTTTGAAAAATATCTTATAAAATCAAGAAAATTTTGAAAATTTTTTTATAAAAATAAAAAATTTTTAAAAAATTTCCTATCAAAATAAGAAATTTTTGAAAATTTTCCAAAAAAAAAACAAAAAAATTTTGAAAAATGTCCTATAAAAATAAGACATTTTTGAAAAATTTCCTCAAAAGAACAATAAATTTTTGAAAAATTTTCTATGTCTAGAATAACATATTATTTCATATAACGATAATTTTCAGTAGCACCGCTTTTTCGCATACTACCTACATTTTGATAAAATGTCTTCAAATTTTTTTTTGGCAATTATTTTTTTAATTTTTTAAATGAAAGCAACAGAGATTCACTTTAATAAATTCAATAAAAGTTGACAGTTTCAACGAGAAACATTATAAAAAGTACAATTTATAACGGCTAAATTTATTGATAATGATCATTAATTCAAGTGATCATAAAGTCCGACAGACCCTCAATATAAGAATTAAATAAATTAGAAATTTTAATTTAAGGCCTTAAAACAATTTTATTATGAAATAAAAAATCTGACATTAAATGAAAGTAAATTAAATTTTAACAACCAAAATGATGATGGAGATTTTTTTTATTTCTAAAATTTTTCAAAATCAATTTAAATGAAATTGAAAATGAAATACATATACAAAACAATAATGATTTTAGTTAATTTTATGACTATTTCAAAGATTTATTTAAAGGTGGAGCGGTGGCCAAAAGATACATATTTTACTTTCTTTACTTTGGTTTTGGAGATCTTTAAAGGAAAACAATGGCCAAAGGAATGCAGAAAAGAAAGCAGAAAACTCTCAATATGAAAATGTTACAAATTTCTATTAGCGAACAAACAAACAAACGAATGAACGAACGAACATGTGTAATTGTTTGAAGTTTAAATTGAAAACCCAACCAAGTCACTGGATCGGGAGTGGAGACAAAGGAACCGAGGGAGTTTTAGGGGTATCCATTTACAACCTATAGAAATATGGAAGGAGTGATTATGAATTTGTTACACGTGCCGCTTCATTTTTTGTTGTATGCCTTATTTCACGTATCTGCATGCAACACATAACAATGGACATGTTGGAACAGGTAACAAACCAACAACTGAATGAATAATCAACATTTATCTTTTCCATTTTGCAGAGGCGTTGCCAAGTCAACATCTTACAGTTTTCTTTCTAAAATTAGAAATTATTGTAAGTTTAAGTTTTCAAACGTATTTGGTTTGCCAGAAGTGGAGATCAAACATCACGATAAAACGCGCAAAAAAAATTAGCAAAAACAAACATGAATTCGCCTGAGAATTAGAGGGAAATTTATGTGAACATGTGAGATGATAAGATCGAGACTAAGAAATAGTCTAAGACATGGGCATGGACTAACATAATTAACAAAATCATCAACGTTCAGTTTTCTAAGACGTAGACTAAGATATAGACTTCGACATAGACTAAGACATAAACTTAGATATAGACTAAGACAAAGACTAAAACTTAGACATAGACTAAGAAGAACACATACAGTAAGGATAGATTTAAGTTTTCCTATTTCCAAAATTTCTAGTTTTAAAGGAAATTTTTCAAAAAAATTTTGTAGGAAATTTTTTTTTTTATAGGAAATTTTTCAAAAATTTTTTATTTTTATAGGATGTTTTTAAAAATTACTTATTAATAGGAAATTTTTCAAAAATTTCTAATTTTTATGGAAAATTTTTTAAAAATGTCTTATTTTTATAGGGAATTTTTTAAAAATTTCTTATTTTTAGAGGAAATTTTTCAAAAACTTATTATTTTTATAGGAAATTTTTCAAAAATTTCTTATTCTTATAGGAAAATTTTTCAAAAATTTCTTATTTTTATAGGAAGTTTTTCAAAAATTTCTTATTTCTATAGGAAATTTTTCAAAAACTTATTATTTTTATAGGAAATTTTTCAAAAATTTCTTAATTTTATATAAAAATTTTCTGATTTTTATAGGAAATTCTTCAATAATTTCTTATGTTTATAGGAAATTTTTCAAAAATTTCCTGTTTTGGTAGGAAATTTTTTACAAATTTCCTGTTTTTGTAGGAAGTTTTTCAAAAATTTCTAATTTTTATAGGAAATATTTCAAAAATTTCTTATTTTTATGGAAAATTTTTCAAAAATTTCTTATTTTTATGGGAAATTTTTCAAAAATTTCTTGTTTTTATAGGAAATTTTTCAAAAATTTCTTATTTTTATAGGAAATTTTTCAAAAATTTCTTATTTGTATTGGAAATTTTTCAAAATTTCTTCTTTTTATAGGAAAATTTTTCAAAAATTTCTTATTTTATAGGAAATTTTTTAAAAATTTCGTATTTTTATAGGAAATTTTTCAAAAATTTCTTTTTTTTTATAGGAAATTTTTCAAAAATTTCTTCTTTTTATAGGAAAATTTTTCAAAAATTTCTTATTTTATAGGAAATTTTTGAAAAATTTCTTATTTTTAGGAAATTTTTAAAAAAATTTCTTATTTATAGGAAATTGTTCAAAAATTTCCTATTTTTATAGTAAAATTTTCAAAAATTTCTTATTTTTATAAGAAAATTTTTCAAAAATTTCTTATTTTATAGGAAATTTTTCAAAAATTTCTTATTTTTATGAGAAAATTTTTCAGAAATTTCGTATTTTTATGGGAAATTTTTCAAAAATTTCATATTTCGATAGGAAATTTCTAAAAAATTCCTTGAATGAAAAACCAAATATTTTGAATTTTCAATATATTCATGCTTTAGAAATGGATTTTACTCACTTATTTATTCATTCATTTACTCGGCTCATTTGTTTAAGCCAAAGTTCAAACTTTCGTTAGTTTCATTATGGCTTTAATACGTTTTATTTAGTTGAAATGAAAGTGCAAATAAGCAGAAGAAATGGAGTCACATTTTAAACAAGTTGAAATAAATGAAACAAAGAAAAAAATAAATGAAAAGCAAATGAACCGAAAAAATTGAAAAAAAAACTTTACGACTCAAACGCAAATAGACACTAAAGATATACATATAATGATAATTGAAACAAGTATTTGGTATTGAAAAAATTGTGAACAATTTTACAATTGCAAAATGTAGGCCTTTTTTCAAATCTAACTTTTCCAAAGCCAAAAAATAATACCTAGGGTTAAATGGACCTGGGGAAGAAACAGAAAATCTTCTTCTCATATATAATAATTAATAATGATAACTTATCATAAAATATTAAGAAAACAACAACAATAACAATAATCATTATAATCTTTATTACACTAATTCTACAAAACATATGAAAAAAGATATGAAACACCATGAACCCAGTCTTTAAGAGTGACAACATCTTCCAAGTCATGAAAATACTGCAGCTGCACTTGATTTCAAATAATAACAAGAAGTTGAAAATGTTCTCATGTGAAAGAATATCTTGTTGTTTTTCAAAAATTAAATATAATAAATTTCGCAAACCTCTTTTTCATTTAAATGATCAAGTCCACCGTCAGTCAGACATTCAGCGTTAACAGAATTATTGCATCTCTTAAGGTTTCGTTTCTTTTATGATCATTTCCTTAAATTTCTTGTAATTCCCTTGATGATGCCTTAGTTTTCGAGAAACTTTCGCCATATTCATACTTTTTTTCGTATTGCTACTGACCTTGTATCAAAGTCAAATGCAAAAGGCATTTAGCCAAACTGACAAAGTAATATGAACTGTTTAATATTTATGGGCATTAGGGAGGTAACTCGATTAATTTTGATATAAAATTAAATTGTTAACAATTTAAAAATTTCCTATAATAATAGGAAATTTTTGAAAAATTTCCTATAAAAATAGGAAATTTTTGAAAAATTTCCTATAAAGATAGGAAATTTTTGAAAAATTTCCTATAAAAATACGAAATTTTTGAAAAATTTCCTATAAAGATAGGAAATTTTTGAAAAATTTCCTATAAAAATAGGAAATTTTTGAAAAATTTCCTATAAAAATAGGAAATTTTTGAAAAATTTCCTATAAAAATAGGAAATTTTTGAAAAATTTCCTATAAAAATAGGAAATTTTTGAAAAATTTCCTATAAAAATAGGAAATTTTTGAAAAATTTCCTATAAGGATAGGAAATTTTTGAAAAATTTCCTATAAAAATAGGAAATTTTTGAAAAATTTCCTATAAAAATAGGAAATTTTTAATTTTTCAAAAATTTCCTATTTTTATAGGAAATTTTTCAAAAATTTCCTATTTTTATAGGAAATTTTTCAAAAATTTCCTATCTTTATAAAAATAGGAAATTTTTGAAAAATTTCCTATAAAAATAGGAAATTTTTGAAAAAATTTCCTATAAAAATAGGAAATTTTTGAAAAATTTCCTATAAAAATAGGAAATTTTTGAAAAATTTCCTATAAAGATAGGAAATTTTTGAAAAATTTCCTATAGAAATAGGAAATTTTTGAAAAATTTCCTATAAAAATAGGAAATTTTTGAAAAATTTCCTATAAAAATAGGAAATTTTTGAAAAATTTCCTATAAAAATAGGAAATTTTTAAAAATTTCCTATAAAAATAGGAAATTTTTGAAAAATTTCCTATAAAAAAAGGAAATTTTTGAAAAAGTTCCTATAAAGATAGGAAATTTTTGAAAAATTTCCTATAAAAATAGGAAATTTTTGAAAAATTTCCTATAAAAATAGGAAATTTTTGAAAAATTTCCTATAAAAATAGGAAATTTTTGAAAAATTTCCTATAAAAATAGGAAATTTTTGAAAAATTTCCTATAAAAATAGGAAATTTTTGAAAAATTTCCTATAAAAATAGGAAATTTTTGAAAAATTTCCTATAAAAATAGGAAATTTTTGAAAAATTTCCTATAAAAATAGGAAATTTTTGAAAAATTTCCTATAAAAATAGGAAATTTTTGAAAAATTTCCTATAAAAATAGGAAATTTTTGAAAAATTTCCTATAAAAATAGGAAATTTTTGAAAAATTTCCTATAAAAATAGGAAATTTTTGAAAAATTTCCTATAAAAATAGGAAATTTTTGAAAAATTTCCTATAAAAATAGGAAATTTTTGAAAAATTTCCTATAAAAATAGGAAATTTTTGAAAAAGTTCCTATAAAGATAGGAAATTTTTGAAAAAGTTCCTATAAAGATAGGAAATTTTTGAAAAATTTCCTATAAGAATAGGAAATTTTTGAAAAATTTCCTATAAAAATAGGAAATTTTTGAAAAATTTCCTATAAAAATAGGAAATTTTTGAAAAATTTCCTATAAAAATAGGAAATTTTTGAAAAATTTCCTATAAAAATAGGAAATTTTTGAAAAATTTCCTATAAAAATAGGAAATTTTTGAAAAATTTCCTATAAAAATAGGAAATTTTTGAAAAATTTCCTATAAAAATAGGAAATTTTTGAAAAATTTCCTATAAAAATAGGAAATTTTTGAAAAATTTCCTATAAAAATAGGAAATTTTTGAAAAATTTCCTATAAAAATAGGAAATTTTTGAAAAATTTCCTATAAAAATAGGAAATTTTTGAAAAATTTCCTATAAAAATAGGAAATTTTTGAAAAATTTCCTATAAAAATAGGAAATTTTTGAAAAATTTCCTATAAAAATAGGAAATTTTTGAAAAATTTCCTATAAAAATAGGAAATTTTTGAAAAATTTCCTATAAAAATAGGAAATTTTTGAAAAATTTCCTATAAAAATAGGAAATTTTTGAAAAATTTCCTATAAAAATAGGAAATTTTTGAAAAATTTCCTATAAAAAAAGGAAATTTTTGAAAAATTTCCTATAAAAATAGGAAATTTTTGAAAAATTTCCTATAAAAATAGGAAATTTTTGAAAAATTTCCTATAAAAATAGGAAATTTTTGAAAAATTTCCTATAAAAATAGGAAATTTTTGAAAAATTTCCTATAAAAATAGGATATTTTTGAAAAATTTCCTATAAAAATAGGAAATTTTTGAAAAATTTTCTATAAAAATAGGAAATTTTTGAAAAATTTCCTATAAAAATAGGAAATTTTTGAAAAATTTCCTATAAAAATAGGAAATTTTTGAAAAATTTCCTATAAAAATAGGAAATTTTTGAAAAATTTCCTATAAAAATAGGAAATTTTTGAAAAATTTCCTATAAAAATAGGAAATTTTTGAAAAATTTCCTATAAAAATAGGAAATTTTTGAAAAATTTTCTATAAAAATAGGAAATTTTTGAAAAATTTCCTATAAAAATAGGAAATTTTTGAAAAATAATAATAAAAAATTTCCTATAAAAATAGGAAATTTTTGAAAAATTTCCTAAAAAAATAGGAAATTTTTGAAAAATTTCCTATAAAAATAGGAAATTTTTGAAAAATTTCCTATAAAAATAGGAAATTTTTGAAAAATTTTCAATAAAAATACCAAATTTAAAAAAAATGCATATAAAAGTAGGAAATTAAGAACAAAACTAAACGGGTGAAGGTGTCCCTAATAAACCTCTATCTGCCTAATAAACCTCCTCCCTAAAAACGACACAAGCTAAAAGTTTAAGATTTTGGCAAACCAAAAACTTAACCACAACTTAACATCTACCTAAAATATAAAGCAGTTTGTGGTACCCTACACTAACATATGTGGATGGGATAAGTACTCCACGCGGTGATGTTTGTAACGCGTAACAATATTGGTCTAATACCCTTTGAACGTAGCTCTTTTATTGGAGCCCAATTTCGGAAATGACTTTAATATACATATATCTCGAGAAAATGTTCTTTGATCACAAAATGAAAGACATGTTATTTTTCTAAGTACTAAAAAACATGTATAATTTTTAAATTTTTTCGAACTGTAAGGTATCACAGAGGCGGACATGGCCGCCTTAAGTACTTTTATACTTTTTTAGTTAAAAAAAAATTGAATTTCGCCATTCGCCACTTGTACACGATCCAATATATTTACGACTTTTACAGCCTTCTTTTAAATTGGGTTAGATCTGCCCATAGGTCAATCAACTATACCAAAAAATAAAAGAAATAAAAAAACAACAACAACAAAACTGAACTGAACATAAAACAGTAACAAACCGAACCAATACAAAACATAAACTATATTTCATGTTGTTCAAACATGTTGCCATAAAAGAAAAGTAACATAATGTGAAGTTTCGATGGTTGTGGATGGCATTTGGCTGGAATAACTTGACTGCCCAACAGCCGCCGGTGGAAGGAAGGTACTACTACATATTGTGGTAAGAATGAATAAAAACCTTTCGAGTAAGTACTCACCCGTATATGGTAGTTTGTAGGTCTGTAGCTGGTGGTCGCTTAAGTTCGAATGGAACTCATGCAACATTAATAAATACATGTTCTGGTACATGGGAGTACTCGTAAGTAGTTAAATGTGAATTTTGGTTTTTTCAAATCTTTTTCTTTTTAAGGTTTTTTTGTTTTAATTCTTTTTCAAGATTCTGGCGGAAATATACAAACAGTTAATGAAAAGGTGTGTGTTGAGGTTGTAAATGGAGTATCGCTTTCTGTGTCTGTGTGTATTTTAACTTGATAACATTTATTTGTTATAAAAATCCTTTAAAATTCTGTTGAAATTTATTTTAATTTTTTCGTTTTCTGTTTTTTGTTGCGTGTTTAAAAATTCTTATTCTGTTGTTTTTTGTTGGTTTTGATTACGTTTAAGAGAAAGTTACAATTTCTCCTTGCGATAATGATCAACAAAATTTTGTTCCTCCTTTTTTAAATGCATTTCAGCCTTTACCGAGAGGAGTGTAAGTTGTTGCAAGAGTTTCTTGGTAATATAATATGAAATATAAATCTTTTTTTCCTCCACAAATGGGTCAACAGAAATAATGGTTGCAATTATAATAAAAAGAATTTACAAGATCTTTTTATATAGTTTTCTTTTTATGATCTTGGTTAGTGGATACTTTTGTGTCTAAATGAATTAACAGTTTTTGGAAGATAATTAATCAAATGCAACAACACAGAGAAAAACAAACTAATGTCGAATTATAGACTAAAAATAATACATTTTTTTTAAATTTCCTATAAACTTAAAAACATTTTTTAAAAATTTGCTATAAAAATAAAAATCTTTTGAAAAATTTTCTATAAAAATGCGAAAATTTTTAAAAAATTTCCTATAAAAATAAGAACTTTTTTTTTTTTAATTTCCTATAAAAAAAAAGAAATTTTTGAAAAATTTCCTATAAAAATAAGAAATTTTTAAAAATTTCCTACAAAAATAAGAAATGTTTGAAAAATTTCCTATAAAAAAAAGAAATTAAAAAAAAAATCCTTAAAAACAGGAAATTTTTGAAAAATTTCCTATAAAATAGGAAATTTAAAAAAAATTTCCTACATAAATAAAAAATTTTTGAAAAATTTCCTATACAAATAAAAAAATTTTGAAAAAATTCCTATAAAAGTAAGAAATTTTAGAAAACTTTCCTATAAAAATAAGAAATTTCTAATAAAAATAAGAAATTTTTGAAAAATTTCCTACAAAATAAGAAATTTTTATAAAAAATTCCTACAAAAATAAGAAATTTTTGAAAAATTTCCTTTAAAAAGTTCTAGTAGAATTTTCTATAAAAATGAGAAAAATTTTAAAAAATTTCCTATAAAACTAAGAACTTTTTTAAAAATTTCCTATAAAAATAAGAAATTTTTGAAAAATTTCCGATAAAAATAAGAAATTTTTGAAAAATTTCCTATAAAAACAAGAAATTTTTGAAAAACTTCCAATTAAAACGAGAAATTTTGAAAAATTTCCTATCAAAATAAGAAATTTTTGAAAAATTTCGTATAAAAATAAGAAATTTTTGAAAAATTTCCTATAAAAATAAGAAATTTTTGAAAAATTTCCTATAAAAATTAGAAATTTTTGAAAAATTTCCTAAAAAATATGAAATTTTTGAAAAATTTCCTATAAAAATAAGAAATTTTTGAAAAATTTCCTATAAAAATAAGAAATTTTTGAAAAATTTCCTATAAAAATAAGAAATTTTTGAAAAATTTCCTATAAAAATAAGAAATTTTTGAAAAATTTCCTATAAAAATAAGAAATTTTTGAAAAATTTCCTATAAAAATAAGAAATTTTTGAAAAATTTCCTATAAAAATAAGAAATTTTTGAAAAATTTCCTATAAAAATAAGAAATTTTTGAAAAATTTCCTATAAAAATAAGAAATTTTTGAAAAATTTCCTATAAAAATAAGAAATTTTTGAAAAATTTCCTATAAAAATAAGAAATTTTTGAAAAATTTCCTATAAAAATAAGAAATTTTTGAAAAATTTCCTATAAAAATAAGAAATTTTTGAAAAATTTCCTATAAAAATAAGAAATTTTTGAAAAATTTCCTATAAAAATAAGAAATTTTTCAAAAATTTCCTATAAAAATAAGAAATTTTTGAAAAATTTCCTATAAAAATAAGAAATTTTTGAAAAATTTCCTATAAAAATAAGAAATTTTTGAAAAATTTCCTATAAAAATAAGAAATTTTTGAAAAATTTCCTATAAAAATAAGAAATTTTTGAAAAATTTCCTATAAAAATAGGAAATTTTTTAAAAATTTTCTTTAAAAATAAGAAATTTTTGAAAAATTTCCTATAAAAATAAGAAATTTTTGAAAAATTTCCTATAAAAATAAGAAATTTTTGAAAAATTTCCTATAAAAATAAGAAATTTTTGAAAAATTTCCTATAAAAATAAGAAATTTTTGAAAAACTTCCCTTTAAAATAACAAATTTTGAAAAATTTCCTATAAAAATAGGAAATTTTTGAAAAATTTCTTATAAAAATAAGAAATTTTGAAAAATTTCCTTTTAATTTTTGGAAATTTTCCTAAAAAAATAAAAAATTTTGGGAAAGAAATTTTATAGAAATATGAAATTTTGAAAAAAATTCCTGTAAAAATCTGAAATTTTAAAAAAATTTCCTATAAAAATCAGAAATTTTTAAAAAATTTCCTATAAAAATCTGAATTTTTTAAAAAATATCCTATAAAAATTTAAAATTTTTGACAAATTTCTTATAAAAATCTGAAATTTTTTAAAACATTCCTATAAAAATTAAAAATTTTTGAAAAAATAAGAAATTTTTTAAAAATTTCCTTTAAAAGTAAGAAATTAAAAAAAATCTTATAATAATAAGAAATTTTAAAAAAATTTCCTATAAAAATACGAAATTTTGAAAAAAAAATTTCTAGAAAAATAGAAGTTTAGGAAAAAATTCCTATAAAAATAAGAAATTTTTGAAAAATTTCCTATTAAAGATAAGAAATTTTTAAAAAATTATATATGAACAATTTTGAATCAATTTAGTTTTGATTTCTATAACAGTAACTTTTTTCTGAGTGTAAAGCAAAAAACGTTTAAAATGAAATATGATTTGAATAGCATTAGTTTATCTAAAGAATTCTTAACATTTCTTTAGATAATTGAATTAATGCCAAGAATTAATAATAAGGTAAAGGAATGGTGTTTAAATGGAACTTACAAATAAAATAAAAAATCAATCATACGTCCAGAGATCCTTAGCCCCTGATCACTTTATAGACTAGTTTTCCTGATACTCGCAAATTCAAATTCCATACATTGTAGGACATAATAACAAATTACTTGAACTAAACTAAAATATTTTTTTATTAAATATTTCAGTTCTCTAGTTATTTATTTCTCGGGATTGAAAAAAAAAAAATAAAAATATATGTACCTATATAAAAAAATGCATCATACCTTGGCAATAACTAACGGTTCTTTTGTTAAATATCCACTTGTCCACTACAACTCCAACAACAACATACCTATACCTAGATGAACAACAATAAAAACAACAGAAATAATAGCAACAACAACATTAACCGCAACCACCAGATTATACAATAAATATTCTTCATCATCATACCAACCAAAGTCTATGTATTTAGACTCGTAGTGCCAGTAACTTAAACATATCGTCTGTCTTTGTAGTTACTTACGAGTACTTATACTTAAATACATACATCGAGGCAAACATACAACTACCCATCGATTCCAAATTGAAGGTACATCTCCAGTACTTGCAAGTTATTTGCAATTTTTAAAATTGTCATTCGAGATTCCATGTGGACCAACCTTGGGGCCTTTTTTTATAAAAAAAAAACGTGCCTTTTTTCTAGCCTATGCATTTTAAAAACGTTTGTTATCACTGTTTGAGTTTGTCTTTTTAATTTGGAACTGCAGGGTCTAGTACACTCCCCATAGGTACTTACCTACTTGTTCTATTCTGCAGTTACACAGTCATCGTTAGCAAAATGTTTGTTGTACTTAATGTCTAGTTATATTTACTAAAAATTAAAAAAACTACACAAATCCATTGTAAGTTAAATAATTTTGGGTTTGTTAAAGGAATGTATTCTTTATTTTCAAGAATTTATGGAGAAAATTCCTATAAGATTCTGAAAGCTTTTTTATATTTTATATCAAAAAAAAAGTATAGGTTAAAGGTTCTTATAGAACAATTTTCGACATCAAAATTTTTCTATAGAAAATTTTTCGTTTAAAAAACTTTTCTATAGACATTTTTCGATATAAACGTTTTTCTATAGAAAATTTTTCAATATAACAATTTCGCTCAAGAAAATTTTTCTATAAAAATTTTTTCCATATAAAAATTTGTCTATAGAAAATTTTTCGTTTCTATAGAAAATATTTTTATATAAATTTTTCAATATAAAATTTTTCAATAGAAAATTTTTCGATATAAAAATTTTTCTATAGAAATTTTTTCTTTTATAAAAATTTTTTTTTATAGAAAATTTTTCAATATAAAAATTTTTCTATAAAAAATTTTTCGATATAAAAATTTTTTATGGAAAATTTTTCTTTATAAAAATTTTTTGATATAAAAATTTTTCTATAGAAAATTTTTCGATATAAATATTTTTCTATAGAAAATTTTTCGATATAAAAATTTTTCTATAGAAAATTTTTCGATATAAAAATTTTTCTATAGAAAATTTTTAGATGTAAAAATTTTCTATAGAAAATTTTTCGATATAAAAATTTTCTATAGAAAATTTTTCGATATAAAAATTTTCTATAGAAAATTTTTCGATATAAAAATTTTCTATAGAAAATTTTTCGATATAAAAATTTTCTATAGAAAATTTTTCGATATAAAAATTTTGTATAGAAAATTTTTCGATATAAAAATTTTCTTTAGAAAATTTTTCGATATAAAAATTTTTCGATCTAAAATTTTTTTTACAGAAAATTTTCTATATAAAAATTTTTCTATAGAAAATTTTTCGACATAAAAATTTTTCTATAGAAAAATTTTCGATATAAAAATTTTTCTATAGAAAAATTTTCGATATAAAAATTTTTCTATACAAAAATTTTCGATATAAAAATTTTTCTATAGAAAAATTTTCGATATAAAAATTTTTCTATAGAAAAATTTTCGATATAAAAATTTTTCTATAGAAAAATTTTCGATATAAAAATTTTTCTATAGAAAAATTTTCGATATAAAAATTTTTCTATAGAAAAATTTTCGATATAAAAATTTTTCTATAGAAAAATTTTCGATATAAAAATTTTTCTATAGAAAAATTTTCGATATAAAAATTTTTCTATAGAAAAATTTTCGATATAAAAATTTTTCTATAGAAAAATTTTCGATATAAAAATTTTTCTATAGAAAAATTTTCGATATAAAAATTTTTCTATAGAAAAATTTTCGATATAAAAATTTTTCTATAGAAAAATTTTCGATATAAAAATTTTTCTATACAAAAATTTTCGATATAAAAATTTTTCTATACAAAAATTTTCGATATAAAAATTTTTCTATACAAAAATTTTCGATATAAAAATTTTTCTATACAAAAATTTTCGATATAAAAATTTTTCTATACAAAAATTTTCGATATAAAAATTTTTCTATAGAAAAATTGTCGACATAAAAATTTTTCTATAGAAAAATTTTCGATATAAAAATTTTTCTATCGAAAAATTTTCGATATAAAAATTTTTCTATACAAAAATTTTCGATATAAACATTTTTCTATAGAAAAATTTTCGATATAAAAATTTTTCTATACAAAAATTTTCGATATAAAAATTTTTCTATACAAAAATTTTCGATATAAAAATTTTTCTATACAAAAATTTTCGATATAAAAATTTTTCTATAGAAAAAATTTCGATATAAAAATTTTTCTATAGAAAATTTTTCGATATAAAAATTTTTCTATAGAAAAATTTTCGATACAAAAATTTTTCTATCGAAAAATTTTCGATATAAAAATTTTTCTATAGAAAAATTTTCGATATAAAAATTTTTCTATCGAAAAATTTTCGATATAAAAATTTTTCTATCGAAAAATTTTCGATATAAAAATTTTTCTATAGAAAAATTTTCGATATAAAAATTTTTCTATAGAAAAATTTTCGATATAAAAATTTTTCTATAGAAAAATTTTCGATATAAAAATTTTTCTATAGAAAAATTTTCGATATAAAAATTTTTCTATAGAAAAATTTTCGATATAAAAATTTTTCTATAGAAAAATTTTCGATACAAAAATTTTTGTATAGAAAAATTTTCGATATAAAAATTTTTCTATCGAAAAATTTTCGATATAAAAATTTTTCTATCGAAAAATTTTCGATATAAAAATTTTTCTATAGAAAATTTTTCGATATAAAAATTTTTTTATGGAAAATTTTTCGTTATAAAAATTTTTTTATGGAAAATTTTTCGTTATAAAAATTTTTCTATAGAAAATTTTTCGTTATAAAAATTTTTCTATAGAAAATTTTTCGTTATAAAAATTTTTCTATAGAAAATTTTTCGATATAAAAATTTTTCTATAGAAAATTTTTCGTTATAAAAATTTTTCTATAGAAAATTTTTTGTTATAAAAATTTTTCTATAGAAAATTTTTCGTTATAAAAATTTTTCTATAGAAAATTTTTCGTTATAAAAATTTTTCTATAGAAAATTTTTCGTTATAAAAATTTTTCTATAGAAAATTTTTCGTTATAAAAATTTTTCTATAGAAAATTTTTCGTTATAAAAATTTTTCTATAGAAAATTTTTTGTTATAAAAATTTTTCTATAGAAAATTTTTTGTTATAAAACCTTAAAAAAAAAATTTCGAAAATAAAAATATTTCTATAAAAAATTTTTCATCAAAAAATTTTTTAAAGAAAATTTTTCTACAGAAAATTTTTCGATATAAAAACTTTTCTTTAGACAATTTTTTTTTATTTTTGATAAAAATATTTCTTTAGAAAATTTTTCGTTATAAAAACTTTTCTATAGAAAATTTTTAGATATACAAATTTTTCTAAAGAAAATTTTTCGTTATAAAAACTTTTCTATAGATGTAAAAATTTTTATATGGAAACATTTTCGATAAAAAATTTTTCTATAGAAAATACAAAAATTTTTATATAGAAACATTTTTCGTCATAAAAATTTTGACTAGAACTATTACTTTGAGATTGACTATGATGACCAAAACTTTGACTTTTTTTATGAATTTGCCTATCAGTGCGACTTTGGATGTACCAATGATTTTGGCTATACTGTGAGTTTGATAAAAAGCTGATTGTCTCGAAACTTGATAATTTGATTAAGTCAGGAAGTGATTCTGTGTCGACTGGTATAGGTTTCAAATATTTCATATAAACTTCCGACCTATGGAGGTGTAGGGTAGAAACACACCAAAACATTCCCTAGAATTTAAGGTATTTCCCTAGTCGGTTTTACTAAATGTATCATTTTTATGTTCTGCAAAATTTGCCTTAAAATTTTTCTGTTTTCCATTTTTTTGTATTTAATGTATTTATTTTGTTTAACATGTGCTTTCCGGACTTCGTCTTCTCATGATGCATTTGCTCAAGCCACAATAACTACTCCTCATCATCATAATAATCATCTTTATG
The DNA here is from genome assembly GCA_933228675.1 of Stomorhina lunata. Classification (NCBI taxonomy): domain Eukaryota; kingdom Metazoa; phylum Arthropoda; class Insecta; order Diptera; family Rhiniidae; genus Stomorhina; species Stomorhina lunata. The sequence continues at coordinate 11,641,407 of OW121742.1, read as the reverse complement.
ATTAGTGTTTTCTTGTTGTTGTTGTTGTATGTTTGGTTCAATTTTTTTTCCTTTCAACTTTTATTATTTTCAAATAAAATTTTAGCATTTTTTAAAGCCCTTCTTTGAGAGATTTTAAGTGAAAAAAATGTGGAAAAGAAAAAAATCAACGGCTGCAGCGGAATAATAAAACGACAAGAAAGAAATGAAGATAAAGTTTTCTGACCTCAAGTTTACACAGATAGACGACACAAGAAATAAGAATCTCGGGAACGGAAAGAGGTTCAAAGACGATGCAGTGCAACCAGACATGGACAACAGAAGAAACAGAGACATGATCATCATCAGGCCAACAAACGCCTACATTAACTCTTTTTTTTTGTGTTATTGTTGTTCTGTTAATATTTGACTAATACCTAAAAATGCAAACTAACACATACAGTCTTATACAAGTACATATTTGTATGTTCATGTGTATGTGTGTGGCCTGTTGATAATTTCTTTAACGATTTTTGAAAATAATTCAATACTTCTGAAGTTAGAGTTAGATATAGAAATTTTCACGTATCTTGGAAGGCAAATATTAAATCGTATGTAAGTGCTTGTCTATCAGCATAAGAATCTCTGGAAGTCTTAGTCTAAGCCTAAGTCCAAGACCAAAGTCACCATGTATTTATTGTCACATTAAATGTTGTTTACATATTTGATTAACACTAAAAGATTTTTACTTTACATTTATTTATTTTTCTCCACTTTTCTCCAATTTATAACTAAATATTTGTTAACTTGGCAGAGATGCGGCCTGATGACATTCTTGGTTTAACGGACATTCTTTAAGTCTTGTTTTCTTTTTCTTCTTTTTTCTCTAATAAAATTTACACAATAATTTGAATTATTTTTCTTCATGGGTCCATCAACTTTGAAAAATCTCATGTTTAACCGATTGGAGTTGGTAGTAGAGATATTTGTGGTTGTAATTAATTCTGATGGTTATTGATCCTGGTTAAGTGTTTTTATGTAAATTCTGGAATTCTACCAGCGATTTGTATTGATGGATGAAGAATGTGATCCATTTTCTTATGATTTGTGGAAGACGGAATGATTTTAGTTAATTTAAAAAATATTTTATTTAAACTTTTGCTAAAAGGAACAAAAGGAAAAAAACAAATGAAATTTTTTCATAATAAAAATTTTTCTATAGAAAATTTTTAAAAATTTTCGATATAAAAATTTTTATATACAAAAATTTTTATATCGAAAAATTTTCTATAGAAAATTTTTATATCGAAAAATTTTTGATATAAAAATTTTTCTATAGAAAATTTTTCGATATAAAAATTTTTCTATAGAAAAATTTTCTATAGAAAAATTTTAGATATAAAAATTTTCTATAGAAAAATTTTAGATATAAACATTTTCTATAGAAAAATTTTAGATATAAACATTTTCTATAGAAAAGTTTTCGATATAAAAATTTTTCTATAGAAAAATTTTCGATATGAAAATTTTTCTATAGAAAAATTTTCGATATGAAAATTTTTCTATAGAAAAATTTTCGATATGAAAATTTTTCTATAGAAAAATTTTCGATATAAAAATTTTTCTATAGAAAAATTTTCGATATAAAAATTTTTCTATAGAAAAATTTTCGATATAAAAATTTTTCTATAGAAAAATTTTCGATATAAAAATTTTTCTATAGAAAAATTTTCGATATAAAAATTTTTCTATAGAAAAATTTTCGATATAAAAATTTTTCTATAGAAAAATTTTCGATATAAAAATTTTTCTATAGAAAAATTTTCGATATAAAAATTTTTCTATAGAAAAATTTTCGATATAAAAATTTTTCTATAGAAAAATTTTCGATATAAAAATTTTTCTATAGAAAAATTTTCGATATAAAAATTTTTCTATAGAAAAATTTTCGATATAAAAATTTTTCTATAGAAAAATTTTCGATATAAAAATTTTTCTATAGAAAAATTTTCGATATAAAAATTTTTCTATAGAAAAATTTTCGATATAAAAATTTTTCTATAGAAAAATTTTCGATATAAAAATTTTTCTATAGAAAAATTTTCGATATAAAAATTTTTCTATAGAAAAATTTTCGATATAAAAATTTTTCTATAGAAAAATTTTCGATATAAAAATTTTTCTATAGAAAAATTTTCGATATAAAAATTTTTCTATAGAAAAATTTTCGATATAAAAATTTTTCTATAGAAAATTTTTCGATATAAAAATTTTTCTATAGAAAATTTTTCGATATAAAAATTTTTCTATAGAAAATTTTTCGATATAAAAATTTTTCTATAGAAAATTTTTCGATATAAATATTTTTCTATAAAAAATTTTTCGATATAAAAATTTTTCTATAGAAAATTTTTCGATATAAAAATTTTTCTATAGAAAATTTTTCGATATAAAAATTTTTCTATAGAAAATTTTTCGATATAAAAATTTTTCTATAGAAAATTTTTCGATATAAAAATTTTTCTATAGAAAATTTTTCGATATAAAAATTTTTCTATGGAAAATTTTTCGATATAAAAATTTTTCTATGGAAAATTTTTCGATATAAAAATTTTTCTATAGAAAATTTTTCGATATACAAATTTTTCTATAGAAAATTTTTCGATATAAAAATTTTTTTATAGAAAATTTTTCGATATAAAAATTTTTCTATAGAAAATTTTTCGATATAAAAATTTTTCTATAGAAAATTTTTCGATATACAAATTTTTCGATATAAAAATTTTTCTATAGAAAATTTTTCGATATAAAAATTTTTCTATAGAAAATTTTTCGATATAAAAATTTTTCTATAGAAAATTTTTCGATATAAAAATTTTTCTATAGAAAAAGTTTCTATATAAAATTTTTCTATAGAAAAATTTTCGATATAAAATTTTTCTGTAGAAAAATTTTTTGACACAAAAAAATATTTTTTTTTTATTAATACTTTATTAAAAAAATTTCTATATCGCTTTTTCTAATTGTTTCTTGTCTGCAACAAATTTCTATTTCCTTAACCATTTAGGACATAAGGAAATTAGTATTTATAAAAGTTTTCTCAAACTCGAGAGAAAGTTATAAAGATCAGTAAAAACTCTAATCTGTCATTAGAACCAATTGTATGTGTCATTGTCACTTTTCCACATAAATAAAAAACATTTACTTCATGTGGATTTAGACAAAACGATTATGACCAAAAGTAAAATTAATAATATCCAATCCATTCAAACGCCATAATAATTTAAGAAAATTAATAAAACGGAAAAACCGTCTAACGAAAAAAGAAAACTACGGCTGATCTGCTGCCGCAGTCAGTTGACAACAATTCATCACAGATTAATAGAAAAATTATCCATTTATGGGAAATTTTCTTTAAACAAAAAATTTAAAAATCTTGGGTTTTTCATCAGTTACACTTGTACAAAGAAAAATTTTGTCAAATAAACTTTAAATCCATGGCATTTTTCTTTATTTCTGATGATCATGAAGAATATAATGAAGAAACTGAAATGCTATTTTCTGAGCAATTTAAACTATGTTAGGAAAACCACAACTAACGATAATTAACGAACAAAATATCTTGGCTCCCTCTCTTGGAATGGGACTTCCAAGCACTCGGTCTGCATACTCTGCCTAGTAGCCTACTTAATAAAGAGATTGAAATTGTAACTCTGAGTATGATCATTAATATTGTAGATCTTTAATGATCATCATTTGTTTTAGCTTCATTATTATTTAATCATTATGATGTTGCTTATTCAAGTTCAGGGGCTTTTTTATGTGGCTGAGGGTATTCAGAGAATTAAAACATGATTTATGCTCTCATTTGTGATTACTCATATGACGAGAGTCTGCTCTTATATTTTTCACCGTCTTATTAACATATTGCCGGTCTACTGCTGTATTGTAGTCGGACTACAGTTTTGTTGCCGGATTACAATATTGTAGTTGCACTACAGTTTTGTAGTCGGACTACAGTATTGTAGTCGTATTACAGTATTGTAGTCGGACTACAGTATTGTAGTCGGACTACAGTATTGTTAGCGGACTACAGTATTGTAGTAGGACTACAGTATTTTAGTCAGACTACAGTATTGTAGTCGTACTACAGTATTGTAGTCGGACTACAGTATTGTAGTCGGACTACAGTATTGTAGTCGGATTACAGTATTGTAGTCGGAGAACAGCATTGTAGTCGGACTACAGTATTGTAGTCGGAGTACAGTATTGTAGTCGGAGAACAGCATTGTAGTCGGACTACAGTATTGTAGTCGGACTACAGTATTGTAGTCGGACTACAGTATTGTAGTCGGATTACAGTATTGTAGTCGGAGAACAGCATTGTAGTCGGACTACAGTATTGTAGTCGGAGTACAGTATTGTAGTCGGAGAACAGCATTGTAGTCGGACTACAGTATTGTAGTCGTACTACAGTATTGTTGACGGACTACAGTATTGTAGAAGGACTATAGTATTGTAGTAGGACTACAGTATTGTAGTCGGTCTACAGTATTGTAGTCGGACCGCAGTATTGTAATCGGACTACAGTTTTGTAGTCGGACTGCAGTATTGTAGTCGGACTACGGAATTGTAGTCGAACTAGAGTATTGTGGTCAAACTACAGTATTGTAGTCCGACTACAAAACTGCAGTAGTCGGACTACACTTTTGTAGTCGGACTACGCTTTTGTAGTCGGACTACACTTTTGTAGTCGGACTACAGTTTTATAGTCGAACTACAGTTTTGTAGTCAGACTACAGTGTTGTAGTCGGACTACAGTTTTGTAATCGCACTACAGTTTTGTAGTCGGAGTACAGTTTCGTAGTCGGACTACTGTTTTGTAGTCATACTTCAGTTTTGTAGCTGGAATACATTTTTGGAGTCGGACTACAGTTTTGAAGTCAGACTACAGTTTTGAAGTCGGACTACAGTTTTGAAGCCGGACTACAGATTTGAAGTCGAACTTCAGTTTTATAAACGTAGTGCAGTTTTATAGTCGAACTATAGTTTTGTAGTCGGACTAGTGTTTTGTAGTCATACTTCAGTTTTGTAGCTGGAATACATTTTTGTAGTCGGACTACAGTTTTGAAATCAGACTACAGTTTTGAAGTCGGACTACAGTTTTGAAGCCGAACTACAGTTTTGAAGTCGGACTTCAGTTTTATAAACGTACTGCAGTTTTGTAGTCGCACTATAGGTTTGAAGTCGGACTACAGTTTTGAAGTCCGACAACAATTTTTAGTCGGACTACAATTTCGTAGACGGACTTCAGTTTTGCAGTCGGACTACAATTTTTAGTCGGACTACAATTTCGTAGTCGAACTTCAGTTTTGTAGTCGGACGACAGTTTCATAGTCGGACTACAGTTTTGTAGTCGAACTTCAGTTTTGTAGTTGGAATACAGTTTTGTAGTCGGACTACAGTTTTGAAGTCAGACTACAGTTTTTAAGTCGTACTATAGTTTTGAAGCCGAACTACAGTTTCGTAGTCGGACTACAGTTTTGTAGTCAGACTTGAGTTTTGTAGCTGGAATACAGTTTTGTAGTCGGACTACAGCTTTGAAGTCAGACTACAATATTGTAGTCGGACTACAGTTTCGTAGTCTGACTAAAGTTTCGAAGTCGTACTTCAGTTTTATGGTCGGACTTCAGTTTTGAATTTTTGGCTGCTTTAAGCAGGATTGCTTTTTTGTAGTAGAACTACGATTTTGTAATCGTGCTGTTGTTTTATAGTCGGACTACTGATTTGTAGTTTGAATGATATATTGTATTTGAACCACTTTTTTTAGTAGTTCTGTTTTGAAGTTGGGCAAATACTTTATAGTTGGCTACTGCTTTGTGGTCATACTTTATGATCATACTTAGTAGTTGTTCCACAACATTGTAGTTTATAATCTGTTTTAGGTTCAAACTTCCGTTTCATATACATATTAATATTAAATTTTTCAAAAATACATAAGTAACCATCAAACATTTCATCCCTACTTAAGACTGTAAGTGAGAGCTTTGCAGAAGCTAGAGCATAAATGAAATAATAAGAGTGTGAGCACTCAAAGACTAACTAAGTAACCAGTGGAAGTATCTAACTAAGCATACTTGACTCTTTGCCTTTTGTGGTTAGCGATCGATGCTTTGAATTTGTTTGTATCGTTTTCATAAAACAGCAGAAGCAGCAGCAGCCATAAGTTCGTTAGCAACATTTATGGTTGTGTCTTGGTCTCGGTCTTGGTCGTTTGTTGGTTCGTTGAGACGGCCCGACGATCGTCTTTATGATCGTTATTATTGTCTTACTTATGTTAGTCAAACATTAATATAACAACTACAAGCTGCCGCTTAAAACTCAAAATGCTTTAGCTTAATACAAATAAATGTTGCTGCTGCTATTGTAGTCGTCTGTTGTCTGTCTGCTGTCGCTAGGAAATTTTCAGCTGCTGCTGCTGATGACTTTGTGGCAATTTTGGTATTTGTAAGTTAACCATGACCGTGGCTTTCAAACTGACTGATGATGATGTTGTTCTTAAGTCCGTTGTGGGTCTGCATCTCTTCAGTTAGTAGCTGACCATCGTTTCGTAAAGACGTGTTTTGGTAGAGAAATTTAACGAAAAAAAAAGTTGAAAAATTATTAAGAAAATAGAAAGAAGAAATTTTTTGTAAATCTAACCAATTCACATAACGTTCGGAATTTAATGAAATTGTGTAGTTTGTTTTTTGTTAAGTGTAAATTGTTGGAACAAATCGGAAATAAATTAACGAAAAGAAATTCACAAGCGTGTTAAATATATAAAAAAAAGTTAATTAAATTAAATAAGTGCGCGATCAATTGGAGATAGAGAAAAAGAAAAACCACAAAAAATGTAATAAATATTTTATAAATTACATAAAATTGCTTATTTTATAAGAAAATTTAAAGAATTTTTTTTAAAGAAAGAGTGTTGCAAAATTATGATATAATTACAAAGAAAATGAAAAAATTCATATTCTAGCAAACTAGCCAGGATATTAATGGTTGCTGAAAAAAAAATTTTTAACAACCAAAAACGTTTATTTAAGAACAGGACATCAGTGTTTAAAGAATTAAAAAAAAAACTATATTATTAAAAAATGCAAGGATTTGTATAAGACCAGTTTTTTAAACAAACATTTTTTTTTAAATTTGAATCAAAATTTTTATGAAATTTTTTATGAATAAACATTTTGTTAAAAATTTAACCCTCTAATTCATAAACGAAAAATAGTGTTATGACAAACTTTTAAATCAAATTTTCCATACAAAATTCCTACGATAAGCCTTTAATAATTTTATAATTCGATTATGAATAAGAGGGTAAAATCTTATATAAAATAAGTTTTTTAGCCTTATGATACAAATAACTTAAGAATTTAATAAATTACATACAAAAATTCAATTCAAAAATGCAATTAATTTTTATAAAATTTCTTAAAATTTTTATAAAAATTTTGCTTTTTTATAAAAATTTTGCCTTTTATAAAAATGTTGCTTTTTTATAAAAATGTTGCTTTTTTTTAATAGTTAAATTCCCAAAGAAATTATATAGATAACAAGATTTTGCTACAAGAGATATGTTGATCAATTCTAGATGACTCTGTTTTGCTGAATCCGAAAATGACATTGGTTTTTCCAAGTTGACTTTAGTTTTCGAGATATAGTTATTTTCTGAAAAACAGTTCCTATATAAATAGCATTAATATAGGTCGTTCTATTAAACTTATTTGAAAAACTGAAATTCGAGAACAACTTTAACTTTATCGTTGTAGAGATATCGTGCTATTGAAAAAATTGTATTTAAAAAAATTTAAATTTTTAAAAAAATAGAAGACATAAAAAATACCAAAAGTTGTTGAACAATTTTAAAAAGATGTAGCTCGTTTGGTTTAGAACATATCCATCTATTCACTCACATAAAAATAATGAATATGTTATTGTTTTTTATATTTTTTTTTTTATATTTAAGAAAAACTGTTTTTGGTATATCTTGCACCATATCTCTGTAACTGAAAAGTGGTTAAAAAAATATTGCTAGCACAGCTTAAAGGCAAAACTGTAGTCGATTTTTTTGCTGAATGAAAAGGTCAACCTATTTTTCGGTTATTTTAATGCAAGTCCCAGAAACCATTAAAAAATAATTATATCTCGAAAACTAGAGCTAACTAGATTTAGCAGATGTTGATGGTTTTTGTAACAGATTAAAAATTAAAACTTTGTTAAAAAGATCTGTTGGGCAAAAGTATAAAAAGAATTTTTAAAACATTTTTGGCACAGATCATTCTTTTGATAATGGGACCATGGCTATTGAAATTCGTCAAAATCGGTCCATTATTTATGGTATCTCCCATAGGTCCCACTTCCCGGAATTGTTATATTGGCCACAAAAATCAATATTTTTTCACGAAATTTAAAACAAATACTGCTTATGTAAACTTAAATCACTGAAATTGGTCCACATTTAACCATAGCTCCCATACAAACTCTTTCCCCAAAACGCACTAAATGGGACAAAATTCACTAAAACGCTCGTAAATTCGAAGATAATGAGAATTTTACGTTTATTTTTTGCACACATAATTTTTGTAACAACTGTAATCAATTCACCAAATTTCGAGATAATCGGTCTTGACCCTAGCTCTCATATATATAGTCCAAATGACGGAAACAGCTTAAATGTTTGTATGATGGCAAAATTTAGCAAATATTTGTCTTTATACAAGAAAAAGAACACATTTGATCTTAGTGGTGAAGGGTATCATATGGTCGGGCTTGACCGACTATAGCACTTTCTTACTTGTTTTTAAAACATTTTGTGATTTTGCATTCTGTCTAGAAAAAGGAAAACTGTTCCTGACGAAAGTTTGGGTGTCGAGTAATGGTTGTTGCTACCAATAAACTGTTTATTACAAAAATACATAATTGTAATAAGTTGGAATTCTAGTGCAATACACCTATAAAACAATTTTAAAACAAATGCTTAATATCCCTTTATTTAAAAAAAATCATTTTTAAAATTGAAAACTGTTGTAATAAATCGATAAAATTCGACTTAAAAAATTGGTGGGCCATCTCACTCTTATCTTTCTGGGTACATAAATACAATTGCCAGAAAACCCCCGCGAGGTCTTATAGAATCCAATTCAACCATTACGAGTGATTATTTGGGGGAGCTTGTGAAGTGGAGGCATCATTAACTCATTATTCTTTGAAAAAACCAACCTTAAGGCCAATAAAGACACCTATCGCATCATGATAACCGATTTTTTGTGCCGGCACATCAAGGTATTGATGTGAATGATATTTGGGTTTAATAGGATGGTGAAACTTGACACATATCTAATGAAACAATCGATTTATTGTGTCAATTGAGAATTTGTGATGCCATTGCCGAGATACGACCTCAGACATTCGAAAAATTGTTCGAAAATTGTTTCGATCGAATGGAGTACAGTGAGGATAGCCATTTCTTTTCTAGCTATCGAGAATCAGAATCAATTTAAATCATTTTGTGAAATAACTTTCTAAAATTCTACAGAAACATTAGGGAAAAGTTTGCATATGTTTTAAAACTTTTTAAGTATAATTTTCCTCATAAAATCTTAAAAACATGGAATGTTTAAAATTTATATCAAAAAGTTTATGTGGATACATTTTTATAAAGAAAAATTATATGACAAAATTTTTAAAATCAAAATATTTACATATTTTTGTAAAGAAATATATTCAAAACTTAAATTTTGTACATATTTTCTAATAAGTTTAATAAAAACACATTTTTTTTCTGAGATAATAATGTAAAACAAAAGACTTAAGACACAAACTTGTTTCAATTAGTGTAAATGGAGTCTTTTATGAAAAATTTTAAATTTTTCACACAAAAAAACTTCCAAGGTATATACGAGTATGCAAAATTTTACCAAAATATTTGAAAACCAAAAAATTTCACAGAAAAAATTTTTTAAACAATAAAATATTAAACCCCTAATTCATAAATGAAAAATAATTTCAAAAATTTTGGTATGTCAAACATTTTGTAATAAAAAATTTCAACACTTTTCAGAGAGAAAATTTTCAAGTTATTCTTTAAATTTTAATTCCATGAGTTCTAAAAATTAATCATTTAGAAGACGTATTAAAAACATCCAAGGATGTAATAAAGAAACAATTAGGAATCCACTTTCTAAGTCATATCTTTTAGAAGAATCAAGAAGTCATCACTTAATAGGATTCGAAGAATAAAACTCATAAGGAATATTTTGAAATTGTAAATCTTTTAAGCTATTTTAGCTGGGAAGTATTTAATTTCAATTAATATTTGTATCGGTATAACAGGAATGTTTGTCTATCCTGAAGAATCTTAGACAATTGATGCTAATTCTTTACAAAACTTAGTTTTTTTTTTAATTGAATTGAAGCTAAAAACGAATAATTGCTAAATTTTGCCATCATACAAACATTTTCTAAAAACTTATATTTAAGCTATTTCCGTCATTTGGACTTATATGAGAGCTAGGGTCAAATGTGGACCGATTATCTCGAAATTTGGCAAATTTATTTAATTGTCACAAAAATCCATTATCTTGAGATTTACGAGCGTTTTAGTGATTTTTGTCTCATTAAGTGCCTTTGACAGAAGAGTTTGTATGGGAGTTATGGTGAAATGTGAACCGATTTCAACGAAATTTGCTACAGTGATTTAAGTTCACATAAGCAGTATTTGCTTTAAATTTCATGAAAAAATATTTGTGACCAATATATCAATTTCTGGAAGTGGGACCTATGGGAGGTACCATAAATAATTTACCGATTTTGAAGAATTTCAATAGCCATGATCCTACTATCAAAAAAAAAAAAAAAAAAAAATATATCTGTGCCAAATTTCATTTAATTATCTTTAGAATTGCGACTTGCACTTTGATTACAAGGTTTATATGGGGCTCCATGTAACCGTCCAGCCTGACTGACCTACGGACTGACATCGTTAAATCGACTCTGGAAGTGATTCTAAGTCTATTGTTATACTAAAAGTTGGGTCTAAGAAAAATATTTCTATGCGTTACATACAGCAGCACAAACTTATTATACCCTTTCCACCTATGGCGGTGAAGGGTATTTAAATTGTTTTATTTTTGAACAAAGGCTTCTTTACAACGAGTCATTTCATCAAGTTTGTAAACAAGAAATAGTCACCCAGTACTAAATGTGGATAATATGATAGATTATTGGCTGACAAACCCACCTACATATGTATATCTTCTATGACGCCGATTCACACCAATTATTAAACCATTGTTTTGTCTCTGCTGTATTGTAATGGCCCAACGTTTCGTCCATAGTTACGAAACGGTGCAAAAACTCGTCCATATTGCTTCTGAACAACGCCAAATATTCAAGCAAAATTGTCAAAAAGTTGCATTTATGGTTGATTGTGAGCAAATGCGGTATCTATCTTGCGGAAAGCTTATCCAGAACCAAGTGATCAATCGAAACTCAAAACAACTAAGCAATGTGGGATCAATTCTCGCGGATATAAAGACCTCAACTGAGGATCAGAATGTCTGAAGTATTTCTTGTTTTTACGGCAGCATAAAAATTTAGAAACCAACTTTTTATCACGGCAATATATGGTACAGAGTCCCCACAACATTTATCAATCATAGCATTGTTTTGAGTGATGCTTTTGCCAGGTTAAATAAGTCTTAAGTCTCAGGCCCCAAAGAACAAAAAAAAACGTAATGAAGCTTCTTCAAATTTAAACAGAAGTCGATTCACAGTCATATATTGACAGGGACAGAGTCAATTAGGTATTATATTTACAAAGATACAGACTTTTTGACCTGCCCTTAAATTTTTTTATATTTATCATTCTTAATTGTTAGAAAAAAGTTTGAGTGTTTAGTCTTCGTTTTCAAAAATTAAGGATACATTTTTTCTTTATCAGAAAAAGTGTGTGTCTTAAGTCTTTTGTTTTGAAATATTGTTGAGTTTTTATTATAATTGAAATAATTATTTTACGTTTAGTATTCGCTTAAATTTCTATTAAAATGCTTTTTGGATGAAATTAAACACAATAAATATTGTTATTTTCGGATATCGTCACCTGAAATGCAAAAAGGTGTAACTGGCATAAAAATTAGCATTTGATTTTTTGATTGATTATGGACTTACTTTCGATTTTATAAAAAATCATTGTATTTTAGGGAAACTAACGTTTTGCATAAGCACTTTCTTTCAATCAAAGATAAAATGGAGCTCTTCAAACGAAATACTTAAACAGATATTTTTAGCATGACTTAACTAATTACAAAATGTTTGTGTTCTAAGTCTTTTGTTTCAATACTGAAACTTTTATAGTAATTTTTGATGTAGTTCATTATCATAAAAAGTTTGTTTTCTAAGTCTTTTGTTTTAAGACATTATATGGTTTTTGTAATAATTTAACGAATTATTTAAATCTTATATCTTTTAAACATTTGTTTTTCTCATATTAAAGATAAAAAATATACTTATATAACAAAAGACTAAGAACACAAACTTTTCTGATAAAATAGAAAATAATTATGTATATCCAAAAGTTACAGATAAAAGCATTAGAATTGCAACGAAAGACTTAGAACATGAACTTTCAAAAAACTTATAAGGAAACAGATTTTGAAGATTTTATGTATAATTTGATAAATTTCGAAATTTGATATAAACATTTCGATTTTTGAAAAATACACGTTTGTTTTGAAAATAAACTTTAAGCATTAAAAGGGTTTTAGAACGTCTGTCTATTGGATAAGATTTGGATAACATATTTGCTGTCCTTCATTAAAAAAAAAAAATTATATAAATCTTAAGTTTTTTTATTTAAATTGTTTATTCTTAATTACAAAATCCTAGACAAATAAGTATTTTCCATATTAAATATTAACTCTTTCTTATACATATACATTTTTCTCCTAGACTTGTTCCTTTTGAACATTTCAAGGACACTCACATAAATGTCAATCAATCATAAAATGTTTAAAATGAATTATGTTTCTTAGCAAGAAAATGCAAAAGACTATTAATATACATATTCTGGTTCCTCTTTTCTTTTTTTTTTGTGTTGTATGTTTGAATGTTGTTGGACTGAAAAGCCATTGTCATAAAGACAGACATAAAGTTTTATGACAATAACAAGTCATAACTTTTAACATCATTTAAGCCAAGTTAAAATGCATCATAGACTTACTAAGAAATTTATATGGAAAACACAAATGCACGTGTATAAAAATATTTTTAGGTCTCAAGTGTCTGCAAAACGTAAATTTTTTTCTATTTTTGTGTTTGTATGTGTCTTATGTTGGCAACTTGCAGCACAACAGAGAGAAAAAAAGAGGAAGATGTTGATGTGGATGTTTGGTAAATGTAAGAAACAAGATAAAGACAAGACAAGACAAGACGACCCACCGACCGAAAGACCCAGCAACAATATTTAACAAATACAAAATACAAATTGAATAGACTTAAGAGTAGAGCAATACAACAGCAAACCAAGCAACAAATAACAAATATTATAACAATTGCAAATGGGCCAACTGCAGCAACAACCACATCAAATGGCATGGGATTTGTTTTGTTAAAACTTTTTTGTTTTTCTTAATAAAGATGAGGTTGAGGAAAAAGAAGAAAGAAATCTAAAATTATGTATTACTCTTGCTTTAAGAAGTTTTTGCAATTGTTGTTTAATACAAAAAATAAAAAATATAATATTTACACATTCATAAAGCGTAAGACAAACACCGTTGTTTTTTGAATGTTTTACAAACTTATTCCTCAATTCATTCACTCGTTCACTCGCTGATTCACACCATATCTTTCGATATGGAATACCATACCAGTTTGCTTAAAGTCCAGTCAGAACTTTTTTCATTCTTTCCTCTAGTTTATATTCTACCGGGTGCTAAAAGTTTTTCTTTTTGTTCCTAAAAAAAAAAAATTGTTTCATACATAAGACTTTGTAGTACACTTTTGATATGCTTTGATTGTATGTATGTTTTTCCTCCCGACTGCAACTGATCGATTTAAGTGTAACACTGTTCTTTTTATTAGTTTTTGTTAATATATTTTTTGTTTAATTTATGGTTACGAGTACGAGTATTAGTGCGTTTATTTAATACTTCCTCTGTACGTTCAATTATTTTCTTTCTATTACATTTTTTTTCTACTTAGAATTACTGGTAATTTTTCTTTTGATGTTTAGACTCTTGAACAGTGGTTTCATGAGTAATTTGTATGGAAATTATTTTAATGTATTCGTTAGCTTAAAAATAGTTCAAAACGTTTTTTTTTATTGAAATTTGTGCGGTCAGTAATAAAACTGAAATGTTTTAAGCGTGACAAATGATTTCTTTAAACTTGTCGACATCTAACAAAAAACACATAGTTATACCCTTCACCACCATAGGTGGAATGGGTATATTGGGTCTGTGCTGATGTTTGTAACGCATAGAAATATTGGTCTGAGACCTACCTTTTAGTATACCAATCGAATCACTCCTTGAGTTGTTTTAACGATGTCCGTCCGTCTGGCTGGCTGGCCGGTTATCCATGTAAGCTTGTTATCACTCTACAGCTCGTAACTTTAAAGATAATTTGATGAAATTTGGCACAGGTTCATTTTTTTGTCCAAGGACGATCTCTATGCTTTTTGGGCGAAATCGGATTACTATTTCGGGTACCTCCCATAGGGATGCCTTCCCGAAATAGACTTTTTGGCCCTTTACAGCAACAAATTTGGTTGTACTTTAATAATATTCAGCACAAACATTGCTTATTATAATCTTAATCAGTGTTCCTAATTTTGTAGAAATCGGCCCATATTTGACCATACCTCCCATACAAGACACATTCTCAATAGACGTTTATATACACATAAAAGCACAAAAACATTAATAACTCTAAAGATAAATGCATTTGATTACTTAAACTTTGCAGAGATAAATATTTTGTAAATATAAACTAATAATCAAAATTTGGTAACAATCTGTCCACAATTGACCCTAGCTACCATATCAGGGCCTTAGCCGGAAATGATATAAATCTCGAAATTTTGAAAAAACTGCACATAGTTTATGTATGTATGTCTATAAGACTTAAGGAAAACTTTAATTGTTGGTCTATATTTGACCTTAGTAGTGAAGGGTATTATATAGTCGGGCTTGACCGACTATAGCTTTTCTTACTTGTTTTTTTTTTAATAATTTGTTTAAAATTCTGTTTAAAATATAAAAAAAGAAATTAATGAAAAAATTACGAAAATTCTAACCAAATGATAAAAAGTTTGTGTCCTAAGTCTTTCGTTTCAAAACCATTGCTTATGCTGAAAGTAGCTCTCGTCACATTAACTAAAATTAATTAAAATACAAAAAAAAGAATAAATGAAAAAATTAAGAAAATTCTAAGCAAATGATAAAAAGTTTGTGTCCTAAGTCTTTCGTTTCAAAACCATTGCAAGATGTTGCTGTTGTAGTTTCGGGTAAATAAATAAACACTAGATCGCAACGACTGGTAGTAGCTATCGTCACACTAACTATCTGAGCGTATCCACTGGCTTTTCATAGAGGTCGTTCCATTGATTTTATCATATCTTGGGAATGGCTTATCTTATGTTGGAAAAAAAAAACACCGGCAGATTCACCACAAAATTGTCTTTGAGTTGAGGAGTTTTTCACATAAAAATGAAAATTTTCTTTTTTTCAAAAAAATTTTTATTTTTTAAAAATTTATAAAAATTGGAAGATTTCAAAAACTTATCATTTGTTTCACGGTCTTAAAACTGTTAATATTATAAAAACCGAAGCCTTATTTCGTGAAAGTATATGAATAAATGTTTGTTTTATGGACAATAAAGTGAAAATTAGCAAACTTTTTTCATACGAAAAATTTAAAAAATTGAAAAAATTAAGTAACGGGTCAATTTTTATACCCTTCACCAGGTGTAAGGGATATTATAAGTTTGTGCTGATGTATGTAACGCATAGAAATATTGTTCTCAGACCCACCTTTTAGTACACCAATAAGTTTAGAATAACTTTCTGAGTCGATTTAGCGATGTCAGTCCGTCCGTCTGGCTGGCTGGACCCCCATATAAACCATGTATTCAAAGTACAGGTCGCAATTCCAAAGATAATTTGATGAAATTGAAATTCGTCAAAATCGGTCCATTATTTATGGTACCTCCCATAGGCCCCACTTCCTGGAATTGAAACAAATACTGCTTATGTAAACCAAAATCACTGTACTAAATATTGTTGAAATCGGTCCACATTTGACCATAGCTGCCATACAAACTCTTCTATCAGAACACACCAAATTAGACAAAAATCACTAAAACGCTCGTAAATCTGAAGATAACGAGAATTTTGAATTGATTTTTTTGCATACATAATTTTTGTAAAAACTGTAATTAATTTGCCAAATTTCAAGATCCTTGACCCTAGCTCTCATATCAGTCCAAATGACGAAAACAGCTTAAAATATAATTCTTGAGAAAATGTTACAGGAAAAAGAACACCTTTGACCTTAGTGTTGAAAGGTATCGTATTATAGCACTTTCTTACTTGTTTTTGTTTAATAATTTCTTTAAAATTCTTTTTTAAATACAAAAAAAAAAGAATCAAAAAATAAGAAAATTCTAAACAAGTGATAAAAAGTTTGTGTCCTAAGTCTTTCGTTTTAAAACCATTGCTTAAGCAGATGATGTTGCTGTTGCAGTTTCGGGTAAATACCTAAACACTAGATTGCAACGACTGGAAATAGATCTCATCACACTAACTAGCTGGAGCCTTTTCAATGGCTTCGGTGTTAATCCCGAACCAAGATTCCTCAGTTCTCTCTCCCGAAGCTGGACGGAATTGATCTGGTGCTCACTGATCATGACAAATACTTGGGAACCATTCTGGACTCCACGTTGTTCTGAAGCTTAAACAAACCCTAGATTGGATGTCATTTCACTCTATTTCTGCGGAAGAGCCTTAGACAATACATGGGGCCTTTCCCTTGCTAATACTGACAGGTTCTTTGAGATGATTGCAAAACTTATACTCATGTATGGTGTTCTTGTCTGATGGTCTGCTCCATGTAAGGCTAATCAGCGAGCTACATTTGTTAAAATCATCAGATCTTCCGCCCTAAAAATTACTGGATCTATTAGGATTACGACTTTGAAGGCACTCTTTACAATGCTAAACTGGCTTCCGCCTGAGCTAATAGCTCAAAATGTAGCTTTTACTTAATACAGTCATTAGGTTAAGCATTACTGGAGAATAATCTCCTAAAAATTATATCCTTCACCTATAGGTCACTCCACTATTTTAGAAAAACTCAAAACTATCACCAAAAACATCGACTACTGCATTCCCACCCATTCTTGGACAGCTCCTTCACTTTAAGTATCTCTGGTGAACTAACCAAGTCTAGAGTTGACACCCTGGAGATAAATACGGATGAGTCCCACTTTAAGGTACAAAAATCTATTTCGAGAGTCCAAAGCTCTGTTGTATTCTACAAGTTGAAATTTCAGCCATCTATAGGGCAAATATAGAGCAAATGTCTAAGGTACCACCGAATATATCGCAGAGATATTAGTTTTTGTACGCACAGTCTTGCCGCCATTCGGTCTTTACGATATCCGTTCTTACTGGGGAATGCCGGACATCCCTACATGAGATGGCGAGACATTCCAATATTGAACTGCCTTGGGTACGTGGTCACAATAATGTAACAGAAAACGCGATTGCAGATAATCTAGCAAAACTTGGTGCTCTCAGCAGTCAGGAGGATATTGACCAATACATGGATATACCTTTATCAGCCTGTAAATTGGTCATTAGGCAGTTTTTATTTAGGCCCGCTCAGAAAAACTGGTCCACTGGTCCACAACAACCTGCTCAGTCCCAAGACTAACTTGGCCAACTTAAGACAACTTGGCCAACTTACGTTCTGCAGTCTTGGCCTCCATATCGAGCCTTAGACTGTGCACTCTAATATCAATCCTCACAGTGCATTGCATAATTGGATAGGATAATAGGATAGGATGCATAATAGGATAGGACGCATAATAGGATAGGGTGCTAGAAGACTTAATCTTCAAAGCAATGACCACTACAGAAGTTGCGATAACATCGAGGAGGAAGAAACTGTTCCACAAATCCCATTGGCATTGTCCAGCCCTTGCTGATCTTAGGACTCACCATCTGGGCGACCCGTTTCTACACAATTTATGAGAGGTTTCGAATTTCAACATTCGTAAGATAAGCTCTTTAATTACTGCATCTGGTTGGCTCTAACAGAGCTTTGATTTCTCTGGTAGTAGGGAATATATTATTTTCTTTCTTTTTTAGGTAATACAAAGGGACCACTTTCTAGGACCCAAGTAAAGCGGACTCTGTTGACAGCCACCTGACTAACCTAACCAAAGTATTTCATTTTTAAGCAGAAAATACTGTGTATATTAGTTTTACAAACATATCAAAAAGTGCCCAGCAAAACTTTGGTAATGGCAAGTACTCTGATAACTGGTTACGTTGTAGCGACTACAACATACCATCCGAATAAATAATAAGTTATTACAGAAGTGCTTATTTGTAATTAAGATGGTAATTTAAACTGAATGGCCCCGGTTCAAATCCCACCAAGGGCAACATTTTTTTTAGTTTTTTTTTAATTAAAAGAGTCTTTTTAAATGATTTTTGAATTTTAGGAACTTAAATATTATCTTCTGTAAAAAAATTTGTAAAACTAACTCACGTTAATGAAAAAATACCATCATGAGTCAATTTTGATTATGTAGGGGATGTTGAATACCAAACACGATTCTAATTGGTCTTAACTTGGTAAGCCCAACTTATCTGGGTCAACCTTCATCTCAACTGTGGACACACACCTCCTCATGATATCACCCGGGGAGATAGTTTAACACCCATTAATATTGTGAGTTAACATGTTCCGAGAGTTGTCCCATAAGATCGATAAAAATGGGTTAGGATTACGGGCTAGTAACCCTCTCTTGAAAAAAAAAAATACAATGAAGAGGATAAAATTAGAATTGAAATGTCCCACTACCTAATGTTAGAGGAGGATGTCCGAAACTTCGATAGAAAGACCAAGTAGAGGAACATTTTTCAAAGCTTGGCCTGTAAAATTGGAGAATATTCGCACAAGATCGAAATCCATGGAATTCTAAAATATGCTCGGACTTTGACCTTAACAGGTTGTAACATTTAAGTAAGTAAGAGTCAATCTTATGTAAAAACTTATACAAAAAAGAAGATTTAAATTGTTTAGGTTTTAAAAAAATTTTAAAAAAGTTTTAAAGTAATTACAAAAAATCGTAAAAAAATATTTTTCCAAAAATTACAACAAAGCAAAAAAAGCAGGGAAAAACAAAGTTATTTTCACATGATTTTGGATCTAAAAATAAAAATTGTTTATATTAATTATAAGCTGCTAAGTTTTCAACATATGAAGTAGCTCAGTGGAAGAGTCTCTGCCTAGCAGTCGGAGGGTCTGGGTTCGAGCCCCCATGGGATCATAAAAAAAATTTTGTATTTCGTTTAAAAATATATGTTTTTAATAAAACAACAACAAAAAAGTTGTTGCTGTTGTTGTTGTTGCTTTCAAATTGCTTACCAAAGTCATTACTTTTCTGCAATTGGTAAGTACTTGCCTCCAATGACATCCCCATGTTAATGTAATGACTTAAACAGCGAATGAGTAAGTAGTTCGTGTTCAATAGTTTAACTGTTTAACTCATTATTTGGTAATGAAAAGTTTTACTGGGTATGTGTCCTAAGTCTTTTGTTTTAAAACACTAAATATTGTGTTTCTTGTGCTAATATATAGAAGACATTCTTATGACGTTAAAAATAAACATTTTATTTCAAAAGTATTTGAATTAATACAAACTAATTTTTATTGACTAAAATTGTTTCTATGAAAAAATTTTGTAATAAAACTTTTTCAAGATAAAATTTTTGTTTGATACAATTTAAAAAAAAAAAATTCTTCAGATACATCTTATAATTTTATACCAAAAACTGTTAAAACATAAATTATTCTTATTAATATAACATAATATGTTCTACTTTGTGGGAAGAAATTTTGTTTACAAAATTTTCTTTAAAAAATTTTTTGATAGAAAAGCTTTCCCTTCAAAACACTGTCTCCTTTATTAATAAACCTAAAGTGTACCCGGTCGGTTTATTTTATTTTATCTTAACTTAATGATTTTGTTCATTTAATACGATAATTGTTGTAAATTAAATTAAGCAAAATATGCGGTTCTTAACATATTTCTATGTGTTAATACCTAAAGAATATTAAAGCTGTAAATTTGCAAACATTTAATGTAAATTATCATTAAAGCCTATCTAGTAGATTCAATGAAAATTATTTTTATAAGAAAAAATAAGATTCACATTTTTGAAATATTTTTCAAATAATTGCGTTATATAATTTCTTAATGCTCGTGTTAGAAAACGATGTTACAAGATAACAGATATAACGTGTGGGAAATATATCTTTAATTAATTTCAAAGTCTTTAATTTCCTTTATTTAACATTTTAATCATATAAAGCTCATAAAATTATTTAATTTCGGTTTTTCTAACGGTTTGTGCTTTGAAAAATCATTTAAAAAATGCACCTGCTGTCATCAAACTGTTCTTTGACATGAATTTTATTGGTTTCTTAAATTGATTGGGAAAGATTATTGCCATAAAAATTAAATTAGAAAACGGTTTTCAATACTTTTTAGAGCTGTCATGTGATTTCCACATTTTTTTTCCAGAAGTAAAAGATTTAACAAAATACTAAGAAATAGACTAAGACATAGACTAAGGCATAGACTAAGACATAGACTAAGACATAGACTAAGACATAGACTAAGACATAGACTAAGACATAGACTAAGACATAGACCAAGACATAGACTAAGACATAGACTAAGACGTAGACTAAGACGTAGACTAAGACATAGACTAAGACATAGACTAAGACATAGACTAAGACATAGACTAAGACATAGACTAAGATATAGACTAAGACATAGACATAGACTAAGACATAGACTAAGACATAGACTAAGACATAGACTAAGACATAGACTAAGACATAGACTAAGACATAGACTAAGACATAGACTAAGACATAGACTAAGACATAGACTAAGACATAGACTAAGACATAGACTAAGACATAGGCTAAGACATAGACTAAGACATAGACTAAGACATAGACTAAGACATAGACTAAGACATAGACTAAGACATAGACTAAGACATAGACTAAGACATAGACTAAGACATAGACTAAGACATAGACTAAGACATAGACTAAGACATAGACTAAGACATAGACTAAGACATAGACTAAGACATAGACTAAGACATAGACTAAGACATAGACTAAGACATAGACTAAGACATAGACTAAGACATAGACTAAGACATAGACTAAGACATAGACTAAGACATAGACTAAGACATAGACTAAGACATAGACTAAGACATAGACTAAGACATAGACTAAGACATAGACTAAGACATAGACTAAGACATAGACTAAGACATAGACTAAGACATAGACTAAGACATAGACTAAGACATAGACTAAGACATAGACTAAGACATAGACTAAGACATAGACTAAGACATAGACTAAGACATAGACTAAGACATAGACTAAGACATAGACTAAGACATAGACTAAGACATAGACTAAGACATAGACTAAGACATAGACTAAGACATAGACTAAGACATAGACTAAGACATAGACTAAGACATAGACTCAGACATAGACTAAGACATAGACTAAGACATAGACTAAGACATAGACTAAGACATAGACTAAGACATAGACTAAGACATAGACTAAGACTTAGACTAAGACATAGACTTAGACATAGACTAAGACATAGACTTAGACATAGACTAAGACATAGACTAAGACTTAGACTAAGACATAGACTAAGACATAGACTAAGACATAGACTAAGACATAGGCTAAGACATAGACTAAGACATAGACTAAGATATAGACTAAGACATAGACTAAGACATAGACTAAGACATAGACTAAGACATAGACTAAGACATAGAATAAGACTTAGACTAAGACATAGACTTAGACATAGACTAAGACATAGACTAAGACTTAGACTAAGACATAGACTAAGACATAGACTAAGACATAGACTAAGACATAGACTAAGACATAGACTAAGACATAGACTAAGACATAGACTAAGACATAGACTAAGACATAGACTATGACATAGACTAAGACATAGACTAAGACATAGACTAAGACATAGACTAAGACATAGACTAAGACATAGACTATGACATAGACTAAGACATAGACTTTCTTTTATCTTTAATTTTCACAATTTTTTTATTGAAAATTTTTTTATTTTTAAGTTTTTCTGTAGAAAATTTTTCTTTATTTTAAAACTTTTTTAAGAAAAATTTTCCTTTTTTTAATTTTGCTATAGCAAACATTTTCTTTATTTCAAAATATTTCATAGAAAAATGTTTTTTATCTTTATCTTAAAATTTTTCTATAGAAAAATTTTCTTTATTTTAAAATTTTTTTATAAAAAATGTTCTTTATTTTAAAAATTTTTCTTTAGAAAAATTTTCTTTATTTTAAAATTTTTCTATAGAAAAATTTTCTGTATTTTAAAATTGTTCTATAGAAAAATTTTCTGTATTTTAAAATTGTTCTATAGAAAAATTTTCTGTATTTTAAAAATTTTCTATAGACAAATTTTCTTTATTTTGAAATTTTTCTAAAAAATGTTCTTTATTTTTAAACTTTTCTATAAAAAACTTTTCTTTATTTTGAGATTTTTCTATAGAAAAATTTTCTTTATTTTAAAATTGTTCTTTATTTTTAATAGAAAAATCTTAGTTTTTTTTTTATAAAAAATTTGTTCGTTATTTTTAAATTTCTTTAAAAAATGTTTCTTTGTTTTTAAATTTTCCATAGAAAAATTTTCTTATATGACGTGTGTCTCCAAAATCTGGGTTACCAAAACCACAATTGTCTCTATAATTGAAAAGCTTTCTATTTCATTAAATTGTTGCTAATTTTTCTTAAATTCTAACCCACTAATTTACTTTTACCTCCCCCGTAATTTCCAAAAAAAAATTTGACATACTTTTATTTCGCCAAAAAAAAAAAACGAATTTTGGAACGTTACAAATTATCTTAAATTAAAGAGAAAACAAATTATTCACACATGTCACAGTAATTTAAAATAAAATGAAACAATTTATTTAACTTTTGTTTAGGTTTTTTTCGGTTGAACATAAATCAAGTATGTGTCTTAAGTCTTTTGTTTGCTACCGAAAATTTTTTAGGCAGAAACGAACGAAATAAAAAGCGTGAATAAATAAAAATTTACTAACATAAATTTTACATTTTCTGTGAATTGTTTTATACCGGCTAATTAACTTTAAAATTTATTATAGGTTTTTAACACAATTTTGCAACACTTTTTTTTTATAGAATTTTGTTCTCTTATTTTAAAATAAAATAATTTAATTAAACATTTTATGTTAATTTTTTTATTATCTTATGTTTTATAATCAAATTTACATTTTTTAAAACCTTTTTTAATTTCAATTTTTCATTTTTTTATTTGCAGTGATAAATTTTGAATTCCCAAAAATCTAAACATCTGTTAGTGTAAGAGTGTGTTTGTATATATGAATAATTATATGCATATGTGTGCGTTTCATATTTAAATACTTTTTCGGTTTTTTACCCTAAATCCAAATTAACATTAACGAGTTTATTTTAACTACATCAACATTGTCATCATTATGGAGTACAATATATTAAAGTCCATGCGACAAAGGCCTCATCATCTGCGTCAACCCACGCATCATTTTTTAACGGTTAAATTCTACTTAGCGGTAAGTGTTTGCCTTTTATTTTCTACTTTTTTTTGTAAAAATATAATTAAGTTTTTTTTCGACTTTCAATTTAAAGTAGTTTTTGTTAAATTTGTTTCTTTTTTACTTGTTTTGTTTTGTGGTCTGTGTCAAGCGAAAATTGTTACAATTTAATGTTGTTTTTTTTTTGAAGTAGAAATTCTTGTTGCTTTCTTTCGTTGTTTCGATTCGTGTGTCTTTCTGACTATCAGTCATTTTCTAGTTTAATTTTTTAAACAAATTATGACTGTCAGTTTTTCGGCGTTCTTTTTTTTAAGGGGAGATTTAAGTGTTTGCCTTAAAAAAAATACGTATAAATATTTTGCACATGACATGACATAAAAATAAGTTTTTTTTTTGTTTAAATTACTAGTTATGTGTGGAGAGAATAATAAATAATTTATTTAAGTGCTTTTCATTAAAATGTTATAAGTTATAAAACTGTTTTAAATATTCGTGGGAATAAATAAATCAAAAATTAAAAATTTACTCAAACTAGAAATTATTATTGTCGGTCAAGCCTGACTATTTTTTATACCCTTCACCATTAAGGTCAAGATTTTTATTTAATATTAGATAATTCTTTGTAATTAGTATTCTTATCTTATGTTTAATCGAGACCCTTCAATCCACTGGGAGTCAAGGATTACAGAATATGATTATAACAGCAACAATTTCTAGAGATTTAAATATATTTTGTCATACCCGATTCATGTTAGTAGTTTGGACCAAATTTGATAGGACCCCATACAAATGAAATACTTATCCGCTTTGATCACAAATCAGGTATGTGTCTTAAGTCTTTTGTTTGCTTACGATTTTTGTAAGGCAGAAACGAACTTCTAAATTCAAGAATCAGAGGTAGATCCATTAAATAAAAATCAAATACGAGCTTAAAGTGGATAAGAAACAATGAAAAACAAATAAACACACAAACTAACATACATTTCATGAGCACGTGTGTGTGCCTTAGCTTCCTCTCATTAGTTGTTTCAGAATTAAGGTAAAAGCGATATGCTCTCTTCTTACAGGACTTTTGAAAACGACCATGCGGAAATAAATTTAGGGAAGTGCAACATCTTTATATTATAGAGTCTTTGAGGCATTTCTAAGTCATAAAATATTTACTTAAAAATAAAATGAATTTCGAATGTGTGTTTTTAACATACCGATAGACATACAGACATACAGATAGATAGACAGCCAGACAGACAGACAGGCAGACAGACAGACAGGCAGACAGACAGACAGACAGACAGACAGACAGACAGACAGACAGACAGACAGACAGACAGACAGACAGACAGACAGACAGACAGACAGGCAGACAGACAGACAGACAGACAGACAGGCAGACAGACAGACAGACAGACAGACAGACAGACAGACAGACAGACAGACAGACAGACAGACAGACAGACAGACAGACAGACAGACAGACAGACAGACAGACAGACAGACAGACAGACAGACAGACAGACACACAGACATACACACGCACAGACAGACAGAAATACTACTAAAATTAAACAATTGTTTCTGTATAAATATTTTTTAAATCAAAATATTTTTCTGTTGAAAACTCTACAGAAAAATTTTCGATATTTTTCTATAGAAAAATTTTTGATATCTCTCTATAGAATTTTTTTTAAAATTTTCGATATTTTTCTATAGAAAAATTTTTGATATCTCTCTATAGATTTTTGTTTAAATTTTCGATATTTTTCTATAGAAAAATTTTCGATATTTTTCTATAGAAAAATTTTCGATATTTTTCTATAGAAAAATTTTCGATATTTTTCTATAGAAAAATTTTCGATATTTTTCTATAGAAAAATTTTCGATATTTTTCTATAGAAAAATTTTCAATATTTTTCTATAGAAAAATTTTCGATATTTTTCTATAGAAAAATTTTCGATATTTTTCTATAGAAAAATTTTCGATATTTTTCTATAGAAAAATTTTCGATATTTTTCTATAGAAAAATTTTCGATATTTTTCTATAGAAAAATTTTCGATATTTTTCTATAGAAAAATTTTCGATATTTTTCTATAGAAAAATTTTCGATATTTTTCTATAGAAAAATTTTCGATATTTTTCTATAGAAAAATTTTCGATATTTTTCTATAGAAAAATTTTCGATATTTTTGTATAGAAAAATTTTCTATATTTTTCTATAGAAAAATTTTAGATATTTTTCTATAGAAAAATTTTCGATATTTTTCTATAGAAAAATTTTCGATATTTTTCTATAGAAAAATTTTCGATATTTTTCTATAGAAAAATTTTCGATATTTTTCTATAGAAAAATTTTCGATATTTTTCTATAGAAAAAATTTTCGATATTTTTCTATAGAAAAATTTTCGATATTTTTCTATAGAAAAATTTTCGATATTTTTCTATAGAAAAATTTTCGATATTTTTCTATAGAAAAATTTTCGATATTTTTCTATAGAAAAATTTTCGATATTTTTCTATAGAAAAATTTTCGATATTTTTCTATAGAAAAATTTTCGATATTTTTCTATAGAAAAATTTTCGATATTTTTCTATAGAAAAATTTTCGATATTTTTCTATAGAAAAATTTTCGATATTTTTCTATAGAAAAATTTTCGATATTTTTCTATAGAAAAATTTTCGATATTTTTCTATAGAAAAATTTTCTATATTTTTCTATAGAAAAATTTTCGATATTTTTCTATAGGAAAATTTTCGATATTTTTCTATAGAAAAATTTTCGATATTTTTCTATAGAAAAATTTTCGATATTTTTCTATAGAAAAATTTTCGATATTTTTCTATAGAAAAATTTTCGATATTTTTCTATAGAAAAATTTTCGATATTTTTCTATAAAAAAATTTTCGATATTTTTCTATAGAAAAATTTTCGATATTTTTCTATAGAAAAATTTTTGATATTTTCCTATAGAAAAATTTTCTATATTTTTCTATAGAAAAATTTTCGATATTTTTCTATAGAAAATTTTTCGATATTTTTCTATAGAAAAATTTTCGATATTTTTGTATAGAAAAATTTTCTATATTTTTCTATAGAAAAATTTTCGATATTTTTCTATAGAAAAATTTTCGATATTTTTCTATAGAAAAATTTTCGATATTTTTCTATAGAAAAATTTTCGATATTTTTCTATAGAAAAATTTTCGATATTTTTCTATAGAAAAATTTTCGATATTTTTCTATAGAAAAATTTTCGATATTTTTCTATAGAAAAATTTTCGATATTTTTCTATAGAAAAAATTTCGATATTTTTCTATAGAAAAATTTTCGATATTTTTCTGTAGAAAAATTTTCGATATTTTTCTATAGAAAAATTTTCGATATTTTTCTATAGAAAAATTTTCGATATTTTTCTATAGAAAAATATTTTTCTATAGAAAAAATTATGATATTTATCTGTAGAAAAATTTTTGATATTTTTCTATAGAAAAATGTTCGATATCTTTCTATAGAAAAAATTATGATATTTATCTGTAGAAAAATTTTCGATTTTTTTCTATACAAAAATTTTCGATATTTTTCTATAGAAAAATTTTTGATAAAAATATTTTTCTATAGAAACATTTTCGATAAAAAATATTTTTCTATAGAAAAATTTTCGATAAAAATATTTTTCTATAGAAAAATTTTCGAGAAAAATATTTTTCTATAGAAAATTTTTTTATCAAAAATTTTCTATAGAAAATTTTTATAGAAAATATTTGATAAAAAAATTTCTTTGATAAAAAAATTTTCTGTAGAAAATTTTTGATAAAAAAATTTTCTGTAGAAAATTTTTGATAAAAAAAATTTCTGTAGAAAATTTTTGATAACAAAATTTTCTGTAGAAAATTTTTGATAAAAAAATTTTCTATAGAAAATTTTTGATAAAAAAATTTTCTATAGAAAATTTTTGATAAAAAAATTTTCTATAGAAAATTTTTGATAAAAAAATTTTCTATAGAAAATTTTTGATAAAATAAATTTTATATTGAAAATTTTTGGTATTTTTTTTTTTATTTGTTATCAAAAAAATTTTCTATAAAAAATTT
The DNA here is from genome assembly GCA_933228675.1 of Stomorhina lunata. Taxonomy (NCBI): domain Eukaryota; kingdom Metazoa; phylum Arthropoda; class Insecta; order Diptera; family Rhiniidae; genus Stomorhina; species Stomorhina lunata. The sequence continues at coordinate 11,613,374 of OW121742.1, read as the reverse complement.
TTGGTAAAAAAATTTTCTATAAAAAATTTTTGGTAAAAAAATTTTCTATAAAAAATTTTTGGTTAAAAAACTTTCTATAGGAAATTTTTGGTAAAAAAATTTTCTATAGGAAATTTTTGGTAAAAAAATTTTCTATAGGAAATTTTTGGTAAATAATTTTCTACAGGAAATTTTTGGTAAAAAAATTTTCTATAGGAAATTTTTGGTAAAAAAATTTTCTATAGGAAATATTTGGTAAAAAAATTTTCTATAGGAAATTTTTGGGTAAAAAAATTTTCTATAGGAAATTTTTGATAACAAAATTTTCTATAGAAAAATTTTGATAAACAAATTTTCTATTGAAAACATTTAATAAAAAAAATTTTCTATAGGAAATTTTTGGTAAAAAAATTTTATAAAAACAAGAGCTGTTTAATTATATCATTTTCATTTAGTTTGAATTTACTGTTAGTCTATTCATTAAATATTTCTTAAAACATTTGCCAAAAACCCTTTCACAATTTATAGTTAGCAAGAAATAAAAATATTCTGGAAAATTTCCAGAATAAACTTTCCAACTTGTGGTTGGTATTACAATAAATAAAAGATATCAATTAGGTTTTATTTTCAAGAAAACCAACATAAGAAACTAAAATATTTTTATATCGAATTGTAACTTTGTTAGTCTTAATTACAATGTAGATAAGACATACGAGTACATACGTTAGTATAACATTTAACTTAACTACAATAGCTATTTAAATCTCTGATGCATAAAAGAAAAAGTCAACCGCCCAAAACCAAAAAATCTTTCTTTTAAATAATTTAAGTTAAATTTTGTTCTAAAAGTTTAAAATAATCATATACTTTTCATATACAAAATTCTAAAGAGTTCGACCATCTTAAAATTAGATTGAGATGGTCGTTGAGCAGAGGCTCTATAATTAAAATTTAAAACATTAAACCGCAAAAGAACAATCGCTCGATCCACTTCCCCATATGTAATTTACGTTTGCTTTTATTTCTCTTTTTATTAAAGGTTTTAAAGTCTTTTTTGTTGTTACGTTTTTTTTTTTTTGAAAATTAAGCCAAAACACTTGAATAATAAAAAAATAAGAAGTTTAAAGTAATCAGGTACCAGAGTACGAGTATTGTTTAATTTTCCAATAAAAGTTTAATGACCTCCCTCAGAGCTTTTTTTATATTTTTTTGAAAATAACAGAAAAGAAAGAAAAAGCATAAAGCCGGTCACTTCATGCATCATATAACATTTAGCGGTTTTATTTTAACAAAAAAAAATTTATTTGATTAGATATTAACGACATAATTAATTATTAATTTCATATAAAATTCATACATTCCCAAGTGATGTAAGAATTTCTAAAAAAAAGAAAACTAATTTTTTTTTGGCAACAATGACTAATAGTTTAAACTTTATCATTAATTTTATATAAAAATTTGAAAAAACCATAATTACTTTTAACCTAATTTTTGTGGAATTCTTGTACATATTTTTAGCAAAATTTATGGAGTCTTTAATAAATTTTATAAATTTTCTCACCTGCTTGTGAATTGATGGGAAAATGTATTTTTAAATTTTAGAAAGTTTAAGTTATTGGTTACAGATTTTAATTGTTTATTGGACATATTTGCTCAATATTTTTATTAAATTGTTTTTAGGTCAGTTGAACCATAAAAATTTGAATGCCAATTTTCTATGAAAATGTAAATATTTATGGTTTAACAAATTTTCCTTTGACAAATATAAAAGAAAACAAATCATAAAATATCAATTGTTTTATGGTTTGACTACAAAAATTTTCTTTAGTAATTTGCTCTGTAGACAAATTTTCAGTTATAACAGTTTTATATTTTTTTTTAATTCTAACATCATTTAATATAAAATTCTTAATTATTTTTAAAAATGTTCGTTTATTACAGTCTTTTAGAGAAAATTGTTCGATTATAACAGTTTAAGAAGGTTGTTAGTTCAAGTTTTTTTTTATAGAATATTGTGCGATTATAACAGTCTTTTATAGAAAATTGTTTGACTATAAAAGTTTTCTATAGAAAGCTGTTGGATTATATCAGTTTTCAATTAAAAAAGTTTTATAAAGAAAATTTTTCGAATTTAACAGTTTTCTATTGAAAATTGTTTGAAATTAACTGTTTTCTATAAACAATTGTTTGATTATAACAGTTTTCCATAGGATATTTTTCAAAAATGAGCGCTTTCAATAAAATTTTGTTTGATTATAACAGTTTCCAGAGAAAATTGTTTATTGTTTTCTATAGAAAATCGTTCGAATTTAACAGTTTTCTATAGAAAACTATTCAATTTTTAAAGAAAATTGTTCAATAATAACTGAAATTTATAGGAAATTGTTCGATTATAACTAATTTCTATAGAAAATTGTTCGATTATAATAGTTTTCTAAAGAAAATTGTTCGATTATACCAGTTTTATATTAATTTGTTTATTTCGATTATAACAGTTTTCTATACAAATTGTTTGATTATGAAAGTTTCCTAGAGAATTTTTTTTTAATTGTAGTAGTTTTTAAAGAAAATTGTTCAATTATAATAGTTTTTTTTTTATAGAAAATTGTTCGATTATAACAATTTTCTTTAGAAAATTGTTCTATTGTAACAATTTTTTTTTATAGAAAATTGTTCGATTGCAACAATTTTCTATAGAAAATTGTTATAATCGAACAATTTTCTTTAAAAAAAAACTATTATAATTGAACAATCTTGAACAAATTGTTTGATTATAACAATTTCAAAACTGTTACACTAATACTTTTTCTATAGAAAAACTGTTATACTAACACTTTTTCTATAGAAAAACTGTTATTTTAACACTTTTTCTATAGAAAAACTGTTATATTAACACTTTTTCTATAGAAACACTGTTATCCTAACACTTTTTCTATAGAAAAACTGTTATACTAACACTTTTTTTTTACAGAAAAACTGTTATACTGACATTTTTCTATAAAAAAAACTGTTGTGCTGACACACTTTCTAAAGAAAAACTGTTATACTGACACCTTTTTATAGAAAAACTGTTATACTAACACTTTTTCTAAAGAAGAACTGTTATACTAACACGTTTTCTACAGAAAAACCTTTTCTATAGAAAAACTGTTATACTGACACTTTTTCCATAACAAAACTGTTATACTGACACTTTTATCATAGAAAGTCTGTTATACCATCACTTTTTCTATAGAAAAACTGTTATACCAACACTTTTTCTATAGAAAAACTATTATAAAATACAGTTTTTTTATAAAAAACTGTTATACAAACACTTTTTCTATAGAAAACTGCTATACTAACACCTTTCCTATATTGAGACTGTTATACTAACACTTTTTGTATAGAAAAACTGTTATACTAACACGTTTTCTATAAAAAACTATTATACTGACACTTTTTATATAGAAAAACTATTATACTGACACTTTTTCCATAGAAAAACTGTAATACTGACACTTTTTCTATAAAAAACTGTTATACTGACACTTTTTCTATAGAAAAACTGTTATACTGACACTTTTTCTATAGAAAAACTGTTATACTGACACTTTTTCTATAGAAGAACTGTTATACTGACACTTTTTCTATAGAAAAACGGTTATACTGAAACTTTTTCTATAGAAAAACTGTTTTACTACCACTTTCTCTATAGAAAAACTGTTATATTAACACCTTTTCTATAGAAAAACTGTTATTCTAACATCTTTTCTATAGGAAAACTGTTATACTAACACTTTTTCGATAGAAAAACTGTTATACTAACACTTTTTCAATAGAAAAACTGTTATACTAACACTTTTTTTATAGAAAAACTGTTATACTAACACTTTTTCTAAAAAAAACTGTTATACTTAAAACTTTTTCTATAGAAAAACTGTTATACTAACACTTTCTCTATATTTTCAATTTGCATTAGTCTAATTTTTACTCGTTAGTCCCACTGTTTGAAAAAACTCTACTTGTTTTATCAGTAAAAGTTAAACTTAACTCTTCGGAGCTATTAAAAGTCTTTTATTTTAGTTTTTGGTGGTGGCAAGTTTTAACGCTTTTGGGCAGTTAATTTTATTTTAATTTGAAACCACGAGTAAAATGAAATTTATACATTTCTTTAAATGTATTTCAGTATAACATTTACTTTTTTTTATAGACATTTTATTATCTTTTAGTGTAAAGGAAAGTAGACTTAAATTGATCGTAGAGAAAAATATCCATTGAGTGCAGGGTCGGTCAAATTCGATGTGAAAGAAAAATGTGTTAGACATTTCAAACGTTTTTTTCTAGAATGTCTTATAAATAAATAAAAAATTTCCTTACCTTGACATTAAAAAGTCAAAGAATTCTTTTACTTTTCGATTTTATTGGTTTAAACATTTACCATCTAGACAGCAAGACAGACATCTCAGACATTCATCTGTCCATCTCTCGATAGGAAACCCATTAGCTTTTTATTGCTACTGTTTCGAGTGAATGTTTGCCAGTATCGTTGATCGTATCTCGTCTCTACTGAAACGTATCATATTCGTGTCTTCTCATTAGTTGCCATTTAATTCGCCTTAATTGCTCTTGTGTGTTGGCAGGTTATCGAGTTTTTTTTCTTTTTCTATTTTTTTGATATCTGAGATATTGAATGTGTTTTTTTTTTTCATTTTTTTATTTTGTAGCATAAATTGTAAAATTAGGTTTAATTTAGAAAGCAATTGCAAATGATGGTTTTTTATATCTCCTCAAACTTCTTCTAAATTTAAATTTTTATTAGAAAGATTTAGTGACCGACAGACGTCTTTTAATAACATTCAATCCAAATCAATAAAATTTTATGATACGAAATGCATTGGGTTTTTTTTTAGAAATAAACTATAGATGTGCGCTGTTTATTAATTTAGATAAATTTAAATTTTATTTTTGATTGAAAGACTTTTTTCTTTCCTGAAAAAACTAAATAATTCCAAACCATCACTTGCAGACTCCAATAAAAAAGAGAAATTTTTTTATGCTAGAAAGGAAATGATTTTTATATTGATTTAATTAAATTTATTCTTTGTCTAAAATTTTTTTATTGCTTATTAGTAACAATGAAAAAGATTTTTATGTTAAAGTTTTAATCAATTTCCTTTTAGTTTGCATGATTTTCAATTAAGTTTTTTTATTGAAGGCAATTAAATTCGTAGACATAATCAATAAAAGAATCTTTGAAGAAAAAATTTAAATTTATTATTTTTAGATGGACTAAATTTTTTACAACTTTCTATTTCCGATTCTTGAAAAATAAAATTTTTAATACTTTTTAGCGGATATTAAAAGATCTTCTTTAACTTAAGTCTGTTTATATTTTTGTTTAAGTCTATGGCTTAGTCTATGACTTAGTCCATGTCTTAGTCTATGTCTTAGTCTATGTCTTAGTCTATGTCTTAGTCTATGTCTTAGTCTATGTCTTAGTCTATGTCTTAGTCTATGTCTTAGTCTATGTCTTAGTCTATGTCTTAGTCTATGTCTTAGTCTATGTCTTAGTCTATGTCTTAGTCTATGTCTTAGTCTATGTCTTAGTCTATGTCTTAGTCTATGTCTTAGTCTATGTCTTAGTCTATGTCTTAGTCTATGTCTTAGTCTATGTCTTAGTCTATGTTTTAGTCTATGTCTTAGTCTATGTCTTAGTCTATGTCTTAGTCTATGTCTTAGTCTATTTCTTAGTCTATGTCTTAGTCTATGTCTTAGTCTATGTCTTAGTCTATGTCTTAGTCTATGTCTTAGTCTATGTCTTAGTCTATGTCTTAGTCTATGTCTTAGTCTATGTCTTAGTCTATGTCTTAGTCTATGTCTTAGTCTATGTCTTAGTCTATGTCTTAGTCTATGTCTTAGTCTATGTCTTAGTCTATGTCTTAGTCTATGTCTTAGTCTATGTCTTAGTCTATGTCTTAGTCTATGTCTTAGTCTATGTCTTAGTCTATGTCTTAGTCTATGTCTTAGTCTATGTCTTAGTCTATGTCTTAGTCTATGTCTTAGTCTATGTCTTAGTCTATGTCTTAGTCTATGTCTTAGTCTATGTCTTAGTCTATGTCTTAGTCTATGTCTTAGTCTATGTCTTAGTCTATGTCTTAGTCTATGTCTTAGTCTATGTCTTAGTCTATGTCTTAGTCTATGTCTTAGTCTATGTCTTAGTCTATGTCTTAGTCTATGTCTTAGTCTATGTCTTAGTCTATGTCTTAGTCTATGTCTTAGTCTATGTCTTAGTCTATGTCTTAGTCTATGTCTTAGTCTATGTCTTAGTCTATGTCTTAGTCTATGTCTTAGTCTATGTCTTAGTCTATGTCTTAGTCTATGTCTTAGTCTATGTCTTAGTCTATGTCTTAGTCTATGTCTTAGTCTATGTCTTAGTCTATGTCTTAGTCTATGTCTTAGTCTATGTCTTAGTCTATGTCTTAGTCTATGTCTTAGTCTATGTCTTAGTCTATGTCTTAGTCTATGTCTTAGTCTATGTCTTAGTCTATGTCTTAGTCTATGTCTTAGTCTATGTCTTAGTCTATGTCTTAGTCTATTTCTTAGTCTATGTCTTAGTCTATGTCTTAGTCTATGTCTTAGTCTATGTCTTAGTCTATGTCTTAGTCTATGTCTTAGTCTATGTCTTAGTCTATGTCTTAGTCTATGTCTTAGTCTATATCTTAGTCTATGTGTTAGTCTATGTCTTAGTCTATGTCTTAGTCTATGTCTTAGTCTATGTCTTAGTCTATGCCTTAGTCTATGTCTTAGTCTAAGTCAACGTCGTAGAAAATCTGTTAAGCTGATACTTTTTCTATAGTAAAACTGTTATACTGTCACTTTTTCTATAGAAACACTGTTATACTGACACTTTTTCTATAGAAAAACTGTTATACTGAAATTTTTTTTATAGAAAACTGCTATACTGACACTTTTTTCTATAGAAAATTTTTATACTGACACCTTTTCCATAGAAAAACTGTTATACTGACACTTTGTCTATAGAAAAACTGTTATACTGACACTTTTTCTATAGAAAAACTGTTATACTCACACTTTTTCTATAGAAAAACTGTTATACTGACACTGTTATATTAAAACTTTTTCAATAGAAAATCTGTTATACTAACACTTTCTATAGAAAAACTGTTATACTAACACTTTTTCTGTAGAAAAACTTTTATACTGACACTTTTTTTATAGAAAAACTTTCATACTGCCACATTTTTTATAGAAAAACTGATACACTAAAACTTTTTCTATAGAAAAACTGTTAAACTAACTCTTTTTCTATAGAAAAACTGTTATACTGACACTTTTTCTATAGAAAAACTGTTTACTGACACTTTTTCTATAGAAAAACTGTTATACTGACACTTTTTCTATAGAAAAACTGTTATACTGACACTTTTTCGATAGAAAAACTGTTATACTGACACTTTTTCTATAGAAAAACTGTTATACTGACACTTTTTCTATAGAAAAACTGTTATACCGACACTTTTTCTATAGAAAAACTGTTATGCTGACACCTTTTCTTTAGAGAAACTGTTATACTGACACTTTTTCTATAAAAAAAACTGTTATACTAACACATTTTCTATAGAAAAACTGTTATACTGACACTTTTTCTATAGAAAAACTGTTATACTGACACTTTTTCTATAGAAAAACTGTTATACTGACACTTTTTCTATAGAAAAACTGTTATACTGACACTTTTACGATAGAAAAACTGTTATACCGACACTTTTTCTATAGAAAAACTATTATACTGACACTTTTTCTATAGAAAAACTATTATACTGACACTTTTTCTATAGAAAAACTGTTATGCTGACACTTTTTCTATAGAACAACTGTTATACTGCCACATTTTCTATCGAAAAGCTGTTATGCTAACACTTTTTCTATCAAAAATTGTTATACTGACACCTTTTCTAAAGAAAAACTGTTATACTAGAAATATTTATATGGAAAAACTTTTATACTGACAAGTTTTCGATACAAAAACTGGCACTTTTGTTTTGAAATTTTCTATAGAAAAACTGTTATATTGAATCTTTTATGAAATTTAACTTTGGTCCCACTGTTCTAGTTTCGTGTATCCACATTTCCAATTAGTTTGACTTAGTTGACTTTTAACTTCTGTCTTTTTGGATATTTTGTATTTCATTTTATTTGATTCATTAAATTCATGATATATTTTTATTTTTTTTATTTTCGGCACTTAATTCATTTACAATTACCTATTTTTAGTGGCAGTTAACTGTTTAAGAAAGTAATTGAAAGTTAGGGCTAGCAAATAGTACCTGACATATGTCAAATAAATAATGGTCGAGTTGAAAATCTGTTAATCTGAGATCTAAGAAATATTAAATTTGTTAGAAATTTAATTGTGATTTTTGGAGTACTTCACTTTGAAATGGATGGACCTACTTTTTACTAATAAAATACTCAGGAGATGTTTTAGAGTCACTTGATAAAATTTAAAGTAGGTCAAAATAATAATCGCGTGCGTTTCCAAAAGAAAAAAATCAAAAGAATTAAGACACAAACTCTTAAAAAAATACTTTAGCAAGTTCGTGTCTTAAGTCTTTTGATTATGTATGTGGGGAAATAAAATGAATGATAACTTCAGATTTTGATAAATTTCCTAGAAATATGAAAGAAGTTGTCAAAATTTTCCATTAATTTTCTTAAGAATTATTTCCTGTCTCTAATTTTTTCCTCAAATACATAATTTCTATATCCATAAATTCATGTTAATTTTTCTTATTTTCTTATAATGTCATTAACTATTTTCCATTTTTCATATTTATCTTTACAGTTAGTGTTAATTATAACATTACACACCACAAATGTGTTAGGTTCAACACTCGGTTCGAAATGTCAACACGATATGGATTGTACAGATTTCATTAAAGGTTCATCATGTTCGGCCCAGGGTTACTGTGAATGTGCACCTTATTATGTACAATTTAATACAACAACATGTTTGTCTTGTAAGTAAATGAATTTTTCTACATTTTACCTAATGAAAAGCAGGTTTTCGTTTTCTTAAGTTAAAGTTAAAGACAAACACACACACACTCAGACTTAAACTTAGACATGGTTTGAGCTTCTTCTAATAGATAAAAATCTTAGAAAAAGTTAAAAAATAAATTTTTAACACTTTTATGACAGGTTTCCGTGTTGATTTTGGTGTGTTTTCTCGGTTTCGGTCTTTGTAACTGAGTGTGTGTTAGTCTTTTTTTTTTCTTAATATTTATTTCGCATAATTAATGAATGAATTCTGGTACTCACTTGCAGCTCAACTTCTGGGTGGTGATTGTTCACTCAACGAACAGTGTACCATGAAAGTGGCCAACAGCAGTTGTCTGGATGGTGCCTGCCGTTGTGTGGAGGGATTCTTGAGATTCCGCAAACATACATGTCTTGGACGTAAGTACGCAGAATTTGCTAAAAAATACAACTAAAAATAAATGAAAACCATAAAAACTAGACATTAAAAGTTAATGGTGAAAAACTAAATTAAGTGGAGAAAGATGAGATGATGTTAAGGATGTTGGAGTTAATGAATTTTAGGATTTTTGTAAATCCATTTTTTTGTATAATAAAATTAATTTTTATATCTTCTTTAACTATTCAAGCAGTTAAAAATTGTTGGAAAGTTTGCTAATACTATTTAAATTATTAAATCACAGCTACTAAACAAATTTGTGTTCAAAACACTTTTAACTTTTAAGAAAAATTTAATTTTTTGTTAAAATAAAATATTAAAAATTAAATGGAATTTTGGGAATAATTGAAATGGTTTTATTGAAAAAAACAAGTAAAAAAAGAAGAAAATATTGGGAGGCGCAGAAAGGGTAAAGATAGTCAATTAATATGTTCAGAAGTGCAAGCGTTTTTGTGAATTTTGTGTTATTTAGGTGACTTTTTGAAAGAAGGTCTTGTATGGAGTTATGATCAAATATGAACCTACTTCAACAATATTTGTTACAGTAATTTTTAATTATAAAAATAATATTTTTTCTTGAATTCGTAAAAATATACCAAAATTTGTGGTCAAAAATCCAGGAAGATCTATGGGAAGTACCCGAAATAATAGACAGATTTTGTTCAATATCAAAAGCCAAAATTTAAATAAAAATTAAAAAATTATCAAAATTTTTTCTATAGCAAATTTTTTTATTAAAAATTGTTTCTATATAAAATTTTTTATTAAACATTTTTCTATAAGAAATTTTTTTATGAAAAATTTTTCTATAGAAAACTTTTTTATCAAAAATTTTTCTATAAGTTTTTTTTATGAAAAATTTTTCTATAGAAAATTTTTTTATCAAAAATTTTTCTCTAGAAATTTTTTTTTATCAAACATTTTTCTATACAAAATTTTTTTTATCAAAAATTTTTCTATAGAAAATATTTTTATCAAAAATTTTTTGATAAAAAAAAATTTGATAAAACAGTTTTCATTAAGGATTCGAACCCACAACCTCTTAACATAAATTCATGGTTCAACTAAAAATTAATTTCTTTAAAATAGTTTTCTATAGATATTTTTTTTTCAAACATTTTTTTATCAAAATTTTTCTTATAGGGAAATTGTTTACAAAAATTTTTCTTTAGAAAATTTTTTTATCAAAAACTTTTCTATAGAAAACTTTTTTGTCAAAAATTTTTCTATAGAAATTTATTTATCAAATATTTTTCTATAGAAATTTATTTATCTAAAATTTTTCTATGGAAAGTTTTTTTATCAAAAATTTTTCTATTGAAAATTTTTTTATCAAAAATTTTTCTATAGAAAATTTTCTTACAAAATTTTTTCTATAGAAAATTTTTTATCAGGAATTTTTCCACAGAAAAATTTTTTATCAAAAATTTTTCTATAGAAAACTTTTTTGTCAAAAATTTTTCTATAGAAATTTATTTATAAAAAATTTTTCTATAGAAAATGTTTTTATAAAAAATTTTTCTACTGAAAATTTTTTTTATCAAAAATTTTTCTATAGAAAATTTTCTTACAAAGTTTTTTCTATAGAAAATTTTTTTATCAAGAATTTTTCCATAGAAAATTTTTTTATCAAAATTTTTTCTATAGAAAACTTTTTTGTCAAAAATTTTTCTATAGAAATTTATTTATCAAAAATGTTTCTATAGAAATTTATTTATCAAAAATTTTTCTATAGAAAATTTTTTTATCAAAAATTTTTCTATTGAAAATGTTTTTATCAAAAATTTTTCTATTGAAAATTTTTTTATCAAAAATTTTTCTATCGAAAATTTTTTTATCAAAAATTTTTCTATCGAAAATTTTCTTACAAAATTTTTTCTATAGAAAATTTTTTTTATCAAGAATTTTTCCATAGAACATTTTTTTCTCAAAAATTTTTCTATAGAAATTTTTTTTATCAAAAATTTTTCTATAGAAAATTTTGTTATCAAAGATTTTTTATCAAAAGTTTTTTTATAGAAAATTTTTTTATCAAAAATTTTTCTATAGAAAATTTTATTACACAATTTTTTTTATAGAAAATTTTTTTATCAAGAATTTTTCTATTGAAAATTTTTTTATCAACAATTTTTCTATAGAAAATTTTTTTTATCAAAAATGTTTCTATAGATTTTTTTTCTATTTAAATTTTTTTTATCAAAAATTTTTCTGTAGATAATTTTTTTATCAAAAATTTTTCAATAGAAAATTTTCTTACAAAAAAAAAAAACAAAACATTTTTCTTTTATAAAAAATTTTTCTTTAGAAATTTTTTTTTTCCAAAAAATTTCTAGAGAAAAATTTTTTATAAAAGAAAAATGTTTTGTTTTTTTTTTTGTAAGAAAATTTTCTATTGAAAAATTTTTGATAAAAAAATTATCTACAGAAAAATGTTTGATAAAAAATAATTTATTTATAAATTTTTTTTTGATAAAAAAAATTTATCAAAAATTTTTCTATAGCAAATTTTTTTTATCAATAATTTGTATATAGAAGATTTGAAAATTTTTTGATATAAAAATATTTTTATCGAAAAATTTTCTATAATATATAATTTCTGAAATTTTCGAACAATTTGCTAAAGAAAAATATTTTTATTAAAAAATTTTTTACAAAAAAATTTAATATTCAGTCTCACGAGTTTTATTAATGATCGTGGTATTTACGAAAATTAACAAAATTCATCGGCTTCTGGTGGTATGGGCTGCCTACACCTGATGATAATGCAGTTACTTTATAGTTTAATTCAAAAATTCAGATTTTTGTTAAAAGAACAAATTAAAAAAAGGCTTTTTATTAAATCAAGCACAAGTTGAAAATCAGATTTTGTGTTTCTTGGTTTCAATCACGTGTTGTTTACTTTGTGATAATGCAGTGTTTGATAATACAGTTTTAGTTAATTTCAATTTATGATACGAAACACTACCACTTTTATTCTGTTTTCAATTAAGAAGTGCATGTTGATATTTCCTTCATATGACATTACCCCTTTTAAGTTGCAATAAATGATAATGCAGTTTTTTAAATATTCATGACTTGCAAAAAAATTAAATTTTCTTAAAAGCAAAACTTGAGTAATTTGTATAATTTTCAAATATTTTACTAACTTTTGCCTAAAAATGAAAGCTAATTTATTTTGAAATAATTAAAAAAAAATCTTGATACTAGGAAATGCTTATACATATTTCAAATTTAACAAGGCCTAGGTCATAAATTTATTTTCCCAACTGACATGATCATCCAAAAGATGCTGAGAATGAAAACATCTGGTATTTTTCGTTAAAAAAAAACCGGATGAAGCTTAAGTAATTGCATTGTTCACTAACGAATAAATAAGCAATCTAAGAAAATTCATATGGAAAAATAAAACAAATACTACAAAAAATGTGAGACTTTTAAGTTTTCTTTTATCAATTTTTCAAAATCTTTTCAACTCCTTTTCTATGTTCTTTTTGTGTTTTTCTGTATTTCATTATTTTGTGTTGACGGAACGGGGGCTTTCACATGTGAGAACAGTCACAAACTACAAACAACTAATTACCATGATAATTGGTTAATTTCCAAGAAAAATTCATTAGAAAATTTTTACACAAATAACACAAGAAAATAACAAAAATTAAAAGAAATGGAAATGATGAGTGGAAAAAAACATGACAAGATCACACAATCATCTTGTGGAAACAAAGACAAGATCACACAATCAAAATAAATATAAAAGTTGGGAAAAGATGAGATTTCAAATTCATTAGCATTAAAGTGCATTATGATACACAAGATCAAAGGCTTTGAAATACATATCATCATCATTAAGAACATGATCACCATCATCATAATAATTTTATAAACATATATACATATAATATCTCAAAATCTATATCAATGATCATTTTTATTTTTGATCACACCTTTTCAAAACTACAACAACAACAAGAGTGTTAAAGACTTCTTTCATTATTTTTTTTTTTATTTTGTAACTCTAATTCTCTCTCTTCCCGTGTTTGATCTTGAACTTGATTGACTGTTTAAATGATCGAATGCTATGGCTAAAGTTTCGTGCGACGTTTATCAAAACTCCAGTTAAGTGGCAGCTTTTACAGGAAATTTTAAAAGAAATTTTAGATGAAGGCTATCCGCCCGTCCGTCCGTCCATCCGTCTATCTGTCCGTCCACCTTGAACGGGTGTTGTTTAGATTTCACTTGACTTCTTGTGCTGTTGGGGCGTTTTAGACATGATGAATTGAGAGCTTCATGTTGTGTATTGAACAAAACGCCTCGTTACAATTTGGCGCCATTGGAAACACGTTAATCACTTGGAAAAACAAACAATCTATCAATTTTATTAAGACTAATTTTCCGCTTTTGTTTGTCTTTTCTTTTATGTCGTTTTTATTTGGACGAGTTGGTATATAATTTGACAAGTTGGTTGGTGGATAATTATAGGCTCAATGTTGGGGCCGTACTATGAAGTTTTTGATTTCTTGGGAAAATAATTGAAAATTATTTCAATAATTAATAGCTAAAAACGGAAGAGAACCTTTGTCAAAATTTTGAAAAAAAACGTATATTTTTAAAGAAAATGAAAACATGCAAGATTTAAAATTTTTAAAAAAACCGCATCAAAGTTTTTTCTTTTAACAAATCTATAAACGGAAAAAGGTTTTTTCAAAGGAAATATGAAAATAAAGCTTATAATACATTTATTTTTCGATTTCTTAGGACACATTCCCATCTTACTCGTTTAGTCTATACTAATGATAATGCAGTCTTCGTATTAGGCAATGCAGTTTAATTCAAATTAAGTACTTTACATCAATTCCTTAACAATTTGGTAAAAATATTTCTTAATTGTTCAATTAATTACTCTTATTCTGATGTTATCTGAAATTAAAGATAAGGCAGAATGGGTAATGAAGTGCAAGATAATGCAGTTTTATTTTTCATATAAACTGATCAATCTAAGCTTCTGGTAATGCAGTTTTTGCTACTTTCGTCTTTCCATTTTAAATTTTCTTGACTTTTTAAATTCTTCATTAAAATTTTAATTCAAAATTTTAAAAAAGTTTAAAGTTTTTAAAGTCAAAATTTTTTTTAACTAAAAACATTACCGATAAAATTTTAAATAAGAAAATTCTTGAAATTTATATTTAAGAAGAAAGTTTTCGAAATTTTTCTAAAGGAACAAATTTTCGATAATTTTACTAAAAAAAAAACAAATTTTCAATTATTTTACTAAAGGGAAAAAAACGAAAATTTTTCTAAAACACAACGACAAATTTTACTAAAGAAGAATATATTCACAAAATTTAACAAAAAAGAAAATTTTTAAAAATTTTACAAAAGAAGAAAATTTTTAAAAATTTTACTAAAGAAAAAAATTTTCAAAAATTTTACTAAAGAAGAAAACTTTAAAAAATTTTACTAAAGAAGGAAATTTTTAAAAATTTTACAAAAAACGAAAATTTTTAAAAATTTTACTAAAAAAGAAAATTTTTAAAAATTTTACTAAAGAAGAAAACTTTAAAAAATTTTACTAAAGAAGAAAATTTTTAAAAAATTTACAAAAAACGAAAATTTTTAAAAATTTTACTAAAAAAAAAATTTTTTAAATTTTACTAAAGAAGAAAATGTTTGAAATTTTACTAAAGATGAACATTTTTCTAAAGAAGAAAATTGTTGAATAAATTTTAAAAATTTGACTTGAATGAAATTTTTTAAAAATTTTAATAAAGAAGAAAATTTTAAAAAATTTGATTAAAGAAAAAAATTACAATAATGAGAAATTTTACTGAAGAAGAAAATGTTTGCCAAAATTTTAATAAAAAGCAAATTTTCGAAAATTTTAATAAAAAGCAAATTTTCGAAAATTTTACTAAAGAAGTAAATTTTTGAAAATTAAAAAAAAAATTTAAGTTTGCTGAAGACATTTTTCAGAAATTTTACAAAAGAAGAAAATTTTTTACAATTTTAATTAAGAAAAAAAAATTTTTTGAATAAAGAAAAACTTTTCAAAAATTTGACTAAAGAGACAATTTTGACAAGTTTTACTAAAACGAAAATTTTTTAAAAGTTTTTAAAAATATTATTAAAATTTCTTAAAGAAAAAATTTTTTTAAAATTTTATTAAAGAAGTATATTTTTTTAATAATTTTACTAAATAAAAAATTTTCAAAGCTAATTTTTTAAAGTTTTACTGAAAAAGAAAATCGTCAAAAATTTTACTAAAGAATACTATTTTCGAAATTTTTCCTTAAAAAGAAAATTTTCAACATTTTTACTGAAAAATAAAGTTTTACTAAGAAGAAGTTTAGAAAATTTAAAAAAAATTAAAAAAATAAATTTTTCGATAAAATTATTAAAGAAGAAAATTTTTTAAAATTTTTCAAAAGAAAAAAATTTTTCGAAAATTTTTAAAAATTTTACTAAACTAGAAAATTCTACTAAAATTTCCTAAAAAAGAAAATTTTTGAAATTTTTTTTAAAGAAGAATATTTTAAATAATTTTATTAAATAAAAAAATTTCAAAGCTAATTTTTAAAATTTTACTATAAAAGAAAATCGTCAGAAATTTTACCAAAGAATAAAGTTTTTGAAATTCTTACTTGAAAGGAAAATTTTACTAAAGAAGAAAGTTTGGACAATTTTCGAAAATTTTAAAATTTTAATAAACAAAAAATTTTGACAAATTTTGCTAAAGAAAATTATTTTCAAAAGTTTTACTTAAAAAGAAAATTTTACTTCAGAAAAAAATTTTTTGAAAACTAAAGAAGAAAATTTTATAAAATTTAACTTAAAAAGAAAATTATTGAAAATTTTACCAATGAAGAAAATTTAACTAAAGAAAAATTTCTCGAAAATTTATTTAAAGAAAATTTGATTAAAAAAGAGTTTTTTTTTTAATTAAAATTATACTAAAAAAAAAAATTGTAAATTTTACTAAAAAAACAAAAATTTTTTCTTCAGAAAAAAATTTTTGAAAATTTAACTAAAGAAAAAAATGTTGACAAATTTTACTTAGAGTAAAATTTCTACAATTTTTAATAATTTTCTACAAATTTGGAAAATTTTACTGAAAAAGAAAATTTTCAAAAATTTTACTAAAAAATATGAAATTTTTGTGACTTTTTTCTAAATTTTACTAAAAAAGAAAATTTTTAACTTTTTTCTTTAACAAAATTTTCAAAAACTTTCTTCCTTAGTAAAATTTTGCAAAATTAATAAAATTATAATTATATATTTTTTTAGAAAATTTCTTTAAACATAAATTTTGAAAATTTGTGCGAAAATTTGTTCTTTAGTAAAATTTAAAAAAAAATTTTTTTCTTTAGAAAATTTTTCCAAAATTTTCTTCTTGAGTAAATTTTTACAAAATTTTCTTCCAAAGTCAAATTTTGAAAAATTTTCTTTTTCAATAAAATTATAATTGTATTTCTTTTTTAAGAAAATTTCTTAATAATTTTTTTCTTTAGTAAAATTTTTTTCTTAAGTAAAATTTTGAAAATTTTTCTTTAGAAAATTTTCAAAAAATTTTTTATTTAATAAAAATTTTGAAATTTTTTTTCTTTAATAAAATTTAAAAACAAAATTCTTCTTTTGTAAAATTTTAAAAAATTTTCTTCTTTAGTCAAATTTGGAAAATTTTCTTTTTAAATAAAACTATAATTTGGAAAATTTTCTTTTTAAATAAAACTATAATTAAATAATTTCTGTTTTAAAAAAAATTCTTAACAATTTTTTCCGTTGGTAAAATGTTTTTCTTAAGTAAAATTTTGAGAAATTTTTGAGAATTTTTCTTCTTTAGTAAAATTAAAAAAAAAGAAAAAATTTATTAATAAAAATTTTGAAATTTTTTTTTCTTTAGTAAAATTTTCCAAAATTTTCTTCATTTTGGAAAATTTTCTTTTTTAATAAAACTATAATTTAATAATTTCTGTTTTAAAAAAATTTCTTAACAATTTTTTCCTTTGGTAAAATATTTTTCTTAAGTAAAATTTTGAAAAATTTTTGAGAATTTTTCTTCTTTAGTAAAATTTTCAAAAAACTTTTTTATTAATAAGAATTTTGAAATTTTTTTTCTTTAGTATATTTTTGAGAATTTTTCTTCTTTAGTAAAATTTTCCAAAATTTTCTTCATGAGTAAAATTTTGACAAAATTTTCTTCTTAAGCAAAATTTTCTTCTTTTATTTCAGAATATTTTTGATAATTTTACTAAAGAAAAAATTGTTGATAAATTTTACTTAGAGGAAAATTTCTACAATTTTTAACAATTTCTACAAATTTTACAAAAAAGAAGAAAAATTTCAAAAATTTTACTTCAAAATGTTATGGAATTTTTTTACACTTTTTTTTTTAAATTTTATGAAAAAAAAAAAATTTTAATTTTATCAAAAAAAAAAAAAAATTAAATTTTATCAAAAAAAAATTTTTGAAATTTTATCAAAGAAGAAAATTTTGAAATTTTATCAAAAAAAAAAAATTTTGTTAAATTATATGTAAAAAAATTTTGTAAAATTATATGTAAAAAAATTTAAGTTAAGAACAATTTATTAAATTTACGTAAGAAGATAATTTTAATTGAAAAGGAAATTATTGAATATTTTACTAAAGAAGAAAATATTTGAAAATTTTATAAAAGCTAAAATATTACTAAGAACATTTTTAAAACTTCTAAAGCTTAACCCCCGAATTCATAAACAAAGTTTAAAATTATCGATTTCTTATAATTTGAAATTTGTATGGAAAATTTGAATTATAAGCTTGCTATAGCTTTATTTTTATACCCTTCACCACCATAGGTGGAAAGGGTATTATAAGTTTGTGCTGATGTTTGTAACGCATAGAAATATTTGTCTTAGACCCACCTTTTAGTATACCAATAGACTTAGAATAGCTTTCTGAGTCGATTTAGCGATGTCCGTCCGTCCGTCCGTCTGGCTGGACCCCCATGTAAACCTTGTAATCAAACTACAGGTCGCAGTTCTAAAGATAATTTGATGAAATTTGGCACAGATAATTTTTTTGATAATGGGACCATGGCTATTGAAATTCGTCAAAATCGGTCCATTATTTATGGTACCTCCCATAGGTCCCACTTCCCGGAATTGCTATATTGGCCACAAATATCAATATTTTTTCATGAAATTTAAAACAAATACTGCTTATGTAAATTTAAATCACTGTACCAAATTTCGTTGAAATCGGTCCACACTTGACCATAGCTCCCATACAAACTCTTCTTTAAAAAAGTACTAAATGAGACAAAAAATCACTAAAACGCTCGTAAATCTAAAGATAATGAAAATTTTGAGTTTATTTTTTGCATACATAATTTTTGTAACAACTGTAATCAATTTGCCAAATTTCGAGATAATCGGTCCACATTTGACCCTCGCTCTCATATAAGTCCAAATGACGGAAACAGGTTGAATATATAAGTTTTGAGAAAATGTTTGTATGATGGCAAAATTTAGCAAATATTTGTCTTTATACAGGAAAAATAACACCTTTGACCTTAGTGGTGAAGGGTATCGTATGGTCGGCTTGACCGACTATAGCGCTTTCTTACTTGTTTGATTATGAATTGGGGGGTAATTCTTGAATTCAAGCTGATAAAAGTATTAAATAGCCCAAGTTTTTAAACTTAGTAAAGCTTAAAGCTCAATTCTTAGTGGATCACATGGAACGGAAAAAGCTTATAACCTAGATCTCAATTGATATCTCATTATATGAGAATAGCTTAAGTGACTCATGAGATAACGTCTTATATGAAAGCTACGACCACATGTGGACCGTTAGTCATCTGTGTCGATCTGTGTACTTTAAGGTGGTTCTTAGTCCAGATTTTGTATAGGTTACCTACAGCAGCACAAATTCTTTAGGTTATAAATATTGGCAAATATATCATTAGAATGTATGTATTTATGGATAGCTACAAGACCCAACATTCAAATGAAAGTTTAAGTTTGGAGGTAATTTCTAATTTCAGTTTTTTTTTTTTGTAATTTTGGAAAGGTTTTTTCTTTCTGCCAACATTCATTCATCCTGGACAAAAGCTTAGGTATTTTTTAAAATGATTTTTTAAATACCATTTTTTTTTTTTTGGTTTAAAACCTCATTTAAAACAGTTAAATCTTTTGCGTGAATGGCTTTCACCACAAGACCAACAAAAACAACAAACGAATGAACAAAACAACAACATGTTCATATAGAATACAATACGACAGACCAAAAGACAGACAGACAGAAAGACGGTTAGACGGACATTAGCAAGTTAACATTCATACTTAAGAAAAGTCATACATTTTTACAGTCATTTTGGAAATGTGAAAAGTTTATTCATTCTATTTTCTTAAGATTTTGCTCTTTTTAAACACAAAATCATTAGAAGTAAAAAAAAAACAAAACAAAACAAAAAAAAGTAGCAAACAATACAAAATAAGTTAAAAATGTTAAGTTAACAAAAGAATAGAAGAAAAAAAAAAAATAAAAATTTTGTCAGAAAAGGAACCTTTCACTTTGCTCTAAAGAATTGAAATAAACGAAAGAAATAAAATCAAATTAAATTAAAAGCTTCAATTTTAGAAACGAAAAGATGAATCCTTAAGTTTATCATTTTCTTTTAAAGGTAATTAGAAGAAATTGTTCTCTGTATTTTTTTAAGAACTTCTATATAGTTTAGAAGGTTCTAATTTAGTTTGTTTTGCCTTTAAGACTTTTGTAATAAATGATTAAAATCTTTGGGAAAAAAGGAGCTGAAAAACTAAACTTTAATTGGTAAATTTTGGTTCGTTATGATTTCAAGTTTCAAGATTAGAAACATAGTAATTTAGAAAAACAAACAGGTGGGATTTTAGTTATTTTTGAAAATTTTAAGTTTTAAAGTGGAAATAACATTCTCATGACCTATAACCTCCTCTTTGGCTGAAGACAAACTTTAACGTTTTGGTTACTTTCATATTGTATTTAGCACCTAGAAAGGTTGTCTTAACCCCTTAAGTAGGTTCAAAGAAATTTAGTGAACGAAGAAAGAATTAAAATGGTTCTAAAAAATACCTACCAAAAATTTTCAAAAAAAAAAAAAACACTTCACTTTAGTAACATATTGAAAATTGTTCGTTTTTAGCAGACTTTTTAAAAATTTTCAAAACTTATTTCGAAAATTTTCAAATTTAGTACAATTTTTCTCTTAAGTAAAATTTTCTAAAGATTTCTTCTTTAGTAAAATTTTCGAAAATTTAAGGTAAAATTTAAGGTAAAATTTTTGAAATCTTATAAAAAATTTATTTTTAGTAAAAAATTATTTTTAAGCAGAAGTTTGTTCTTTTGTAAAATTTTCGAAAATTTTCTTGAAAATTTTATTACTTACAATTTTAAAAAATTAGCTTCGAAATTTGTTTATTTATAAAAATTATTGAAAATATTCTTCTTAAGTAAAATTTTCAAAAATTTTCTTCTCTTAGAAATTTTAGTAAAATTTTTAAAAATTTACGGAAAGTTTTCTTTTTTAACAAAATTTACAAAAATGTTTTTCTTTATAAATTTATTGAAAAATTTCTTCTAAATAAAATTCTTTGCAAAATTTTCTTCTTTAGTAAAATTTTTAAAAATTTTCTTTTTTAGTAAAATTTTCAAAAATTTACTTCTTAAGTTAAATTGTGTTCTTTATTAAAATTTTCAAAAATTTTCTTCTTTAGAAAAATTTAAAAAAAATTTACTTCGTAAAGTTTTCAGAAATTTTCTTCTTTTTTTAAAAATTTATTTCTTTAGTAAAATTTTTAAAAATTGTCTTTTTTAGTAAAATTTTTAAAAATTGTCTTTTTAGTAAAATTTTTAAAAATTGTATTTTTTAGTAAAATTTTTAAAAATTTTCTTCTTTAGTGAAATTTTCAAAAATTTTCGTCTTAAGTAAAATTTTTAAAAATTTACTTCTTTAGTGAAATTTTTGAAAAATTTGTTTCATTAGTAAAATTTTATTCTTCAGTAAAATTTTTAAAAAATTTCTTCTATAGTAAAATTTAAAAAAAATTTTCTTCTTTAGAAAAATTTAGAAAATTTTTCTTTTGTAGTAAAATTTTGAAAAATGTTCCTCTTTAGTAAAATTTTTAATAATTTTCTTCTTTGGTAAAATATTCTAAAATTTTCTTTTAGTAATATTTAAAAAAAAAATTTTTCTTTAATAAAGTTTTAAAAAATTTACTTCTTAAGTAACATTTTTAAAAATTTTCGTGTTAAGTAAATTTTTTAAAATTTTCTTCTTAGCGAAATTTTCAAAAAATTTTCTTCTTTAGTAAAATTTTCAAAAATTTTCTTCTTTAATAAAATTTTCAAAAATTTTCTTCTTTAGTAAAATTTTTAAAAATTTACTTCATTAGAAAATTTTTAAAAAATTTTCAAAAATTTACTACTTTAGTAAAAATTTTCTTCTTTAGTATAATTTTTAAATATTTTTTTGTTAAGTAAAATTTTAAAAAATTTTCTTCTTTAGTAAAATTTTTAAAAATTTACTTCTTTAGTGAAATTTTCAAAAATTTTATTCATTAGTAAAATTTTCGCTAAATTTTCTTTAGTAAAATTTAAAAAAATTTACTTCTTTAGTTAAATTTTTGCAAAATTTTCTTCTTTAGAAAAATTTTCAAAAATTTACTTTAGTAAAATTTTCAAAACATTTTTAGCAAAACTTTCAAAAAATTTACTTCTTAAATAAAATTTTCAAAAATTTTTTTCTTTAGCAAAATTTTCAAAAATTTTCGATTTTATTAAAATTTTTAAAAATTTTCTTTTTTTAGTAAAATTTTCAAGATTTACTTCTTTAGTAAAATTAAAAAAAAAATTCCTTCTTCAGTATATTTTTTAAAAGTTTTCTTCTTTGGTCAATTTTTCAAAAATTTACTAAAATTTTTGCAGATTTCTAAAAATTTTCCTTTTTAATAGAATTTTTTAAATTTTCTTGTAGTAAATTTTCAAAAATTTTCTTCTTTAGTCAAATTTTTAAAAACTTTCTTCTTTCTTAGAAAAATTTTCTTCTATAGAAAAATTTACAAAAATAGTCTTCTACAGAAAAATTTACAAAAATTTTCTTCTATAGAAAAATTTCCAAAAATTTTGAAAAATGTCCTTCTTTAGTAAAATTCTCAAAAATGTTCTTCTTTAGTCAAATTTTAAAAAATTTACTTCTTTAGTAAAATTTTTAAAAATTGTCTTTTTTAGTCAAATTTTTAAAAATTTTATTTTTTAGTAAAATTTTCGCAAAATTTTGTTTTAAAGTAAAATTTTTAAAAATTTTCTTTTTTAATAAAATTTCAAAAATTTACTTCTTTAGTGAAATTTTAAAAAATTTTTTCTTTAGTAAAATTTTTAAAAATTGTCTTCTTTAGTAAAATTTTAGCAAAATTTTCTTATTTAGTAAAATTTTCGCAAAATTTTTTTCTTAAGTGAAATTTTTAAAAATTTTCGTCTTTAATAAAATTTTAAAAATTTTTTTTTTTTAGTAAAATTTTAGTTAAATTTTTGCAAAATTTTCTTCTTTAGTAAAATTTTAGCAAAATTTTTAAAACATTTCATTCTTTAGTAAAATTTTCGCTAAATTTTCTTCTTAAGTGAAATTTTTAAAAATTTTCGTCTTTA
Source organism: Stomorhina lunata (assembly GCA_933228675.1). NCBI lineage: Eukaryota > Metazoa > Arthropoda > Insecta > Diptera > Rhiniidae > Stomorhina > Stomorhina lunata. The sequence continues at coordinate 11,590,254 of OW121742.1, read as the reverse complement.
ATAAAATTTTTAAAAATTTTTTTAACATTTTTTTTCTTGAGTAAAATTTTTGCAAAACTTTCTTCTTTAGTAAAATTTTTAAAAATTTGTATCTTTAGTACAATTTTTGCAAAATTTTCTTCTTTACTGAAATTTTTAAAAATTTTCTTCATTAGTAAAATTTTTAAAAATTTTCTTCTTTCGTAAATTTTTTAAAAATTTGTATCTTTAGTAAAACTTTTAAAAATTTTCTTCTTTAGAAAAAATTAAAAAATTTTTTTCTTTACTAAAATTTTTAGAATTTTTTATCTTTAGTAAAATTTTCTAAAATTTAATTTTTAAATATAATTTTCAAAAATTTTCTTCTTTAGTTAAATTTTTAAAAATTTACTTCTGTTGTAAAATTTTAAAAAATTTTCTTCTTAAGTCAAATTTTGGAAAATTATCTTTTTTAATAAAATTATAATATTTTTTTTAGTAACATTTTCTTCTTAAGTAAAATTTTGAAAATTTTTGCAAATCTTTCTTCTTTAGTAAAATTTTTTTTATTTAATAAAAATTATGAACATTTTTTTTTAGTTTTTTTAATTAGAAAACGAAAACTTGACAAGCTTTGATTAAAAGTAGAAAAAGTAAAAGTTCTTTTAGGAAGTTAACGGCTATTACGTGTTCAAGACTAACAAAAAATATCCAGGAAAGTAATTTTTAAAAAATGTTTAAAAGGAATGAAAAATTAAGGCAGAAATGTTAAAAGTTCCCATTATAATATAATTCCCACAAAATTTAGGCCTTAATGGGATAACAGCTTAAGGTGTTAAAATTTAATGGCAATTTAAATAATTTGTTTACAAAAAAACTTGTGAATTTTCTCCTAACCAATAAAACAATACCAACCAGTTCTTAAATGAAACCAGTCTCTTCTTCTCTCTCTAAAGTTTTTATAAAATTTAAATATAGAAAAATACAAGCGAAAGAAATGTATAACATAACGACTAGATCACAAAAATATCGTAGAAAATAAAATCATAAACGTTTTTAATGAAAGTAACAGTGTGAAAATATTGTAGTTTTTTCTTTCATTTGAAACTGAAAAGAAAAACACAAGTTTTACCACCACCAGCATTAGCAGCCAAAAGAATGAATAAAAAATATAATAATTTTTTATATAAAAATTATTTAGAAAAAAAAAAAATAAAATGGAAAAAACTGAAACATAAGGAAAAAGTATGCCATTAAGTCATGGCACATTGGAAAGTGCATTTATGGGTAAAATAACTCGACTCGACTCGACTCGGTGATAAAACTAAAGTAATAAAAACACATAAATAATATAAACTAATGTCGGCTTATAGACAAGAATTAAAACGAAAAAAAGTTTAATGATATACAGACAGACCCCGACCCTAACTTACACCTGTTATAAGTTTTAATAAAGATAATAAAAACAAAGTTACAAAGTGTTTTAGTTGGATAAGACGAACATATGAGGCTCTACACAACTCAATTTTATTAAGGGCTGATAAGAAGAAAATTTTAATTTTTAAAATTTCTTTTTTTATACGAAATTTTGCAAAAATTTTCTATTTTTATAGGAAATTTTGCAAAAATTTTCTATTTTTATAGGAAATTTTGCAAAAATTTTCTATTTTTATAGGAAATTTTGCAAAAATTTTCTATTTTTATAGGAAATTTTGCAAAAATTTTCTATTTTTATAGGAAATTTTGCAAAAATTTTCTATTTTTATAGGAAATTTTGCAAAAATTTTCTATTTTTATAGGAAATTTTGCAAAAATTTTCTATTTTTATAGGAAATTTTGCAAAAATTTTCTATTTTTATAGGAAATTTTGCAAAAATTTTCTATTTTTATAGGAAATTTTGCAAAAATTTTCTTTTTTTTTTGTAGGAAATTTTGCAAAAATTTTCTATTTTATAGGAAATTTTTCGAAAATTTTCTATTTTTATAGGAAATTTTGCAAAAATTTTCTTTTTTTTTTGTAGGAAATTTTGCAAAAATTTTCTATTTTTATAGGAAATTTTTCGAAAATTTTCTATTTTTATAGGAAATTTTGAGAAAATTTTCTATTTTTATAGGAAATTTTGCGAAAATTTTCTATTTTTATAAGAAATTTTTCAAAAATTATCTATTTTTATATGAAATTTTTCAAAAATTATCTATTTTTATAGGAAATTTTTTAAAAATTTTCTATTTTTATAGGAAATTTTTCAAAAATTTTCTATTTTTATAGGAAATTTTTCAAAAATTTTCTATTTTTATAGGAAATTTTTCAAAAATTTTCTATTTTTATAGGAAATTTTTCAAAAATTTTCTTTTTTTATAGGAAATTTTTCAAAAATTTTCTATTTTTATAGGAAATTTTTCAAAAATTTCCTATTTTTATAGAAAAATTTTCAAAATTTTTCTATTTTTATAGAAAAATTTTTTAAAATTTTTCTATTTTTATAGAAAAATTTTTAAAATTTTTCTATTTTTCTAGAAAATATTTAAATTTTTCTAGAAAAATAGAAAAATTTTGAAAATTTATTTTTCTACTTTTATAGAACAATTTTAAAAAATAGAAAAATTTTGAAAATTTTCTTATCAAAATAGAAAAATTTTGAAAACTTTCCTAAAAAAATAGAAAAATTTAAAAAAAATTTCCTATAAAATAAGAAAATATTTAAAGTTTTCTATAAACATAAGAAAAGATCGTTCCTGTAAAAATAGAATAGAATTTTGACCTATATTTCTGTGCGTTACAAACCTTAAATTCAACATATCCTCCCCATCTATGTCGGTGTAGGGTATATTAAACTAGAGTTTTTTCACACCTTAGGCCTTTTACCAGATTCACTTAAATATTCATTTCTTTATATTAAATATAAACCGAGAATAATTTTCATATTTTATTAAACATATGAAGAAAACCTAATGGCTAATGGTCATTCGGAGGAAAAAAGCAAAAGTTTTATTATATGATTATAAACACTTTTTATTTAGCGTCAAGTTTTCTTAAGAGGAATTTTCATGATAGTCAAAGTAAAACTTTGTATTTTAGTTCATATATATTTTTCTTTACATTTTTCATATTTTATGACTTGACCTACATTTTCTAAAAATATTTTATATACCTGAAGTTTTTTTTCAGTTTTTTTTTTTGCCAACAATGTATAAAACTGACTTCCTATAATTCCTATACCCCTCCCATTCCCTGGCCATTTAAGTTCTCAGGTCTCATGGGTGTTGTCATGATATACTATGTTACTTTGGCATTAGTTGCTAATGCTATTGCTTTTCTTTCTTTCATGATCATTCACTGCTGATAATGCAGTAACTAGTTTTTCTTGCATTTTTTTCATGCAGTTTTTTTTTGCTTTATAGTTCGATTCCCAGGAGTTTTTCTCAGTTTTACAAACCTAAGCATTAAAAATTCCATGAAAAATTCCTAACTAGATTAACAAACTATGGTAACTATGGTAAGGTTCAGAAAAGAATTACAATCATATATTTTTAACCCTAACTGAAAGGCATAAACTATGAACAAAAAAAATGTTTACAATTACATACTTATTTAGTATTTTTTAGCCACGAGCATTTGTTAATGCAACCACTGTGCGTTTGAGTTTTCTTCAGTTCTTTATTTAAAGCTAAACTTAAGTTATTTCAAAATTCTTAGAATTTAAGAAACTTTATTTTGCAAATGGTAACACATGTTAAAAGCAAAGTATAGCAAATCAATTTGATGCTTTTGCTATTTAAATTGTTTAATTAACTTTTAAGATTTTCCTACTAATTACTTGTATTATGGTGCCATATAGCAACGTTAACTTTGTATATCTTATCTTTAAATTGTATAATGACCGAAACTTAGAAATTTCTGAAACACCTATGCAAAGAAGAAAAGCATGAACTGGAAAACTAACCTCAGAAGCAAAAGGAAGTAATTGAACATTTTTAGGTGTTAGAACAATAAGAAAACCGAAGAAAGATAATGAAGAACATGAAACAATGCAACATCCGGGACATGTGAAAATTCCAGAAGCTGGTCATCATTTTGAATCAGAACAAGGTCATCAAGGAATCTGAGAAAGTCAGCACCAAAAAGAAAAACTAGTTTACCCAGACTCTGAGGCCCTATGCTCCACTGGGAGTCAAGGATAACAGAAGAAGAAGACTCCTGAGAAGCAACAGGAAGTAGTGGAAAAGTTTAGGTATTAGAATATGTCGAGCTTCCTTTCCAGAGAAGGTTGAAGACGTTGCGAACTTCCTGCGGCAGAGAAGAGGAAGAACATGATCTTTAAGATAAATAAGATACAATACAAGATCCAAGACATTTAAAATTCCAGAAGCAGGTCAACATTACGAAATAAATAGAACAAGGTTATTTATAAAATAACGAATCCGAAAAAGATTAAGGTCAGCATCGAGAAGAAGGAATAGTTTTTCGTGACAAGTCAGCACCTCAGAAATAACAGGATGTAATTGAAAATGTTCAGAAGTCGGAGCATATCGAGCTTCCCATGCCAGAGAAGGTGGAGGAAGTTGTGGAAAAACATGATCATCAAGATAATGAAGAACATGAAACAACACAAGATCCAGAACATGTAGAAATTCCAGAAGCATCGAGAATGATCAAAATTAGCACCAAGAAGAAAAACTAGTTCGTCCAGACTAGTCAGCTCCTAAGAAGCAACAGGAAGTAATTGAAAATATTTAGGTATTAGAACATGTCGAGCTTCCTTTCCAGAGAAGGTGGAAGAAGTTGTGGAAACACATGATCATAAAGAAGAACATGAACAACTACATGACCAAGGGCTTATCGAACTTCCTACGGCAGAGAAGGAGGAAGAACATGATCCTCTAGAAACAATGCAAGATCCAGGAAATTTAAAAATTTCAGAAGCATCTCAACATTGAGAAACAGAACAAGATAATTTAGAAACTTACGAATCTCAAAAGGTCAAAGTCTGCACCAAGAAGAAAAACTAACTCATCCAGACTAGTCAGGACCTAAGAAGCATCAGTAAGTAATTGAAAATGTTCAGAAGTCGGAGCATATAAAGCTTCTGCCAGAGAAGGTGGAAGAAGTTGTGGAAAGGCATGATCATCAAGATAACAAAGAAGAACAGAAAGAAGGGCATGTTGAACTTTTTGTAACAGGGAAGAAGGAACAAATTGTGGAAGACAGCGATACTCAAGATAATGAAGAATATGAAAAAACACAAGATCCAGAACATGTGGAAATTCCAGAAGCAGGTCAACATTATGAATCAAAACAAGGTTATTATAATCGAGAAAGATCAAAGTCAGCACCAAGAAGAAAGACTAGTTTATCCAGACTAGTCAGCACCCAAGAAGCAACAGGAAGTAATTGAAAATGTTGAGGTGTTAGAACATGTCTAAATAGTTGTGGAAAAACATGATAATCAAGATAATAAGGAAGAAGAGAAAGAAGGGCACGTTAAACTTCCTGTAACAGAGAAGGAGGATGAAAATTGTGGAGAACATGAAACAATACAAGATCCAGAACATGTGGAAACTCCAGAAGCACGTCGGCATTATGAATCAGAACAAGGCCATTTAGAATCTAAAAAAGATTAAAGTCAGCACCAAGAAGTTCATCCAGATTAGTCAGCACGTGAGAAGCAACAGGAAGTAATTGAAAATGTTGAGGTGTTAGAACATGTCGAGCTTCCTTTCCAGAGAAGGTGGAAGAAGTTGTAGAGAAGATCATGTTTCTCCACAACTTCTTCCACCTTCTCTGGAAAGGAAGCTCGACATGTTCCAATGAGGAAGAATATAAATATGAACAAGGGTATGTCTAACATCTTGTGGCAGAAAAGGAGGAAGTACATGATCCTCAAGATAATTAAGAAATAATACACGATCCAGGACATGTGAAAATTCCAGAAGCAGGTCAACATTAGGAAACTGAACAAGATAATTTAGAGACTAACGAATCTGAGAAAGATCACAATCGGCACCAAAGTGTAAAACTAGTTTATCAAGACTAGTCAGCACCTGAAAAGCAACAGGAAGCTATTGAATGTGCAGAAGTCAGAGCATGTCGAGCTTCCCATGCCAGAGAAGATGGAAGAAGTTGTGGAAAAGCTTGATCATCAAGATAATAAAGAACATAAATAACAGCATGAGTAATGGCATATCGAACAACCTGTTCAGCAAAACGTTCTCAAAATGACGAACATGAAAAAATACAGATTATGAATCAGAACAAGGTTATTTAGAATCTGACCGGAAAAACGAAGGAAATTTTGGAAGACATCTTCCTTAAGATAACAAAGAACATGTTCTTCAAGAAAATTAAGAACATAAAAGAATACAGAATTCAAAACATGTGACATTTCCAGAAGCATGTCAACATTATAAATCAGAACAATGTTACAATATTTACAATCTGCGAAAGATCAACGAGAAGAAGGAACAACATTATTCCTTAGATAATGAAGAGCATGAAACAACACAAGATCAAGTACATGTGGAAATTTCAGAAGTATAGCAACATAAATAAGAACTGATCAGCTAGAAACATCCGAATCTGGGAAACATTCAAGACAGCACTAAGAAGAAGAAGAAAGATCAACACAAGATCAAGTACATGCAGGAATTTCAGAAGCATAGCAACATAAATAATAACTGATCATCTAGAAACTTCCGATTCTGGGAAACATTCAAGTCAGCACTAAGAAGAAGAACTAGTTCATCAAGAATATATATAACAAATTCACGAACAAGAACATGAGGAGACTCCTGAAGCTGAAGAAAAACCCAATGATGTGGAACATCTAGAAACAGAAGCTCAGAAAAAATATGAAAACGAACAGGAAGAACATGATAAGGAACGTGTTGCAACAGAACAGGAACAAATTGAAACAGAACATAAACTCGTGCTAGCAGATCAGAATCACGCAGAAACAGAACTGGAACACATAAGAATGGAATAGAAATACGTAGAAACAGAACAAGAACAAGTAGAGAACGAAAAGAAACAAGTGGGGATGGAAGAGGAAAGAGTAGAACTTCCAGAGCCAAAACTTTTACATTAACTTGTCTCTGATTCAGAACAGGAAGTTAAGTTTGCAGAAAGTCAGGAACCAGAGACAGAACATGATCAAAAATTAAAAGATCACTAAGAACAGTCATCAACGCATGTAGAAGAACCTAAGGAACAAAAAGTTCAACAGAAAAAACGTCAACCGGAAAATAAAGAAAATCGGGAAGAAACAAATGAGAATTAGCCAGAGAATGCTCAGGAAATTCATAACTCTGAAAGAGTAAAATATCCAAAGCAAAAAGTACATGAATATTTAGAGAGAAATTTCTGAGCCAGCACATAAGCATGTGGAGAAGTCGGAATAGGGCAATAAAATAGAACAACTCATATCCATCCAAGGCCTAATTCTTCTCTGAAAGAGTAAAATATCCAGAGCAAAAAGTACATGAATATTTAGAAAGAAATTTCTGAGCCAGCACATAAGCATGTGGAGAAGTCGGAATACAGCAATAAAATAGAACAAGTCATATCCATTCAAGCAATAATTCTTCTCTAATGCTTAGATATTACGAAAAAAGAAGAGAGAAGAGGAAGATATAACCAACTTTTAAACCTTAACTTCCGATTTAAAGACGAATCTAAAACAATTTCTTTGCAAAATATTAGAAAAGTGAGCAGTTGGAATATAACGACTAAAAATAATTAATCGGCTGATGAGTTGAATAAAATATCTAATAGAAAGCGATTTCAAATTCACTTGATTCACTAAAATCCTTTCGACCAATAAAAATTCCATTTTTAAGGAAACTAATTCAACTTTGACGACAACAAAATTAGGTTAATCCTTTATGATGTCATTTCTTGGCAGCATAAGTTTCAATGACAAAATGACAAACAAGATCAATCAATCAGTAAGTCAGTCAATTTACCACTTAAAAAGGAAACTAGTTTTTCATTTTGTCTCCCATTTGTGGCTCTGGTTTGGAAATCATCATCGTTTAAAAGATTCTTACGTTGGACAAAAAATGCGTAGAATTTTGTTTTCCGTTTTGCTGGCCATAATTTGCTTAGTTCACTTCATTCTAGCAGTCAGAGCAGTTTATAGTAGTAGGTACATTAAAATTCGTTCCATTTATTGGCTTGAATTTATTGAATGACAGAGGATACATGTGACAAACGATCTTTGATGATCGCTTAAAGGAACAGGTTTATTTTTTACATGGTTTCTTTATGGATTTCCTAGATTTCACGTGATGGCTATAATGATGATCATCAAATGCTGATTATCATTAGCTTTATTGTAGTTGATATGGCCACAAACGTTTGATATTATTAAACTATTAAATCAATACAAGCAACAACAAGTTGCAAAAGTTTTGTCGAGTTTGTTTTAATAATAAAGAAATTTTACAAGACCAAAGTTAGTAAACGTTGCAATGTCCAAAGATACACGTACCAACTGAAAATATTTCTGTATTTCATTTCATTTTATTGTATTTATTAATATTGACTTAGAGCGACAAGTTTTTGGTATGAGTCGCGGCATTTAACGCGTGAGTAAATTTTCGAAAAACGGCACTTGAGTGTCTGCAAATGTTAAAGCACGAAAGCCATTGACTTCCTCAGTCAATGTTGAATGGCTGGCTCTTGGCTAATGATAATTATGCCATGATCACTACCACATAATGATGATCATGACTGTGAGTTAGTTTGGGGCTGCTGCATGAGGCCAAAAAGTAAGAAATACAAAATGTTGTTTTATGTTTAGGAAACAGCATCCAACTACAAAACGGTAGATATGTCTTGAATGTTTGTGATCTTGCAACAGCCAAAGCTTGATATGCTGTTTGCAGAAAATTGCAACGGGAACAACTCTACTCTAGCAAGTATTTGCAATGAGTTTCTTTCTTGAAACTACCACAGACGAGAGCTAGAATATCGTTTTGCTTGCCACTACCACCAGAGAACGGAATACATACGAGTTGCTCGTTTTTGTGGCAAAGACTGTCTAACAAACTAAACTTGGAAAACCAGTGGAAACAGGTTGAGCGGCAAATAGATATTGCAAGTATTATTGTATATTGTGATGTATCATGCTTGATCATGTTATTGATGGCTTTGTGCAGGTTTCTTTCCAAGCATCTACTACCAGAAAAAAACATATGAAAATAAAGTGTGTCAACCAAAGTTTTTAATGCTAAAAGCTTAGCATTGCAAAAAAAAAACAAATACTTAAACCATACTACTTTTGTAGGAAGGAAAAAAATCAGGTGTGGATAGTAACAATTTGACATGTGAAAGAAGCTTGGGAATTTTTTTGAAGTCTTGGCATTCTCTGTCTTTGGAAGACAGTGATAAAACCAAATAAGGTTTAAACTAAATTTACTTTTTATAAATTCTTTAGACTTCCAACTTAGTTCAAATATTATCATAAACAATCATCATCTTTCTCTTTTTCTCCAACTTTTTCTTTTCACAAAAATTGGAAACAATTTCTAATGATTGCCATCCTTTATCTTCTCTTGTTTACTTGCAGCTGCTCCACCTGGTTCTGTCTGTTACAGTCATGACCATTGTCAAATGTTCAATACAAAAACCCATTGTGATTTCTTGATACCCAATCTCTTTGGTCGTTGCCAATGCACAGCTCCAGCCAAACTTAAGGGTGGCATATGTGTAGACAACTCAATTGAAGAAGCCAAGCCTTCTACCACTTCAACCACAACCACTTCCAGCACCACAACTACTACCCCAGCTCCAATTGTTAAGGAAACTGAAGCTCCAGAAGTTGTAGCTCCCCAACATCAACAACAAATTTCGGAACACCAAACTGAAGCTGAAACTATTAAGCAACAAACTCCTGAACAACCCGAAGAAATTGCAGATGTTTCTATAGAGGAACAAGAATGGGAAGATGATAAAGACAATGTGGAAGCCACCTCAAAAACTCCTTTAGAAATTCAACACTCCGAAACTGTAACTCAGCATGAACCCCTAACTCCCGCCTACGCAAGTGAACAACACGAACAAAATCACGTAGAAAGTACCGATAGCCAAAATGTTTCCCAAGCTAATGAAGACTATCCTTATAAAATAGACGAGGAACAAGATCAGTCACTAGCACAAAATCAAGAACATAATATGGAAGAGGAATCTGCCTTGGATTACAGCGAAGTAGTGGATAATACCATGAATTTTGATTATGAAGCTGCACAAGAGGAAATGGAAGAACATATGGCGGAGGAAAATGCTGTTGGAGAAGTTCAACAAGACCATAAGAATGAGCAGGAACTAGAACAACAGCAAACTGAAAATAATCCACAAGAGCCTGAGAAACATGAAGAGGAGCCTGAAAAGGAACAAATCCACTATATGGATGAAGAGCACGAAGAAGAAAAACATGAACTTGAAAATGAAACTCAGAAGCAACAGGAAGTAATTGAATATATTCCGGAGTCAGAGCATGTCGAGCTTCCTATTCCAGAGAAGGTGGAAGAAGTTGTGGAGGAACATGATGAAGAAGAACATGAACCAGAGCATAATGAAGAAGGACATGAACCAGAGCATAATCCAGAGCATGTCGAGCTACCACTGCCAGAAAAGGAGGAGGAAGAACTTGTGGAAGCAGAAAGTTCTCAAGATAATGAAGAGCATGAACAAAACGTGGAAACAATACAAGAGCCAGAACATGTAGAAATTCCCGAAACAGTGCAACATTATGAATCAGAACAAGGACATGTAGAAACTTCCGAATCTGAAAAAGGTCAAAGTCATCATCAAGATGAAGAATTAATTCATCAAGAACAACAGCAAGATACCGAACAAGTTCATGAACAACATGTAGAGATTCCTGAAGCTGTAGAAAAACCAATAGATGTAGAAAAAACAGATGCTCAGCAAGAATATGAAACCGAACAACAAGAACATGACCAGGAACATGTTGCAGTAGAACAGGAACAAATTAAAACAGAACATGAACACATTGCAGCAGAACAGGAACATAGTGAACCCGAGCAGGAAAAGGTTGAAATAGAATATGAACACATTACAGCTGATCAGGAACAAAGTGAAACCGAACAGGAACACGTAGGAATAGAACAAGAACATGAACATATTGCAGCAGATCAGGAACATAGTGAAACCGAACAGGAACATGTAGAAACAGAACAAGATAAGTTAGAAACAGAACAAGAACAAGTAGAGCATGAAAATGAAGAAGAAGGGATGGAAAGAGTAGAACTTCCAGAGCCAGAACTTATACATGAACTTGTAGCTAATTCAGAACAGGAAGTCGAGTTTGCAGAAAGTCAAGAACCAGAGACAGAACATGATCAAAAACTAGAAGAAAAATACAAGCAGCATTCATCAACACATGTAGAAGAACCAGAAGAACAAAAAGTTCAGGAGACTGAACATCAACCGGAAAACGTAGAAAACCAGGAGACAACAAATCAGAAGGAGCCAGAGGATGCTCAGGAAATTCATAACTCTAAACATGAGGAACATGTAGAAATCCATGAAGAGCAACAAGTGGATCAACAGCACGAAATTCATGAACCACAACTAGAGAATTCAGAAGTTCAAGTGTCAAAAGATGAAGATGAACAAGAATCTGAAAGCCACAAAGACCTAATTCCTGAAATTACAGATGAGCATAATGATGAACAACTATCTGACGAAGATCATAACGAAGTTGACGAACAGAAGAAAGAAGAGGAACAACAACAAATTACCCAACAACATGATGAGTACATAGAACATAATGAAGAACATGTTGAACACCAACAACACCTTGATGCTGAACAAGACGATCATGTTAATGAGCAAGATCATATTGCACAACTGGATCACATAATCCCTGACAATGACGAAATCAACAACAATCAACCTCCCAAACAACCAGAAGAAGAAGAAAACCATAAAGAAGAAAGTTTAGATGAATCATTAAATTTACCATCAATAACAAATGAAATTCAACATGATCACAGCAACGATGAAGTTGTAGCGGAAAATGAAAGTGTTCAAAATGAAAATGAAGCAACAACCGAACCGCAAGAGCCTGAAGCTTTGATGCTAACAAATGATGAAGTTATTACCACACCATCAGCTGTACTGGAGCAAGAAGAAGATAAAATTGTAGCAGAAACCGAAAATGATTTAAACAATACCCAAGTAGAAGAAGACAAAGAACAGCAGCAACAACATCAGGCTACTTCTGCTCAAACTGATCAAACTAATGTCAATTATGAGCAAGAGAAACTTGAAATTGATGAAAACAATACTGCGGGCCATATAGCGGACACTAGCATCGAACAACAACAACAACAAACAGCTGAAGAGATGTTGCAAGAAACCACTGACAAAATGCCTGAGGAAGAGTACCACACAGCAGGCAATGTGGAAGAGTCTGTACATCAAGTGTCTGAAGATTTCGAAAAACAATCCGATGATAAACTAAATGAGAATTCAACCGAAAACCCCTTGGACATTGAACAAATAAATCAAGATGTTAATGATATTGAACAAGAGCAACCTGTTAAACAAACAGAAGAACATTTTGATACAATTGCCTTAGATGAAGAACATTTGAATGGGGAACCAATAACCGAGGCTAATATGGAAAAAGTGGTTGAAGATCAAGTAGCTGAAGAAAATGTTCTTGTCGAAAGTGTTGAAGAACATCAAGAAATAATTACAGAACAATCTCAAGCTTCAGAGAAACATGAAATGGCAACGGAGGCCTTAGAAGCAGAGCATCAATCCCAACCAGAGTCCGTAATTATACAGGAAGATAATAAAGAACCTCAGCCTGAAGAACATGAATCCTTTACTGAATCATTCTTGGAAGATTTTACTGAAATCAATAATGATACGGAGCAAGATGAGGATCACAAAGAAGATGCCACAAAGGAAAATAAAAATGAAGATTCCCATATGGATCAAGAAGATACTCAAGTCGTACCAGATGAAATCCAAAATGAAGATGTACTTGGAACAAATCAGGGCATAATTGAACAACATGATGAAAATCAGGAGAGTGAAAACTCTTATCATCAACTTCAGGATACTGCTATGGAAAATAATAAAGAATTAGTCGAATCGACAACATTGTTGGCAGAAGAAGGCCAAGAACAAAGCGAAATAACTGGTGAACAAGAAAAAGAGCACAATGAAGCTGCTGAAGTTATGAATCAAACCAAAGAAGAAATAACTCCAAGTGTGGAACATAACGAAAGTTCGGAACATAATGAAATTGCGGAACACAATGAAACTTCGGAACATCATAAAAGTGGGGAACATCATGAAAATGAGGAACATCTCGAAAGTGTGTCACATAACGAAGCTGCCGAACAATTACAATCAGAGAACCTGAATTTCAATAACAAAGAGGAACCTTTAAAATCCGAAGAAGAGCAACATTTAGAAAGTAGTGCAAACTCCGAGATGAATCAACAGCAATTAGAAAATAATAAAGAACATGAACCCCTTACCATTATTGAAGACATCCCTCAATCTACCGAATCCATAGAAAGCGACAATGTGCCATCAGAAACTAAAGATGAAAATGAGAAACCCTCAGCCATATTAGCTGAAAGGATCGACCAAACAAACGAGGACGATAGTGAAGCTCAAGAAATCCAACATTCAATTGAAATTGAAAATCAAGAACCAATCAGCATTGAGGACAATGAGGTATCCCAAGGTGACTCGACGGAAAGTGAGGAACACATTGGACAACCCATCAATTCTTATATTAATCCAGATGATGAAATCATTGAGTTTGTACAACCCGAAAATGAAGAGTTCAAAGAAAGCGAATCGATTAGTGATATCCTCAACAATCTAATGAAGGAAGATATGACCGTACATCCGGAATACGCACATCCCGAATCGGATTACAATAACCATTTGCAAAATATGCACGAAAGTGAGGTAGCCGATCTTTTGGCTGAAGATACTAACATTTCTGAGGAATCAGTCATGTCACAACAATTGGCTAATCAAGAATCCACTGAGGCTGTTATTGATCCGGAAGACAAGTTAATAACATTCTATCCTGATATGCAACAGATCCAATTAGCGCAGCCTCTGCCTATTTCTAGTGAAGAGCAGAAAGCCGAATTGAGTGAACAACATCATCAACAAGAAGAAGCTTCGGGAGATTCGGAGCAAGCTTCTGGAGATGATGCTTTGAACAATGAAATTGTTAAGATTGAGGATCATCAAACCCTATCACCTTTAGATCTTCCCTTTGATACCGCTCAGGAGTATGAGCCTCAACAGTTTGAAACCGAAAATTTGGTGGTAGAAACTACTACACTGCCCCCTAGTGATGTAGGTCATAAAGAGCAAGCGGAATCCACTACCGCAGCTGCTATACAAGAGCTGACTACCCAAACTATGTTGAATTTGGCTAATCGTGTTACACTGATGGAACCAGCAGCTCCTATTTCTACCACGCTCAGACCTCTGATGCCCTTGAGCTCTAGTGATGAGGTAACATCTAAGCCTTCTATTGTCTCACCCATCATGGAATCGCTATTGACCACAAAACCCACCACAGGTAAGAAGTGATTGGTTAATGAATGACTTGAAGTGCATCTTATAATTTGCTTTTGTTTTGTTGTTATAGAAATCCGCAAACGTGTTGAATTGAGCTTGGAGGCAGTCTCATTGGGTCTTTCCTGCTCTAACGATAAACAATGTCAATTGGCTGATCCAAATACAATGTGTAATGCTCACGGGGTCTGCGATTGCGCAGCTAATGCTTACTCAAATCAAGTACAAACGAACTCAGTTGCCAATCAATGTGGTGCTCAGAGAACTGGCTGTGCTCCTGGTACATTCCAAGTAAGTTGAAGAAAAATAGTATTCTTTTCCCCAAGTCATTGGGCAATTTGAAATACTTATTCTAAACTTTTTTAATTCTTAATTTTAAACCCAAAGTGTCGCTCCAGTGGCGTTTGCATATCCTGGTTCTTTGTTTGCGATGGCCGCTCTGACTGTAATGATGCTTCCGATGAAGAATGTACCTTCAATGCCCGTCACAATCAAACCTGCCCCGAACAAGCCTTCCAATGTGGCCAAAGTGGACGTTGTATCTCGAGAGCAGCTCTTTGCGATGGCCGTAAGCAATGTCCTCATGGTGAAGATGAAATTGGCTGCAATGCCTTGAAAGCAGAAGACTCCTGTCCACCAAACACTTTCCGCTGCAAAAGCGGTGAATGTTTGCCGGAATACGAATACTGTAATGCCATTATTTCCTGCCGAGATGGTAGTGATGAGCCACCACATTTGTGTGGTTCCCGTTCAATGCCCAATTTCTTTGTACAACTCTTGAAGGCGGGTGGTTTGATGAATAAGAAGATCGATGATAATGCCTATTGCCCTCACAGGTGTAGCAATGGCAGATGTCGCTCGACAGCCATAGTGTGCTCGGGCCGGGATGGTTGCGGTGATGGTACAGATGAACAAACCTGTTCCGTGTGTAGTAAGTTCATGGTTATTAAAATAATTAAGAATTGACATTTAAAAAAATGCCTTATTTTTCAGGATGTCCCGCTGTAAATCTGGATAAACCTGCCATCAATGTTTCTGAATTTTTGGCCAGACATCGTCCCATGACTTTGTGGTAGATCGCTTAAGACTATCTCTTTATCTTTCTCTCCCGACTCGGGTCCCTTTTTATAAGTTCTTTAGTTTTAAGTCTATTTATTCTATTTATTCTTCTCATCTTTCCATTTCCCCTTCATTTTCACTCATTTAACTATTTATTTTAGCACTACACAATTTTATTTAATGAAATTTTTCTTTTTCTTTTTAAAAAAAATCATTTAAAAAATTGTCTCCTTGCTAGCAAAGGTTTCTCGAGCAATCCATTGGAACCATATTTAAACAGCTACTTTCTTTGAATCATTTAGTGAAAGTGAATTGCTTTATAGGAAACCTTTGATCTAGCGATGCCGGACAATTGAATTTATAGAAAAAATGTGTCAGTGTGGCAAATTGCATTAAACACTTAAATCTTCTTTTTTTTGAATTTTCATTTGACTAATTATTTTTTTTCACTTCATTTTAATTTAATTTATAGGTTATACTTTCTATTTTTATTTTTTAAAATTTCTCTAATCAATTTAAAATGAAAAGAAAAACACTTGCATGTTACAATAAGTGGCGACGATAAAGTAAAAATTTTTTAAATGAATTTAAAAATGTATATTCTAGAATATTAAGGATAATTTTGAAAAATATAATAAAACTAAAATTAAATTTAAGTCTGTGCAAAAAGTTTACTTTACTGAAGTGGTCCTCTTCAAAAACCCGCCCACGGGCACTTATACTTGTTTCCCACTTATCGCTCACACAGACAAGATAAAATTAAACAAAATAAATTGTTCTCTTATGAAAGAGTAGCAAAAGTGTAGAAGAGTAGCA
This sequence comes from Stomorhina lunata, assembly GCA_933228675.1. Classification (NCBI taxonomy): domain Eukaryota; kingdom Metazoa; phylum Arthropoda; class Insecta; order Diptera; family Rhiniidae; genus Stomorhina; species Stomorhina lunata. The sequence continues at coordinate 11,573,828 of OW121742.1, read as the reverse complement.
AAAACACACACTAATGCTAGAAACACAATCACGGCTACAGGCTACGGGCAACAACCTGTCAAAATTACACTATTCGGCATAATTATTTTGACATACTAGTTTTTTTTCTTCTTTTTTTATTTCCGGTCCTATGCAATTAAAAAAAGAAATTAAAAATATTGAAAATAGTATAAAATATTGTAATTTATTAGAAAACAAAACCCTTTAACATTTTAAATATTTTGTATAACTTTTTTTATTGAAACTAAAAAAGGAAATTTCAGTATGTGGCATAAGTATTTTGACATGTTTTTAGAGAGCCTATTTAAAAAAAATGGGAACTTCAAGGACAACAGAAATTAAAAATAATTATTTAAATTAATCAAAAATGTATCCTCCTTTAGCATTTAAAACTTTTTGGTGGTGGTTCGGAACAGAATCCGCCAAGAACTGTAGAAACTCCATTGAAGTCTATTTCCAAGCATTTGCGACCTCAATAACTGTTTTATCTTTTGGCATTTTTAAATCCCCAGATCTGTTTTGCTTTCTGTATGACTACAAATTTTCTATAACATAAAAAACAGGACTTTGGGGAAGCCAATCCAGAGTTTTGAACACCAGCTTCTGTTACAAATTTTGTGATCGTTTTGCTCTTATGACATGGAGCGTTATCCTGTTGGAAAATGAATGCTTCTCCAATCAATTTATCACCGGAGGGAAATGCATATTCATTCAATACTCTTAAATATTGATGATGGCTTATGAAACCGTCAACAGGAACCATGTTCCCTACTCCACTACTTATTGTTGTAAGTCGACCATGCATGGTCGACTTACACAATTAACGTTCTAAATGCTTGGTATCTCCACCTCGCCAGCGACTCCGCAAAATGATCTTAACCTTAATAAGACACTGCGTTTTTGGGTTGCATGCCAGAAGACTTAACCTTCAACACTATGACTACTGTCCCAGATGTCCCAACATAGAAGATGAGGAGACAGTAACTCATATTCTTTGCAACTGCGCCGCTCTTTCAATTCTAAGGGCTAATAATCTAGAGGCGCTTTAACGAGTATTGTCCGATTTAACGAGTATTGAAATTCAGGCTGGCTTGAATAAGCCTCGCATCGATGGTCTGGAATAAATCACTGTATGTTTTTCTTTTTCCAGTCAATCCCTTGCGGATTTTAGAATCCAAGTGACGCTGACTTATGATCGGCTACCAGCCTAACCTAACCTACACTTAAAACTTCTCCGTGATGCTCGATATTCGAAACAATGATCATTGGATAAAAGATGATTCACCCTCTGCGACTGATGTGATATAGTTCTCGCAATTCTAATAACATAGTAGACTACTGGACACTATTTCCGTGGCTAATATTTTTATATAAGATACGTTTTGGAAAACGAATAAAACCCTTAATGTTAATAGTTTCGAAGTATAAGTTATTATAATAACGATTTAATTTTTAATTCAAAGCTAAAATTAATGTTATATGTAGTTTATTGGCATGTCATGAATTTTCAATAGAAAATTTAGACTTATTGGTGTCTGATAGACAACACGCTAGTCGCAGAGGTGGATGATGAGGCTTAGTTGGTTGATAAGTCGTCTACTTAGCATAATATATAATATTCGGCCTGGGTTCGATCCCCGGTCACGGCAAAATCAATTTCTGTCATTTTTAATTTCTATTAAAAGTATTAATTACTAAATCGGCGGTAAGCCTACAGAAATAACACGCCGTCGATGTAAAAAGAAATAAAATTGGGCTGTAGAACATAAACTTAAACGATGCGCCTAAATAATAACAAATGGTTCAACTTCAATTTTTTTAATATAATTGACATGACGTGCAGTTACTGCGCATATTTTTCAAATTCGTAGGCCAATTTCTGAAAGATTTTCCTACACTTGATCTTTCCATCAAAGTTTCGGACGTCCTCTTCTAATATAAGGGAGGCCGTTTGAATTCTTATTTTAGCTATTTCATAGTTATTCTTTTTCCATATTTTTAACGTTCTTATGGGAAAACTCGCGGCACATCTTAGTAAACTACATTAATGGATGTTAACGTAGTTTCACAAGTGATACCACGAGAAGGTCAGTGTCCACAGTTGAGATGAAGGACAACCAAGATAAGTCTAGGCTTACCAAGTTAAGACCAATCAGAACCGTCTCCAACATCCCTTATATCACCCATTTACAGTGTTGACTAATATAAAGCTTTAAATTTCATTTTCACCACCTTACAACTCCCCACTATCCACTTTTTAAAGAAGGTAACCCCATTCGTTTTTACACTTTATACAATTGATTTAGTGCCTCTTAAAAATAATATATAATTTTTTTTTTTGGTATACGGAAACATTACGATGAACCTTAATCCTAAAATGTGAATCCAAAAGAGAAAAAACTGAAGGATTAGGGTTTAAAACTTTTTCAAAAACAGCTGATGCAAGAATTGTAGCCACACGACCTACTACAACTACAATTTAGTGAACGGCAAAGTTGATAAAGACCCACTTTTTTTGGGTTCGTGAATTTTGCCGCCTGGACAGAGCGAATTAACGTCTTTAGACTATATTTTGTTGGTCTATGTTATGGCTCATGTCTATAAGAACAAGCTCGGAACTTCTCTACGAAATGGAAGACAATATTGTGGAACTGAAGGTTAGGATTTAAAACATCAAAAAACAGCTGCTGCAAGAATTGAAGCCACAAGACCTATTAGAACTACAATTTAGTGAATGGCAAAGTTGGATAAAGACCCACTGTTTTTGGGTCCATGAAATTGGCCGCCTGTATAGAACAAATTAACGTCTTTACACTATTTTTTGTTGGTCTTTGTTATGGCTCATGTCTACAAGAACAAGCTTAGAACTTATCTATGAAATTAAAGCCAATATTGAAGAATTTGTTCATAAGATATCGCCGAAATGTTGGAGATAGTATACCAAAGTAAGACCTAGGGTATGGCGTAGCCGTGGTCAATATTTACAAGACCATTCTACCGATTCAAATAAATATTAAAGCTCTTTAAAAACTTCATTATTTAATTTTTTCCAATATGGAGATTTTTTTAAAACTATTTTTATTTATGGTATATATTGCGGATTTCACGTCAAGTGACCGAACTTTTGAAATCAAGGTTTTTCCCTCTAGCTCAGAAACTTTTTTTACCGATCTCAATGAAAATTTGTTTTGGATAAATTTCATCCAAATCGGAAAACATCGATTTCAAAAGTTCGGTAACTTGACGTGAAATCCCCCATACACAATGAGTGTACACAATTTTATTTCACAGACTGTAATTAAAGTGAAAATTTAATAATAAATAAAGAGTAGTATAGTTTTAGGCGCCAATTTAAATGTTTTTAAGATAATTATTATCTACATAAATTTAGATCGTATTTTAAATGCAATTTAAGAGTATTATCGTATTATAGTAGAAATGAGGTTTAATATAGCACTTGTCTAGGTCCTTGACTCATGTAGGATATCAAATAGTATATAATTGAAGATTTTAACCACATTCTCAATCAAGAGAGAAATTTTAGACAAAATTTAGAATATCAGATTAATATGAGAGAACTGAGTTCATGTAAACAATTTCGAATTTCTGAACGTGGTTTCATTAATCTAGTACTAAATTTTCGCCGATTGATTTCCGATTAAGGCCCTATGCTCCACTGGGAGTCAATGATAACAGAAGGAGAAGATATTGTCGTCGATATGACTCTTGTAATAACAAAATTAAAAAAAAAAATAATTTTTATTAATTAACTACCCACATTTAATTTGACATGAACGAATATATAATTTTTCCTCATTAATATTTCAACCGTCCCAAGTAAAAAAGTGGGTGTATTCCCTTCTATTCATAATTGAATGTAACAAATAAATACAACATTCGACTTATCCCATTATTAATATTTAATATAATTAATAATGAATAAAAAAGACCAGGTGTCACCTTGATGGAAAGATATTGGTCAATACTAGGGGTTTAAAAGTATATATAAACAGAATGTAGAATCCCAACCCTCTTTAGAAGCAATCAATCGGCATAATGTCATTTAATATCGTCATAGATTTTAATAGACATTAAACGATGATTTAATCAAAATCGATAATATTCAAATTGATTTTGTTATAAAAATTAATAAGAAAATAGTTCAGAAAGCAAGCGACAAATTTCGAAATACGTAAGTATTTAAATAAATATTTATTCATTTCAGTAAAAATTGGCAGATATGTATGAAGTACATATACTAAATATATCGCACCCTAAATACAAAAGGGTCACAACTCAAAAAACTAAAATTTTCAGAAGGGACAAAGAACTGTCTATGTACAAAGCAACACACTCAACATAAAAATAAACTGTATTTTTCCAGTTAAAGAAGATAGTGAATCAAATTTTTGCAGCAGTTAGAGAATTTATCAATAAACTAATTTATCGCTAAAAGTCAGTTTTAGAAAATTTTGAGTTGTGACCCTTTTATATTTAGGCTGCGATATGTAAATATAGATAAATCTGAAGCTAAAGGTGTTAATTAGTCTGCCTATAATGTATTGAAAACTAAAATAAATAAAATCTGTGAATTTGTTTTCAAATAGTTTTAGAGATGAAAATATTGACAACATATTTTTTTATATAACAAATTTTCTATAGAAGAAATATTAACATTTTTTTATTTCTATAGAAAAATTTTTATATCGAAAATTTTTCTATAGAAATAGAAAATTTTCGATATAAAAATTTTTCTATAGAAAAATTTTCGATATAAAAATTTTTCTATAGAAAAATTTTCGATACAAAAATTTTTCTATAGAAAAATTTTCGATATAAAAATTTTTCTATAGAAAAATTTTCGATATAAAAATTTTTCTATAAAAATTTTTTTGATGTAAAAATTTTTCTATAGAAAATTTTTTGTTAAAAAAATTTTTCTATTAAAGAAAATTTTTCGCTAAAAAAATTTTTCTATAGAAAATTTTTCGCTAAAAAAATTTTTCTATAGAAAATTTTTCTTTAAAAAATTTTTCTATAAAAAATTTTTCGTTAAAAAATTTTTCTACAGAAAATGTTTCGTTAAAAAAATTTTTCTATAGAAAATTTTTCGTTAAAAAAATTTTTCTATAGAAAATTTTTTTTCTTTAAAAAATTTTTCTATAGAAAAGTTTTCTTTAAAAAAATTTTCTATAGAAAATTTTTAGTTCAAAAATTTTCTATAGAAAATTTTTCGTTAAAAAAAATTTTCTATAGAAAATTTTTCGTTAAAAAAATTTTCTATAGAAAATTTTTCGTTAAAAAAAATTTTCTATAGAAAATTTTACGTTAAAAAAAATTTTCTATAGAAAATTTTTCGTTAAAAAAAATTTTCTATAGAAAATTTTTCGTTAAAAAAAATTTTCTATAGAAAATTTTTCGTTAAAAAAAATTTCTATAGAAAATTTTTCGTTAAAAAAAATTTTCTATAGAAAATTTTTCGTTAAAAAAAATTTTCTATAGAAAATTTTTCGTTAAAAAAAATTTTCTATAGAGAATTTTTCGTTAAAAAAAATTTTCTATAGAAAATTTTTCGTTAAAAAAAATTTTCTATAGAAAATTTTTTGTTAAAAAAAATTTTCTATAGAAAATTTTTCGTTAAAAAAAATTTTTCGTTAAAAAAAATTTTCTATAGAAAATTTTTCGTTAAAAAAAATTTTCTATAGAAAATTTTTCGTTAAAAAAAATTTTCTATAGAAAATTTTTCGTTAAAAAAAAATTTTCTATAGAAAATTTTTCGTTAAAAAAAATTTTCTATAGAAAATTTTTCGTTAAAAAAAATTTTCTATAGAAAATTTTTCGTTAAAAAAAATTAAAAAAAATTTTTCGTTATAAAAATTATTCTATAGAAAATTTTTGCTTTTTAAAAAATTTTCTATAAAAAATTAAAACGAAAAATTTTCGATCGAAAAATTTTCTATAGAAAATTTTTTTTTTTTTTTAATTTTACTATAGAAAATTTTTCGTTTTAAAAATTTTCTAAAGAAAATTTTTCGCTAAAAAAATTTTTCTATAGAAAATTTTTCGTTAAAAAAATTTTTCTATAGAAAATTTTTCGTTAAAAAAATTTTTATAGAAAATTTTTCGTTAAAAAAATTTTTCTATAGAAAATTTTTCGTTATAAAAATTTTTCTATAGAAAATTTTTCTTTAAAAAAATTTTTCTATAGAAAATTTTTCGTTATAAAAATGTTTTATTAGAAAAATTTTCGTTATAAAAATTTTTCTATAAAAAAATTTTCATTATAAAAATTTTTCTATAGAAAAATTTTCGTTATAAAAATTTTTCTATAAAAAAATTTTCGTTATAAAAATTTTTCTATAGAAAAATTTTCGTTATAAAAATTTTTCTACAGAAAATTTTTCGTTATACAAATGTTTTATTAGAAAAATTTTCGTTATAAAAATTTTTCTATAAAAAAATTTTCGTTATAAAAATTTTTCTATAAAAAAATTTTCGTTAAAAAAATTTTTTATAGAAAAATTTTCGTTATAAAAATTTTTCTATAGAAAAGTTTTCGTTATAAAAATTTTTCTATAGAAAAATTTTCGTTATAAAAATTTTTCTATAGAAAAATTTTCGTTATAAAATTTTTTCTATAGAAAAATTTTCGTTATAATAATTTTTGAAAGAAATTAATTTTTAGTTGAACCATGAATTTATGTTAAGAGGTTGTGGGTTCGAATCCGGGCTCAGGTTCATATCATAAATTTTTATTTTTTAATTTTTAATAATTTTTATGATTTTTAAATTAGATTAATAATTTTTTCAGAATACTGAAAAATCTATGTGACACTTAGCAGTGTGGAATGCTGCATTTTCTGTCCCGCTACGGACTTCATCAGCACACTGTGTCACCAACTGTTAGATGCCAGTAGTTAAGATCATCTATTTAACTGAATTCTTAAGCGAAATTGAAAACGAGAATTATGTGAACACTCATTTTTTCACTAACTCTTTCAAGTTGATACTAAATTCAAATTTGCATTAACGTAAAAGAATAAACAGAAACTTGTCAAAACAAAAATCTTTGTCTTCATTACCAGCTGACAGTTGGTTAAAGTACAAAGTAAATGTAGATTAATAAAGGATAGGAATACAAAACATAAAGGAAAAAACTATGGTGGATAAGTTCGTCTAACTGAATCGATCATATGGTCATAGGTGAAATAGAAATGAGTGTTAATATAATTCTCGTTTTCAATTTCGCTTAAGAATTCAGTTAAATAGATGATCTTAACTACTGGCATCTAACAGTTGGTGACACAGTGTGCTGATGAAGTCCGTAGCGGGACAGAAAATGCAGCATTCCACACTGCTAAGTGTCACATAGTTTTTTCAGTATTCTTAAAAAATTATTAATCTAATTTAAAAATCATAAAAATTATTATAAATAATTTTTCTATAGAAAAATTTTCGTTATAATAATTTTTCTATAGAAAAATTTTCGTTATAAATATTTTTCTATAAAAAAATTTTCGTTATAAAAATTTTTCTATAGAAAAATTTTCGTTATAAAAATTTTTCTACAGAAAAATTTTCGTTATAAAAATTTTGCTATAGAAAATTTTTAGTTTTAAAAATTTTTTAATAGAAAATTTTTCTTTATAAAAATTTTTTAATATAAAATTTTTCGTTATAAAAATTTTTCGTTATAAAAATTTTTTCGTTATAAAAATTTTTCTATAAAAAATTTTTTGTTATAAAAATTTTTCTATAGAAAATTTTTCGTTATAAAAATTTTTCTATAGAAAATTTTTCGTTATAAAAATTTTTCTATAGAAAATTTTTCGTTATAAAAATTTTTCTATAGAAAATTTTTCGTTATAAAAATTTTTCTATAGAAAATTTTTCGTTATAAAAACTTTTCTATAGAAAATTTTTCTTTATAAAAATTTTTCTATAGAAAATTTTTCGTTATAAAAATTTTTCTATAGAAAATTTTTCGTTATAAAAATTTTCTATAGAAAATTTTTCGTTATACAAATTTTTCTATAGAAAATTTTTCGTTATAAATTTTTTTCTATAGAAAATTTTTCGTTATAAATTTTTTTCTATAGAAAATTTTTCGTTATAAAAGTTTTTCTATAGAAAATTTTTCGTTACAAAATTTTTTCTATAGAAAATTTTTCGTTATAAAATTTTTTCTATAGAAAATTTTTCGTTATAAAATTTTTTCTATAGAAAATTTTTCGTTATAAAAATTTTTCTATAGAAAATTTTTCGTTATAAAAACTTTTCTATAGAAAATTTTTCGTTATAAAAACTTTTCTATAGAAAATTTTTCGTTATAAAAACTTTTCTATAGAAAATTTTTCGTTATAAAAATTTTTCTATAGAAAATTTTTCGTTATAAAAATTTTTCAATAGAAAATTTTTCGTTATAAAAATTTTCCTATAGAGAATTTTTCGTTATAGAAATTTCTCTATAGAGAATTTTTCGTTATAAAAATTTTTCGTTATAAAAATTTTTCTATAGAGAATTTTTCGTTATAGAAATTTTTCTATGGAAATAATATTTTGATTTCTAATCCTGGCAACACTATTTCTTTACTTTTTAATGTATTCCTTATTATCCTTTTATTTTACAACCATTTAAAAGAAAATTTAAAAAATCCTTAAGGATACACATTTGTGATATCATTTTTCTCTCAACAATGAATTTGTCATTCTTATTTCATTCATGCTGGTGCCAAAAACTGCCAGCTGTTTTCTAACAAAAACACATGGGATTCAAAAGGATAAAACAAAATGGAAAAAAATAAACAAAATTTTACCGGGAGGGAGTACTTATAAGGATGCAATGTCAACAAAGAAAGGGCGCAATTGCCTGAGATTAAATTGTCGTATTATCCTTAGAAGGCATTTCGACTTTCTTAAAAAAAACATTTTTGCGAGTTTGCTCTTTAGGAAGAGTCTCTCTCTCTTTCTTTTTCTCTCTCTCTCTCTTTTCTCTCATTTGCACAAAATCTCTTTCTAAGTGTGAGGCTTTGGTTTTTGTTTGAAAGTGGAAGCTCTAAAAATTTTTTAGTTCTTAAATTCTAACATTAACGAAAGGTCTGAAGTAGTTGTTATCGTTGATAAAAGATTGTATACAAAATATTTAAAATATTTTCTTGGTGTTAATGTTAGCAAAACAAATTTTTTTTTAGATATTAGCAAAGTTTAAAAAATTAAAATAAAATTTACAAAAAATATTGAAAAGTGAGTGCTTGAAAGAAAAAAGATGAAAATTTTTCATTAAACAAAATTTGAATAAATCATTTTTTAAAAAATTTTTATAAAAAAGTGTGAACTACTTCAAGTCCTTTGTTAGCATTTTTATTGCATATATTTAGGTTTCTTTGTATTTCTCTTGTAAATTTTTGCATACACTTGCATTTATTGATTTTTTCGCCTCAATTGTACTTTTTGCGTGTCTATATCTGTGTTTGAAAAAAGAGGCCGCCGCCTGTGTATGTGCAAAAATGTCCTTTTCTTTTCAAAACATATTTACTTCATTAAAATTGTGTATTAATAATTCATTCAATTGTCGTTAGTACGGATTTTCATACAACAATTCAAGGACATTTGACAATAATTGGCTGAAAGTATAAGTGAAATCATCAATAAGCATCTTTAATGTCCCTTTCTCATAATGAGTTCAAAAGATAAAGAAATATACGACCTAATAAAATGTGAAAAAAAGCTGTGAAATTTTAAAAGATAAGAAAACTTATTTCGTTTTGAAATTTAAAAAATTTCGTTATTTTTGAAAAAACATATTTTCCAATTAAACTACAAAATTGTTAAATAAATTATCTAAACCCTTATAAAATTGTATTCTCGTGCGTGTTATCAATTAAAATAAATGATTGTTAAAAACTACAACATATGTACATTCATTTGTGTGAACGATATCAAATTCAAAATCCTAAAAAATTCAAAAATTTTATAAAACAGAGTTTTTGTTCAAAACATACTAAATGTACAAAATGCAAACATTAAACAATTAATGGCAGCTCAGATGTTTTCGTGTAACAAGTTACTGTCAAACATGTTCGGTTCGGTTCTACATTTTAGACAGGACTCAACTTACTAAGAAACTTATTTCTTGCTAAAAGATAAATATTTTGATATTAAGAAAATTAAACCTTATTTCGATAAAAAAAAATGTAAAAAGATAATTTTTTAATTTGAAAAAATATAATAATGAGGATTTGGCATCAAAATAGCGAGATCTAAAGTGCATTAGTTGTTTCCGAATTAGAGTAAAAGCGGTATTCTCTCTGTTTCTATGGGACTTTTCAAAACGACCATACGGCAAATCAACATATGGAAGTGCAACATCTGTATATGTATTATAGTCTTTGGTAATAGTCATGAATTGCAATACAATTTTTGTTTTAAAATCCATTGGTTTAACGAAACTCAACAATTTTCTTGGATTATTGGTTTAAAATATTGGTTAAGAAGGTATCAAAAATAGATTTTACTTTGTTTACTTTCTATTGGACTTATTTTCCAAAATAATGATTTGTCCCCTTTTTACCACTCATCTTATTTGAACCGCCGTGGTACAGCAGGTTAGACGTCCGCCTAGCTTACCAGAGGTCCCAAGTTCAAACCCCGGCCAGACCCACATGAAAAAAACTCAGCCAGCCACTGGTTATTGAGTATAAGGCTATGTAAAACTTCTCTAACTAATGCATTTGCCGTTCGGAGCCGGCGTTAAAACGTAGGTCCCTTTCAATGAGTCTAAAAATAGAATCGGATGCAGCTCATTGACTGAGAGAAGTATCCCTTGTTCCAATTGGAATGTTGTCGGGGAATTATATTATATATAGTTCAAATTTCGCTAGACCCTGTCTGTATATCACGGATGCGCTTCGTATTACCCCATCGGATGCTCTGTGTAATTCTGTATTTGCTAGCTCTTGACATAATTGGCAATATTCCAAGATCCGTTTTGGAAACTAAACTTTGACTTTGTTGGTGTCTGCTGGACTACACGTCAGTCGGTGTGGGTTAAAAGTCCTATCTTAATGCTTAAACAATGGCTACCGTCGCAGCATAATTTGTAACTGATTCCGGATATAACAAGTACTATAAATTACTCTTATTAATTATATCACATAGGGATACGTGCCAATGGAAAACTCCTGGAAAAAAACGGTACATCGACTACTTCACTAATGGCTCTATACTTAATAAATATGTAGGCTTCGGGTTCTACTCTAAATGCCTAAAGTTAGACACCACACGAAGGCTGATATGTAAGATAGCAGCAGATATCTTAATAAACAACAGCAGATATCTCAAGGAATTGGGTTCCGGACCACAGAGACATACCAGGGAACTGTGGAGCAGATAATTAGCAAGACTTAGGTCTACCTTTCAAATTCTGTTGGCATACCTCTGTTCACTTGCAAACTTCTACTGCGAGTAAGAGCATGTAATTCAGCAAATGAATGTCCACGGATGTTTTCACTCCAGGCAGATGTGGCCCTGTTTAGACAGGAAACATTTTCGCAGACTTTTGCGAAAGCTGTGGTACAAGGAAGAGATCATACAGAATCTTCTCTGCACTTGCTATATTCTGTTGCACTGAAGAGATCTAACGCTGGGATCTTATTTCTTTGGAGACCTAGGAGTTCCGGTTAAACGGGGGAAGCTAGTGGTATGTTTTTTGTTGGCTTTCGTGGTAACACAATGGACTTTATGGTATAAATGAGTCTGATTATCCAAGGAATGTAGAAGGGTTAAAACCTTTCTTTCTTATGGGGCTGTCAAAAGCGGCTTCGTTTTCAACGAAGAGGTTATATGTGTCTTCTCTTGGGTCTTCTATATGATTTGACGAAGTGTGAAGAAAAAATAAGCAATTAAAAAAAAACACCTTTTTAACCCTATGCGACTGACGTGCAGTCTAGCAGACACCACCAAAATCAAACTTTTGTAGAGAAAACTAATACCAATCAAATATTATCGCTTTGAATTGAAAAAAAATAACCATTCTGCAGATATCGAAATTGTATCAATATGAAGATAAAAAATACGGGTTATGTGATAGAAGAGTCAAAACTTTCGAGTCATTATCTTTTAGTATCTGATGGAATATAGAAATTATGTGTTGTCATGATGGAACAGAACACCTTTTTTTGTTCATCTGAATCTTGAAAAATTAATGGAGTTAGTTGTTGATAGTAGAAATTTAATCCTCCACATAGTTTAATCATTGCACGTGCAAATATTTGAAACATTATCGTCATATTTTGCATTTCTATTATGATGATGATGAAAAAAGATCATGGATGAATCATGATCTATTTTCATCGTCATAATAAAAGAAATGCAAAATATGACGATAATGTTTCAAATATTTGCACGTGCTCTTTTTTTAATATAGATACTTTTTCATAAGATAATGCAAATGTTTCAATGCCTTCCATGTTCAAAATGACAGATTTCAAACGAGCTTGATCAGTATTTGAGCAATTCTGCAAACTGATAAGAAGTTTGAGTGTAACCTTGAGACAAATATAAGCTTTTTTTAATTCAAGGCCAGAGATTCATTTGTTTTTTTTTTCATATTCCTTTTTCCCTCTGGTTCGATGATTCAGTTCCTAACAAACATTTTTTGATTGGCCTTATTTTCTGTGGCAAAACACTCTATCGATCTATTCATACATATGTGACGTCAAGTCAATATTAACCCTTTTCGACTGACGTATAGTACAGCAGACACAAGCAAAATCTAGCTTTTTAAAGAAAATGAAATAAATTTATATAACTTAAATTTTCGCTTTGAATAAAAAAAACGTCTACAATTTCATTAGAATTTTGAGATATACATCACATTAGTCGCAGAGGGTTAAGAATCCGCATCTTCGTTGGACCAAAGGTACAATACCAAACGATACGCAAAAATCATAAATTTTCCATCGAAAATTTTTATTATAACAAAAAAAAAAAAAAACTTTTAAAGGAAAGATTTTCTATCCAAATATTTTTATAACGGAAAATTGTCTGAAAAAATTTGTATAGAAATAAAATAAATAAAATTTTCTATAGAAATGTTTTTAAAACATAACATTTTCTATAGAAAATTTTTTATAATATAAAATTTTTAAAACAAAAAATTTTCTGTAGAAAAATTTTTATAACGAAAAATTTTCTATAGAAAATTTTTTATAATAATTTTTTTTTTTATAATTTTTTATAATAAAAAATTTTCTATAGAAAATTTTTCGTTATAAAAAATAAAAAAAATATTTTTTAACGAAAAATTTCCTATAGAAAAATTTTTATAACGAAAAATTTTCTATAGAAAAATTTTTTTAACAAAAAATTTTCTATAGAAAAATTTTTTTAACGAAAAATTTTCTATAGAAAAATTTTTTTAACGAAAAATTTTCTATGGAAAAATTTTTTTAACGAAAAATTTTCTATAGAAAAATTTTTTTAACGAAAAATTTTTTATAGAAAAATTTTTTTAACGAAAAATTTTCTATAGAAAAATTTTTTTAACGAAAAATTTTCTATAGAAAAATTTTTTTAACGAAAAATTTTCTATAGAAAAATTTTTTTAACGAAAAATTTTCTATAGAAAAATTTGTATAACGAAAAATTTTCTATAGAAAAAATTGTATAACGAAAAATTTTCTATAAAAAAATTGTATAACGAAAAATTTTCTATAGAAAAATTTGTATAACGAAACATTTTCTATTGAAAAATTTTATAACGAAAATTTTTCTATAGAAAAATGTTTATAACAATTTTTTGTATTCTATAGGAAAATATTGTTATAACGAAAAATTTTCCATAGAAAAATTTTGTTATAACAAAAAATTTTCTATAGAAAAATTTTGTTATAACGAAAAATTTTCTATAGAAAAATTTTGACGAAAAATTTTCTATAGAAAAATTTTGACGAAAAATTTTCTGTAGAAAAAAATTTTCTATTCTATAGAAAATTTTTCGTTATAACAAAATTTTTCTATAAAAAAACTTTGACGAAAAATTTTCTATGGAAAAATTTTGACGAAAAATTTTCTATGGAAAAATTTTGACAAAAAATTTTCTATGGAAAAATTTTGACGAAAAATTTTCTATGGAAAAATTTTGACGAAAAATTTTCTATGGAAAAATTTTGACGAAAAATTTTCTATAGAAAAATTTTGACGAAAAATTGTCTATAAAAAAATTTTGACGAAAAATTATAATAATTCTAATTATAACAAAAAAATTCTATAGAAAAATTTTTATACGCAAAAATCTTTGATAGAAAATTATTTCATAGAAAAATTTTTGTAGCGAAAAATTGTTTAAATTTTCTATTGAAAAATTTTGAAGAAAAATTTTCTATAGAAAAATTTGACAAAAAATTTTCTATAAAAAAATTTTGACGAAAAATTTTCTATAGAAAAATTTTGACGAAAAATTTTCTGTAGAAAAATTTTGACGAAAAATTTTCTATAGAAAAATTTTGACGAAATATTTTCTATAGAAAAATTTTGACGAAATATTTTCTATAGAAAAATTTTGACGAAAAATTTTCTATAGAAAAATTTTGACGAAAATTTATAATAATTCTAATTATAACGAAAAAATTCTATAGAAAAATTTTTATAAGCAAAAATCTTTGATAGAAAATTATTTTATAGAAAAATTTTTGTAGCGAAAAATTGGTTAAATTTTCTATAGAAAAATTTTGACGAGAAATTTTCTATAGAAAAATTTGACGAAAAATTTTCTATAGAAAAATTTGACGAAAAATTTTCTATAGAAAAATTTGGACGAAAAATTTTCTATAGAAAAATTTTGACGAAAAACTTTCTATAGAAAAATTTTGACGAAAAACTTTCTATAGAAAAATTTTGACGAAAAATTTTCTGTAGAAAAATTTTGACGAAAAATTTTCTGTAGAAAAATTTTGACGAAAAATTTTCTGTAGAAAAATTTTGACGAAAAATTTTCTATAGAAAAATTTTGACGAAATATTTTCTATAGAAAAATTTTGACGAAAAATTGTCTATAAAAAAATTTTGACGAAAAATTATAATAATTCTAATTATAACGAAAAAATTCTATAGAAAAATTTTTATAAGCAAAAATCTTTGATAGAAAATTATCTCATAGAAAAATTTTTGCAGCGAAAAATTGGTTAAATTTTGTATAGAAAAATTTTGACGAATAATTTTCTATAGAAAAATTTTGACGAAAAAATTTCTATAGAAAAATTTTAATGAAAATTTTCTATAGAAAATTTTTACGAAAAATTTTCTATAGAAAAATTTGATGAAAAATTTTCTATAGTTAAATTTGACGAAAAATTATAATAATTCTAATTATAATGAAAAAAATTCTATAGAAAAATTTTTATAAGCAAAAATCTTTGATAGAAAATTATTTGATAGAAAAATTTTTATAGCGAAAAATTGGTTAGGAATTTAAAATATTAAATGTAGTACTAAAATTGAATATAAGTATTAAAATCCTAATTTAGTACTAACATTGCGGTTTTGTGAGAAAATTAGTACTGAAATGACTTAAATTTTTCTTTATATGGCAACTCTTATATTATAGTGTTTATTTTTTAACGTCATAGTATGTTAATTGACCTATTGTTGTCGAGTTAATCCCTTGTCGAAAACCATAAAAACTCTACGTATGAATATCAAGTTGATTTACTGCAAATTCTGTTCGTGAAATATTTCATAGCTAAATTCTGTTTCTTAAAAAAATAACCCCCCCCCCAAGATTGTGTTAATGATGTCACAGTTGATGAAAACCGAAATGGGTCGGTCTTTTTTTATGGTATATTTTAAACTAAATTTTATGTTAATTTTACTAATTATCACCCTTATTTTTTTTAATTATCACTCTTAGGGCCACTTTTTGAGTTTGAGATCAAAATTAAATTTATTCTCTAATTAACTAATCTAAAAGTGCATATTATTTGTATTCGATTTTTTTGGGTGGTGGTTTAAACTTCATGGTGTTGCCATATCGATCAACAAGAAATGGCAAACTTTTTTTGCAAATGTCAAATGTGTTATCAAAATGACAACTTTTTTTTGTAGAAGAAGAAGACATTGCGCAAATTTCATAGTTATTATACAAATAAAAATGATTTGGCCGTGTTCTAATAGTTCTTAACTTTCTTATAACTGTTTTATTTAAATTTTCATAAATTTCGGAGTCGATAAAATCTTCATCTGCACTTCCAAAAAATACCTATAAATTTCTGTTTGTTTACGTATTTTTAACAGCTGTTTATTATGCATGTGTGTTTTGAGAGTTCTCATTGAAGATTAAACCACCAACATTGACCGCTTAAACTAGAGAACAAAATAAGATAATCGACCACTCAAAAACAAAATTTGGAGGTTAATATTAATTTAATCTCCGATCTCGAACTCAAAAAGTGGCTCTTAGTCTCACCACCAAATTGTTTCTCGTCAAGTTAACTTTTCCTAATGTTAAAAAAATATAATTTTTACAAAAAGTTTTAGTTAAAATTGTTACATTTATTCGTTTCAGCTCAAATTGCCATTTGAGGTTTTAAAAAATTTGTCTGCATTTTGCAAAAATTACATTTTTTTCTATTAGATTTTAGTTTTAATGACAGATTTATGCAATTAATTATTTAATCAAAAACCTGATTTCTCTTAAAAAATTAAATGAACAAATTGAAAGAATAACAACAAAAAAAAAAAAAAATCAAATACTAGAAAATAGTCGTTTCGCTAAAAATGAGAATAAATAAATAGACAGATCATGAAGAATGTGTAGCCTCAGCATAACCATGTGCTGACAATCTGGTTGTTTAGATGCGATAACCCAGCGAGAAATTTAAAATTAAAAATAGCCACTCTAGGGAGAATAGATTTAGTACCAAAATTTTAATTTTCTACATATATTCAGACTTATTACGAAGTCGAAATTCGACTACGACAGTTTAATACTAGATAAAAGAAAACATGAATACAATTTCTTTAGTCTAGAACGAAACTGTCGTAAACGATGATAAGACACTCTTTTTAAGACTGATATTTAATTATAAAAAATATTTAGTTAAGTACTAAAATTAATATACAAACATTTTAAAAAGTTAATCAATTTTAAATTAGTAGTAAGATTTAAATTTAGTACAAAAATTTGAACTGAGTACTAAAATTTCAATTCAATACCAAAATGTAAATTTTATTTCATTCATGTCAGAAGAATATTAAGTTTAGTAGTACAAAATTAGTAATGAAATTTCAATTTGGCACAAAAATTTATATTTAAGGCAAAAATCTGAATTTCGTACTAAAATATAAACTTTATTTTAAGATTTAAATTTTATACTTCTTTTTTTTCTCAAAATTTAATTTTGTACTAAAAATTTAATTTTGTGCTAAAAATTTAATTTTGTACTAAAAATTTAATATTGTACTAAATATCAATTTTGTACTAAAAATTAAATTTTGTACAAAAAATTAAATTTTGTACTATATATCAATTTTGTACTAAAAATTAAATTTTGTACAAAAAATTAAATTTTGTACTAAAATATCAATTTTGTACTAAAATACGAAAATTTTGATTTTATACTAAAATTTTATACTAAAATTTAAATTTTTTTACTAAAATTTAATTTTTTACTAAAATTTAAATTTTATACTAAAATTTTAAATTTGTTCTTAAATTTCAATTTTATACTAAAATTTTAATTTTATACTAAAATTTTTATTTTATACTAAAATTTTAATTTTCTACTAAAATTTTAATTTTATACTAAAATTTAAATTTTATACTAAAATTTTAATTTTGTACTAAAATTTAAATTTTATACTAAATAAATTTCAATGTTATACTAAAATTTCAATGTTATACTAAAATTTCAATTTTATACTAAAATTTCAATTTAATGCTAAAATTTCAATTTTATACTAAAATTTTAATTTTATACTAAAATTTTAATTTTAAACTGAAATTTCAATTTCATACTAAGATTTCAATTTTATACTAAAATTTCAATTTTATACTAAAATTTCAATTTCATGCAAAAATTTCAATTTTATAGTAAGATTTCAATTTTTTATTAAAATTTCAATTTTAAACTAAAATTTCAATTTTATACTAAAATTTTAATTTTATACTACAATTTTTATTTCATTCTAAAATTTCACTTTATACTAAAATTTTAATTTTATACTAAAATTTAAATTTTATATTAAATTTGTACTAAAATTAAAATTTTATACTAAAATTGCAATTTATACTTAAATTTTATCTTAATACTAAAATTAAAATTTTATACTATAATTTCAATTTTATACTAAAATTTCAATTTCAAGCTAAAATTTCAATTTTATAGTAAGATTTCAATTTTATATTAAAATTTCAATTTTAAACTAAAATTTCAATTTTTTTTTATACTAAAATTTTAATTTTATACTAAAATTTTAATTTTATACTAAAATTTTTATTTCTTTCTAAAATTTCACTTTATACTAAAATTTAAATTTTATACTAAAATTTAAATTTTATATTTAAATTTTAATTTTATACTAAAAATAAAATTTTATACCAAAAATTGCAATTTATACTAAAATTTTATCTTTATACTAAAATTAAAATTTTATACTAAAATTAAAATTTTATACTAAAATTAAAATTTTATACTAAAATTTCAATTTTATACTAAAATTTCAATTTTATACTAAAATTTCAATTTTATACTTAAATTTTAATTTTATAATAAAATCTTAATTTTATACCAAAATCTAAATTTTATACCAAAATTTAAATTTTATACCAAAATTTAAATTTTATACTAAAATTTAATTTTTTTACTAAAATTTCAATTTCATACTAATATTAAAATTCCTATTTTGTAATAAAATTTCAATTTTATACTAAAATTTCAATTCTATACTAAAATTTCTAATTTACACTAAAATTTCTATTTTATACTAAAATTTGAATTTTATACTAAAATTTGAATTTTATACTAAAATTTCATTTTCATACTAGAATTTCAATTTTATACTAACATTTCAATTTTATACTTTATATTAAATTTTATACTAAAAATTAAATTTGATATTAAAATTTCAATTTTATAATTAAATTTAAATTTTTTCTAAAATTTTAATTCTATAATAAAATTTAAATTTTAAACAAAAAATGTAATTTTATAAAAAAGTACAATTTTGACTAAAACTTAATTTAAAACACTAAAAAATATTTTTAGTTCAATTCTACTACTCAAATTAAAATTTAGTACTTTAATTTCCAATTTAGTACCAAACGTTTTACAGCCACTAATTTCCATCTTTGCCATCTAACATTCAAGTTTTTTTACGTTGTGTTTTTTTTCTCATAATACGAAAATAAATTAAATTTAAATTGTTACTCAATCTCTCAAAAGTATTGAGTAGCAACAATTGCAGATTTTTCTTGCAAATTAAAGCAAAAATAAACTCTCATTTTCGTTGCAAAAAAAAAATGTTGTCAATGTGTTTATAACGAGAAACGTTAACAAACATAAGTTATATCTTTTTATTCTAATTTTGCAAAAAATTATTAGAGAAAGCTATATTTCACATTAAGTAGTAATTTTTCGCATTAAATTTAACAAATTGTGGAAAAATGGATGTCACTAAAAAAGTACTCTTCTGTATTCAAAAATGTTAATTTTGAATTTCAAAATTCGTTCTGAAATTTATATTTCTAAATTTCTAATATATTGGTCTATACTGTGTCGAAAAATTGTCCTAATACCTTGTTAAGTATACGAGATTTTTTTTTCCAAAAATTACAAAATAATATTTAAATATTGATATATTGGGTTTGTGCTGGTGCTTGTAACGTATAGAAATATTGGTCCGAGTCCTGGCTGGTTGCCTGGGCGGTTATCCAAAATCAAAGATAATTTGATTAAATTTAGCACAGGCTCCAAGGACGATTCCTATACGTTTTGAGTAAAATCGGATTACTATTTCGGGTACCTCCCATGGGGATGCCATCCCGGAATAGAGTTTTTGGTAATATACAACCACAAATTTAGTTGTATTTTAATAATATTCAACACAAATATTGCTCATGATAACCTTAATCAGTGTACCTAAGTTTGTAGGAATCGGAACATATCTGATCATACCTCCCATACAAGACACATTCTCAAAAGTATCACAAAAATCACAAAAAAGCTTATAAATAAATTCATTTTATTACAAAAACTTTCACAGTTAAATATTTTGTAAATATAAACCAATAACCGAAATTTGGTAACAATCGATCCACAATTGACCCTAAGTCCCATATCAGGACCTTAGCCGGAAATGACATAAATCTACTTAAATCTCGAAATTTTGAAAAATAACATATAGCTTTTCTAACTTTTTATACCCTTCACCAGGTAAGGGTATTATAAGTTTGTGCTGATGACCTTTTAGTATACCAATAGGCTTAGATTCACTTTCTGAGTCAATTTAGCGATTTCCGTCCGTCTGGCTAGCAGGACCCCCATGTAAACCTTGTAATCAAACTACAGGTCGCAATTCTAAAGATAATTTGATCAAATTTGGCACAGATCATTTTTTTTTGATAATGGCTATTGAAATTCATCAAAATAGGTCCATTATTTATGGTACCTCCCATAGGTCCAACTTCCCGGCATTGATATATTGGCCACAAATATTAATATTTTTTTCATGAAATTTAAAACGAATACTGCTTATGTAAACTAAAATCATAGTACCAAATTTCGTTGAAATCGGTCCACATTTGACCATAGCTCCCATACAAACTCTTCTTTAAAAACGTACTTAATGAGACAAAAATCACTAAAAGATAATGAGAATTTCAAGTTTATCTTTTGCACACATAATAACTGTAACTACAGTAATCAATTTGCCAAATTTCGAGACAATCGGTCCACATTAGACCCTAGCTCTCATATAAGTCCAAATGACGGAAACAGCTTAAATATATAAGTTTTGACAAAATGTTTGTAAGATGGCAAAATTTAGCAAATATTTGTCTTTATACAGGAAAAATAACACCTTTGACCTCAGTGGTGAAGGGTATCATAAAGTCGAGCTTGACCGACTATAGCTTTTCTAACTTGTTTTTATTCAAATTTGGTACAGACATTTTATTTCACACTAAGAACATCGATATTAAAATTTGGTGGAGATGGTCCTATTGACTTAGTAGTAAAAATAAATGAATCAAAGCACTTATACTTAATTTCCTGGGACTTGGAGAAATAAAATGAAAACATAATAAAAAAGTGCTTTTTTGAACATTAAAATTCAAAATCGTTTTATAAAAGCGCCACAGTGTCAATGTTGGTTATGACTGAAACAAGTAACGACATAGATACAATTTTTTAAATTTGTTTACAAAATCTCCCTTCCCATTGTTTTGAAATTAGAATGTGTTTTTAAAAATCAAATATATAAAAAAAACATTGAAATTCAGCAAAAAAGAAAAAAAAAACAGCACATTTTCCCTTCGTGTTTTTGTTTGTGATTTCTTGTAGTGCAAAATTTGCAAAAAAATTTTTGAGCAATTTTTCGGTTTGAGTTTTATGGCGATCAATTCAAAACAAACAATTCAGTGGTAATTATGAGCTTGAAGCAAAAAATTGTATTTGATCGGTTCGGAACAGAGGATTTTTGTTTTGTGTATAACCACGAATATTAGAAATTAAAAAAAAAATTAGAAAAAATTTAAATTTTATAGCAAAAGCCTTAAGAAAACTTCAAATCCGTGTAACCAAAAAATTAGGAAAATATATTCGATAAAAGTTGTAATGCAAGTGAATGTTTAAATGTAAACCTTAAATGTTTTTGAAAATTATTAAAAAATATATATATACAAATAAATAAATTTGGCTACCGTACAAATGTGGGCCATCTGGCAATTAAATTGAAAATAAAATTGAAAAAGGTATAATGCAAATTTATGCATATGAATAAGTTGAAGTGGAAATATTTAAATAAGTTTTGTAAATTTTTTGTTTAAAGTGGTTGATGATTTTATTAAATTTTTCCCCCTTTGTTATATTAAGACGTTAGTTCATAGAAAACAAAAATTAATATTAAAAACAATTTTGTTCCTTTTTACAAATCAAATGAACGGAAGGGTATGTTGAGATTGTCATTCCGTTTGTAATTTCCTCTATAATGGATTAAAAACATAAATAGTATAGGTATGTCCTATGAAATTATAAGACGATTGGGCGATGACCGTCTGTTGAAAATACTTTAGGGCCTCTATAGGGACGGAAAATGCTACTGCAACAAAATTCCTCAAAAACAATTTCTTTAACTTTGTAGGGGATGTTGGATACCAACCAACGGTTCTGATTGGTCTTAACTTTGTAAGCTTAGACTTATCTTGTGCCCCTATTGTCGTTCTCAACTCAACTCAGTTTGGTCGTCTGCCAGTCGACCCAACTTTCATTCAATCAAATTATTTTTTGACATGGCGGAACTTAACGTTTTTTAGTATAATAAAAATTTGGTTGAGAGAATGTTGGGTCGACTGAATGTTGGGTCGACTGGCAGACGACCAAACCGAGTTGAGTTGAGAACAGCAATAGGGGCATTGGTTACCTTAAATCTCTACTGTGGTAGCAAAAAACTATCATAGAGAGAAATTTAGCCCCTACAGAGCCGTGAACACCGATATATAAAGTGTTATGATCGGACTAAAGATGGCGACACAATTACCAAAATACAAAAAGGGCGGTATTTGTAGGCGTGGTAAAAAAAATAAAAAAAAATTCAGAATTGTTGCAACATTATCTTTAATCCTAGGGGGTGACTTTTGTTTTGAACCACTCTACACCATTTTCAATTGTAATTGAGAAATTTTCAAATTGAATTGAGAAATTTTCAATTGAAATTGAGAATTTTCAATTGAAATTGAGAAATATTCAATTGGAATTGAGAATTTTCAATTGAAATTGAGAAATTTTCAATTGAAATTGAGACTTTTCAATTGAAATTGAGAAATATTCAATTGAAATTGAGAATTTTCAGTTGAAAATGAGAAATTTTCAATTGAAATTGAGAATTTTTCAATTGAAAATGAGAATTTGTAAATTGAAATTGAGAAAATCCCAATTGGAAATGAGAAATTTTCAATTGAAATTGAGAATTTGTAAATTTAAATTGAGAATTTTTCAATTGAAATTGAGAAAAGCCCAATTGAAAATGAGGTTGGTTTTTTTAATTGAAATTGAGAAATTTTCAATTGGAATTGAGAAATTTTCAAATGAAAATGAGAAATTTTCAATTGAAAATGAGAAATTTTCAATTGAAAATGAGAAATTTTCAATTTAAAATGAGAAATTTTAAATTTAAATTGAGAATTTTAGAATTGAAATTGAGAAAACCTAAATTGAAAATGAGGTTGAAATTCCACTTGGGGTGTTCTCAATTTCAATTAAAAAATTCTCAATTTAAATTTAAAAAAAAAATTCTCATTTTCAATTGAAAAATTCTCATTTTCAATTGAAAACTTCTCAATTTCAATTAAAAAATTCAACCTCATTTTCAATTGTGCTTTTCTCAATTTCAATTGAAAAATTCTCAATTTCAATTTAAAAATTCTCAATTTCAATTGAAAATTTCTCATTTTCAATTGGGCTTTTCTCAATTTCAATTCAAAAATTCCCAATTTCAATTGAAAATTTCTCAATTTGAACTGAATGTTTCTCATTTTCAATTAGGGTTTTCTCAATTTTAATTGAAAATTTCTCATTTTTAATTGAAAATTCTCAATTTCAATTGAAAATTTCTCAATTTCAAATGAAAATTCTCAATTTCAATTGAAAATTTCTCATTTTCAATTGAAAATTCTCAATTTCAATTGAAAATTTCTCATTTTCAATTGAATATTCTCAATTTCAATTGAATATTTCTCAATTTCAATTGAAAATGGTGTAGTCGATACTGACCTCCTCTTAATATCACCCGGGAAATTACGTTAACAGCCGTTAATGTAGTAAGCTAACATGCGCCGGGATGGTTTGAAGAATATCTTATAAAACTTTGTCATCGACCACCCAGTCCCCTGATTTGAATCTTATCGAGCATCTGTGGTCCATCTTAAAAGGAAAGATTTTTCAAAAAAAAAAAAAGAATGTCGAAAACTGTAGATGGCCTTTGGGGAAGTTGTATTCAAACCTGGGAAAGTATTGATCAAGAAATTCTTAATAATATCATAAAAAGTATTCCAAAAAATGAGCAAATCAATAAAAAAAGGCGATTGGAGAACATCGGTCATAAAAGACGAAATTTTCCATTAGGGGACATAACTGTCTGCACTTGAATTTTTATTTAAGCATAAATATTTTGTGAACCGCCGTGGTATAGTAGGTCAGTCATCTGCCTAGCATACCAGAGGTCCCAGACTTACTTGAAAAAATAAATTTTCAAAAAAAGCGGCGTTGAACCTAGCTAGCCACTGGTTATTGACTATTAGGCTATGTAAAACTTCTTTAACTAATGCATTTGCCGTTCGGAGCCGGCGTTAAAACGTAGGTCCCTTTCAATGAGTCTAAAAAATAGAATCGGATGCAACTCATTGTCAGGGAGAAGTACCCCTTGTTCCAATGTTGTCGCGGAGTTATATACATATATATAAATATTTTGAAGTTTTTTTAGATTTTGCATTAAGAGTAATTAATGTGCTTATATAGTCAAAAATTATTAAAAAAAGCTATAGTCGGCCAAGCCCGACTATATGATACCCTTCACTACTAAGGTCAAATATGGACCAACAATTTAACTAGTTTTCCTTAACTCATATACATAGACTCCTATGAGCTATTTTTTTTTTAATTTCGGGATTTTAGTAGATTTATGTCATTTTCGGCTGTGGACTTGATATGCGAGCTAGGTTCAATTGTGGATCGATTGTTACCAAACTTCGGTTATCGCTTTATATTTACAAAATATTTATCTGTGCAAAGTTTTAATATTAAATTGCAATTATCTTTAGATTTATAAGCTTTTTTGTGGTTTTCTGGGTATGAAAAGACTTTTGAGAATGTGTCTTGTATGGGAGGTATGGTCAAGTATGGACCGATTCCTACAAACAATTTAACTACACCATTTTCAATTGTAATTGAGAAATTTTCAAATTGAATTGAGAAATTTTCAATTGTAATTGAGAATTTTCAATTGAAATTGAGAAATATTCAATTGGAATTGAGAATTTTCAATTGAAACTGAGAAATTTTCAATTGAAATTGAGACTTTTCAATTAAAATTGAGAAATATTCAATTGAAATTGAGAATTTTCAGTTGAAAATAAGAAATTTTCAATTGAAATTGAGAAATTTTCAATTGAAATGGAGAATTTTTCAATTGAAAATGAGAATTTGTAAATTGAAATTGAGAAAATCCCAATTGAAAATGAGAAATATTCAATTGAAATTGAGAATTTTTAATTTAGATTGAGAATTTTTCAATTGAAGTTGAGAATGAGGTTGATTTTTTTAATTGAAATTGAGAAATATTCAATTGAAATTGAGAATATTCAATTGAAATTGAGAAATTTTCAATTTAAATTGAGAATTTTCAATTGAAAATGAGAAATTTTTAATTGAAAATGAGAAATTTTTAATTGAAATTGAGAATTTTAGAATTGAAAATGAGAAAACCTAAATTGAAATTTCATTTGGGGTCTTCTCAATTTCAATTCAATTGAAAAATTCTCAATTTAAATTTAAAATTTCTCAATTTCAATTGAAAATTTCTCAATTTCAATTGAAAATTTCTCAATTTCAATTGAAAATTTCTCAATTTCAATTGAAAATTTCTCAATTTCAATTGGGCTTTTCTCAATTTCAATTCAAAAATTCTCAATTTCATTTGAAAATTTCTCAATTTCAATTGAATGTTTCTCATTTCCAATTAAGGTTTTCCCAATTTCAATTGAAAATTTCTCATTTGTAATTGAAAATTCTCAATTTCAGTTGAAAATTTCTCAATTTCAAATGAAAATTCTCAATTTCAATTGAAAATTTCTCATTTTCAATTGAAAATTCTCAATTTCAATTGAAAATTTCTCAATTTCAATTGAATATTCTCAATTTCAATTGAATATTTCTCAATTTCAATTGAAAATTGTGTATTTTTCCTTAAGTCATATACATATACTCCTATGAGCTAATTTTTTTTTCAAAATTTCGAGATTTTAGTAGATTTATGTCATTTCCGGCTGTGGACTTGATATGCGAGCTAGGTTCAATTTTGGATCGATTGTTACCAAACTTCGGTTATCGCTTTATATTTACAAAATATTTATCAAAGTTTTAATATTAAATTGCAATTATCTTTAGATTTATAAGCGTTTTTGTGCTTTTCTGGGTATGAAAAGACTTTTGAGAATGTGTCTTGTATGGGAGGTAAGGACCGATTCCTAAAAAAATCCGGAACACTGATTTCGGTTACCATTACAAATATTGATGATGAATATAATTAAAAAAGAATTAAATTTGTATCTGTAAAGTGACAAAAACTCTATTCCGGGAAGGCATCCTTATAGGAGTTACGCGAAATAATAATCCGATTTTGACCAAAAAGTATAGGGATCATCCTTGGATCAAAATATGAGTCTGTGACAAATGTCATTAAATTACCTTTGAAGTACTTTGATAAGAATCATACATGGATATCCTTCTAGCCAGACAGCAGAACGGACATCCCTAAATCAACTCAGGAAGTGATTCTGAGTCATTCGGTATACAATATTTCTATGCGTTACAACATCAGCAGATATCCAATAAATCATTTCCACCTATGGCGGTGAAGGGTATAAATATATTTAAATATGTGTAGAACACTAAAATTCTATTAAAGTTCTCGAAAAGCTTAATTTCGTTTCTTTTGTCTCTAACTTTATGTATCTAAATTAAACCTAATCTGATGGAGGGTATATAGAATTCGACACAGCCGAATATAAAAACCATAGTTGTTTGATAATGAAATACGCCCGTTCTATTGTATAATTTCAACTTGATAAAATTCTTTTGTTAAAAAATCTAATGGAAGTTTTTACTCAAAACATTAAAAAATAAAAATAATCAAAACTAAAACGATTCAACAACAATCTCTCAAGATTTTGTAAAGTTCTGTGATAATATCAGAATTATGATGCAACAATTTTATGTACAATATAATTTTCTTCAGTTAATTGTAAAAAAAAATGAAATTACAAATGAAATTAAGGAAAAAATGCTATAGCCGGTCAAGTCCGATTTATACCCTTCACAACTAAGGTCGATTTGGACTAATTATTAATACTCTCAAAATTTGTTTTTTTTTTTAATTTATTAAGACAATTTTTAAGGCATATGAATCACAACAACAATTTCTCAAGATTTATGTATATTTTTTTGTAATTTCCGCCAGCGGGTTAATATAGGATCTAGGCATAGATGGGCATTTTTCAGTACCAGTACTTTTGCAGTAAACAAAATATTGCAAAAATACTGAAAATTTTTACTGATTACTGAAAATACGTTTCAGTAAATTATAAACCAGTAACCAGTAATTATAAAATTTACATGAAATCAATTAAGATTTTAATGTTTATCTCTGAACTTAGCAGACCAATTAATCGGATACTTTACCAAAATAATAAGGAAGTATTTTTACATCGATCTGTACAAGTTTCAGATCAGAGCTATTTACTGAAATTCAAATTTATCTCAAGCAAAATTTTATATCTACTGATAAACCTTTCATAATTTACTGTTTACTGAAATCGTTTTCAGTAATCAGTAAAGTTTTTTCAGTACTTTTGCAATATTTTCTTTACTGCAAAAGTACTGGTACTGAAAAATGCCCATCTATGGATCTAGGTCATATATGCACCTATTATCAGTGCCAAAGCCTTAGAGACTTGTAGGTTAAACTTTAAAAATATCGTAATTTAAAATACTTTCTTAGGAATTTAAAACATCTCCAATTTTTTTTTTTATTAAAATTTATTAATATCCAAAACTCAGGGTGAATATTTTCGAGGATCGTGTTTTGATTTCCATAGATCTTTTTTTTTGCAAAATTGCGCTGATCGGTTCTTCAATTAACGAGATATTTACGAAAAATTGAGGTAATTTTAGTGCAAATGTTAGTTTTAATATGTTGTATATTTTTGTATTTGCTTATGCTTAATATTTATCAAAGACAACAACCAAAAAATTGGGTAATAGCAAAATTATTGTTTAAAAGTATTTCTGCTTTATCGATCATATCTTGGTAACTTTCGAATCGTTCTTAATGATTTCTTTAGCAAAAAGCGTTCATCTCACATCGAGTGAATACAACTTAGAATTTTGAGTTCCGGGGGATAAAGAATTTTGAGTTCCGGGGGATAAAGAACATCTTTTCTGATCATTACTATATTAATTCCATGACATTTTATATTTTATTAATTCTTGGTTGTCTCAGAATCACCTCATATGGTTCTACTCTGATCCACGTTAATCGTAAACGGAGATTAATCACGAATGACTAATGCTGTAGATTATTTGAATATTTTAATGTAATCAACAATCAATATAATAGTAATTATGAACTCTTATCAAATTAATAAGCGGTAATGCTCCGAAATACGTATGAAATATTGTGAATTTTTCAGAAAATTTACTAAATACTTCTTATTTAAGTAGAAAACTATTACAAATTTCTTTGTTATTTGTTCGTTAATTCATATTAACTTAATGGATTAATTACATATGACAAAATTTGGTTAAGATTCGAATCCAAAAAAGTGAATGGTAAAAAAATTGTCTCAACGTCCTAATGTTCAAAGTCCATTTTTTAAATTTTACATCATTGTTGCGGGCTCCTATTACACTGAAGCAAATTTAATACTTGTAACTAATTATGAAATACAAATCACTCATTTGCATACATAATGATATAACTAAAAAATATACAATGAACGTTTTTTATAAAGAAAAAATTTTGTAACAAAAAATTTTCCTTTTTGGTTTTCATTAAGAAAATTTTCATTAAAATATTTTTATAAAAAAAAAATTTCATTATAAAATTTTTATAGAAAAATTTTCGTTAGAAAATTTTTATAGACAAATTTTCATTAGAAAATATTTATAAAAAAATTTTTATAGAAAAATTTTCATTAGAAAATTTTTATAGAAAAATTTTCATTAGAAAATTTTTATAGAAAAATTTTCATTAGAAAATTTTTATAGAAAAATTTTCATTAGAAAATTTTTATAGAAAAATTTTCATTAGAAAATTTTTATAGAAATATTTTCATTAGAAAATTTTTATAGAAATATTTTCATTGGAAAATTTTATAGAAAAATTTTCATTAGAAAATTTTTATAGAAAAATTTTCATTACAAAATTTTTATAAAAAAATTTTCATTAGAAAATTTTTATAGAAAAATTTTCATTAGAAAATTTTTATAGAAAAATTTTTATTAGAAAATTTTTATAGAAAAATTTTCATTAGAAAATTTTTATAGAAAAATTTTCATTAGAAAATTTTTATAGAAAAATTTTCATTAGAAAATTTTTATAGAAAAATTTTCATTAGAAAATTTTTATAGAAAAATTTTCATTAGAAAATTTTTATAGAAAAATTTTCATTAGAAAATTTTTATAGAAAAATTTTCATTAGAAAATTTTTATAGAAAAATTTTCATTAGAAAATTTTTATAGAAAAATTTTCATTAGAAAATTTTTATAGAAAAATTTTCATTAGAAAATTTTTATAGAAAAATTTTCATTAGAAAATTTTTATAGAAAAATTTTCATTAGAAAATTATTATAGAAAAATTTTCATTAGAAAATTTTTATAGAAAAATTTTCATTAGAAAATTTTTATAGAAAAATTTTCATTAGAAAATTTTTATAGAAAAATTTTCATTAGAAAATTTTTATAGAAAAATTTTCATTAGAAAATTTTTATAGAAAAATTTTCATTAGAAAATTTTTATAGAAAAATTTTCATTAGAAAATTTTTATAGAAAAATTTTCATTAGAAAATTTTTATAGAAAAATTTTCATTAGAAAATTTTTATAGAAAAATTTTCATTAGAAAATTTTTATAGAAAAATTTTCATTAGAAAATTTTTATAGAAAAATTTTCATTAGAAAATTTTTATAGAAAAATTTTCATTAGAAAATTTTTATAGAAAAATTTTCATTAGAAAATTTTTATACAAAAATTTTAATTAGAAAATTTTTATAGAAAAATTTTCATTAGAAAATTTTTATAGAAAAATTTTCATTAGAAAATTTTTATAGAAAAATTTTCATTAGAAAATTTTTATAGAAAAATTTTTATAGAAAAATTTTCATTAGAAAATTTTTATAGAAAAATTTTTATTAGAAAATGTTTATAGAAAAATTTTCATTAGAAAATGTTTATAGAAAAATTTTCATTAGAAAATTTTCTATAAAAATTTTCTAATGAGAATTTTTCTATAAAAATTTTCTAATGAAAATTTTTCTATAAAAATTTTCTAATGAAAATTTTTCTATAAAAATTTTCTAATGAAAATTTTTCTATAAAAATTTTCTAATGAAAATTTTTCTATAAAAATTTTCTAATGAAAATTTTTCTATAAAAATTTTCTAATTAAAATTTTTGTATAGAAAAATGTTCATTAGAAAACTATTTCTATTGAACAATTTTCACTAGTAACTTTTTCAATAGAAACATTTTCATTAAAAACTTTTTTTACAGAAAAATTTGATAAGAAACTTTTTTCATAGAAAAATTTTTATTAGAAACTTTTTCTATAGAAAAATTTTCAGTAAAAAATATTTTCTTTTCAGTTGAAATAAAAGCAAAGAGAAAAACCCTTACGATTGTATATAACATGTCTTCAACATGACGGATTCCGATGACGATTTAACAGTCCTTCTCCTGGATGATGGAAATGTCAAAAACGGGACGTCCGAAAAGAGCAGCACAACAACATCCGCCAACAACAAAAAGAATAAGAAAAAACGCAAGTTATGCGAAGACATCAATCGCAATGTGGTGCAGCAGGAGCGTCGCTTATCCTTCAGTCGAAAGTCCTTTAAATTGCGCTACTTGTGGAAACGTAAATCCCTGATATATCTGATCGCAATACTATTGTTAATATTTTTAGTGAATCTCATTACGAATCTCCATATCGATGGTCGTGATGACGAGAGTTCATATTTCATGAGCAATTTGCATTCGCATGTCCCGGGCATGAAAGGTATGTTCTTGGTTTGAGGCTGACGAATTAACGTCGGGGTCTTAGTGTTTCAAAATGCATGATATCATATTAAAATTTTGTTATTTGTTTAAAGAGTGTGTAGTGTAAAGTTTTACTGTAATTAGTTAAAAGTAACTGCAATTAATTTGTGGTTGTAATTTAGTGGAAATAACAAAAAAAAAACTGTTTTTACCATGAAAATCTAACAAAAGGTCTGATGCAAATTAATGAATTGTCTCTAATCAGTTAATGTTTTTTTCAATTGTTCAATTTCCGTGACAAAGTTTTTGATGATAATTTAATTATTGAATATGACAGAGTTTTGATTAAATGCAAAGTATAATTACAAATAATAAACAAATTTTTTAACCAGAATTTTTCTATAGAAAAGATTTTTGTAACGAAAATTTTTCTATAGAAAAAATTTTTGTAACAAAAATTTTTCTATAGAAAAAATTTTTGTAACAAAAATTTTTCTATAGAAAAAATTTTTGTAACAAAAATTTTTCTATAGAAAAAATTTTTGTAACAAAAATTTTTGTAACAAAAATTTTTCTATAGAAAAAATTTTTGTAACAAAAATTTTTCTATAGAAAAAATTTTTGTAACAAAAATTTTTCTATAGAAAAAATTTTGTTACAAAAATTTTTTCTATAGAAAAATTTTTGTTACAAAAATTTTTTTATATGACAGAGTTTTGATTAAATGCAAAGTATAATTACAAATAATAAACAAATTTTTTAACCAGAATTTTTCTATAGAAAAGATTTTTGTAACGAAAATTTTTCTATAGAAAAAATTTTTGTAACAAAAATGTTTCTATAGAAAAAATTTTTGTAACAAAAATTTTTCTATAGAAAAAATTTTTGTAACAAAAATTTTTGTAACAAAAATTTTTCTATAGAAAAAATTTTTGTAACAAAAATTTTTCTATAGAAAAAATTTTTGGAACAAAAATTTTTCTATATGACAGAGTTTTGATTAAATGCAAAGTATAATTACAAATAATAAACAAATTTTTTAACCAGAATTTTTCTATAGAAAAGATTTTTGTAACGAAAATTTTTCTATAGAAAAAATTTTTGTAACAAAAATTTTTCTATAGAAAAAATTTTTGTAACAAAAATTTTTGTAACAAAAATTTTTCTATAGAAAAAATTTTTTTAACAAAAATTTTTCTATAGAAAAAATTTTTGTAACAAAAATTTTTCTATAGAAAAAATTTTTGTAACAAAAATTTTTCTATAGAAAAAATTTTTGTAACAAAAATTTTTCTATAGAAAAAATTTTTGGAACAAAAATTTTTCTATAGAAAAAATTTTTGGAACAAAAATTTTTCTATAGAAAAAATTTTTGTAACAAAAATTTTTCTAACAAAAATTTTTCTATAGAAAAAATTTTTGTAACAAAAATTTTTCTATAGAAAAAATTTTTGTAACAAAAATTTTTCTATAGAAAAAATTTTTGTAACAAAAATTTTTCTATAGAAAAAATTTTTTTTTGTAACAAAAATTTTTCTATAGAAAAAATTTTTGTAACAAAAATTTTTCTAT
The DNA here is from genome assembly GCA_933228675.1 of Stomorhina lunata. Classification (NCBI taxonomy): domain Eukaryota; kingdom Metazoa; phylum Arthropoda; class Insecta; order Diptera; family Rhiniidae; genus Stomorhina; species Stomorhina lunata. The sequence continues at coordinate 11,541,010 of OW121742.1, read as the reverse complement.
AGAAAAAATTTTTGTAACAAAAATTTTTCTATAGAAAAAATTTTTGTAACAAAAATTTTTCTATAGAAAAAATTTTTGTAACAAAAATTTTTCTATAGAAAAAATTTTTGTAACAAAAATTTTTTCTATAGAAAAATGTAACAAAAATTTTTCTATAGAAAAAATTTTTGTAACGAAAATTTTTCTATAGAAAAAATTTTTGTAACGAAAATATATAGAAAATTTGTAAATTTGTCTTAAGAAAAAGTTTCATCTTCCAGAGGATTCTAACTCTTTCTCAGGCTATATCTAGGACACTTTAGTTTTTCTATTCCAAATCGCTATTTTCATTTGTATTTTGTTTTTTTCATTTCAGTATTTTAGTTTTGCTATCTCTTAATTTATTTATGTAAATCTCTTAAACCTTTACTTTTATTTAATTTTTCTTTTTGTATGCTTTTTCTTCTTTAATGTATGTATTTGTCCTGCAACAACTTTTAATCTTAATTTTATCACTTGTATTTGAATGATTGATTGCCTGTAAAAATGCTACTAAATATTTTCTAAACACAAAAAAAGTTTTCAAAAATTTAACATCACTTTTAAAAAAAGTTGGAAAATCAAAAATATCCACTGACATTCGTAAGAGTCCAGTAATAACAACTTTAACAACCAAATTAATAAACAGCACCCAAGCACAAAATAACGCTGCAGCAATAAAGTCTACAAAAAATGATGTTAAAATGTCTAAAAATAAATTGAAAACTAAACAAAAAAAAGTTAATTCTAATTCTACTATAACTCTAACTTCTGAAACTTATTCTTCCTCATCCTTCTCCCTTTCTTCTGCCAATAATTCTGCTATAAACTTGGAATCGCCGTCTCCTCCCCCTGCAGGATATTTAGTTTGGAATGAATATTGCAAAATGCCCAATTTAGATCCATATTTACCAGAGGTAATGGTCAATTTTCATCGGGAAAAGTACAAACCATGTAAATTGGTCTCACCTTTAACGCGAATCGATTTCAATCGGACTACAAAGAGATATATACTTTCTATAGACCAGGAGATGATACCGGGGTACAGTAAAACGGGAAAATTGGATTGTTGCTATGAGTCGATAATTCGCAATGGGACGGGGAAAAAAGCAGATAAAGTTGTTAGGTAATATTTCATATATCATTAATAGAGTCTCTTACAAATACGGATCGCTTATAAAAGTTTCGTAATAGCTTTTAAAATATAATTTTTCTTTAATCTAGTACGAAACTTTTCCTGAATTTTTGATGCTAGCCATTAGTTAGTCGAAACTTTATACATATATGTATCTTTCTTTCTAGTCTTACTGAATGCATGAGTTTTATCAATCGCACTTCTCTTTCCCCTGATATTGATAATATTCTTGTACGATGTCGCTCTGGTAATCGTCAGGTTTATATAAATGGCTATCCTCTAATGCCGGAACGTAAGGAGATACGCAAACGTTTGGAAACTTGGAAGGAGTTTGACGATCGGAAACACAAGAAGGAAAATGCTCCAAGTGTTCTTATGTTGGGCATAGACAGTATATCGAGAGTTAATCTAGTAAGGGCTATGCCAAAAACAGCGCAATATTTATACGACAACGAATGGTTTGAAATGAGCGGATTTAATAAGGTAAAGATTTTGAGAATTTATTGAAATTTCTATACCATTTTATTAAAAAATTTTTTCTATAGAAAAACTTTTATTAAGAAATTTTTCTACAAAAAAAAAATTCTTAAAAAAATTTTCTATAGAAAAATTTTCATTAAGAAATTTTTCTACAAAAAAAATTTATTAAAAAATTTTTCTATAGAAAAATTTTCATTAAGAAATTTTTTCTTTGAAAATATTTTCATTAAGCATTTTTTTCTTTTGAAAAATTTTCATTAAGAAACATTTTCAATAGAAAAATTTTCATTGAGAAATTGTTTTCTATAGAAAAATTTTCATTAAGAAATTTTTTCTTTGAAAATATTTTCATTAAGCAATTTTTTCTTTTGAAAAATTTTCATTAAGAAATTTTTTCAATAAAACAAAATTTTCATTGAGAAATTTTTTCTATAGAAAAATTTTCATTAAGAAATTTTTTCTATAGAAAAATTTTCATTAAGAAATTTTTTTCTATAGAAAATTTTCATTAAGAAATTTTTTCTAAAGAAAAATTTTCATTAAAAAATTTTTTGTACAGAAAATTTTTCATTAGGAAATTTTTTCTATAGGAAAAAATTTCATTAAGAAATTTTTTCTATAGAAAATTTTTTTATAGAAAAGTTTTTTCTATAGAAAATTTTTTCTATAGTAAATTTTCATTAAGAAATTGTTTCTGTACAAAAATTTTCATTAAGAAATTTTTTCTATACAAAAATTTTCATTGAGAAATTTTTTCTATAGAAAATTTTTCATTAAGGAATTTTTTCTATAAAAAAAATTCATTAAGAAATTTTTTCTACAGAAAATTTTTCATTAAGAAATTTTTTCTATAGGAAAAATTTTCATTAAGAAATTTTTTCTATAGAAAACTTTTCATTGAGAAATTTTTTCTACAGAAAATTTTTCATTAAGAAATTTTTTCTTAAGAAAAATTTTTTTATAGAAAAGTTTTTTCTATAGAAAATTTTTTCTATAGTAAATTTTCATTAAGAAATTGTTTCTGTAGAAAAATTTTCATTAAGAAATTTTTTCTATAGAAAAATGTTCATTAAGAAATTTTTTCTATAGAAAAATTTTCATTAAGATATTTTTTCTATAGAAAACTTTTCATTGAGAAATTTTTTCTACAGAAAATTTTTCATTAAGAAATTTTTTCTTAAGAAAAATTTTTATTAAGAAATTTTTTCTATAGAAAAATTTTCATTAAGAAATTTTTTCTATACAAAAATTTTCATTAAGAAATTTTTTCTGTAGGAACATTTTCATTGAGAAATTTTTTCTATAGGAAAAATTTCATTAAGAAGTTTTTTCTATAGAAAAATTTTCATTGAGAATTTTTTTTATAAAAAAATTTTCATTAAGAATTTTTCTTAGAAAAATTTTCATTAAGAAAAATTTTTATTAAGAAATTTGTTTCTGTAGTAAAATTTTTCGTTAAGAAATTTTTTATATAGAAAAATTTTCATTAAGAAATTTTTTTATAGAAAAATTTTCATTAAGAAATTTTTTTATAGAAAAATTTTCATTAAGAAATCTTTTTAAGAAAAATTTTCATTAAGAATTTTTCTTAGAAAAAATTGTATTAAGAATTTTTCTATAAAAAAATTTCGTTAAGAAATTTTTTCTATAGACAAATTTCATTAAAAAATTTTTTTATAGAAAAATTTCCTTTAAAACAAAAATGTTATTAAAAACTGAAAATTTTTCTTTCCAGATTGATGACAATACATTTCCCAATTTAATGGCCGTCCTAACGGGTATGAATCGCACAGCGGTATTTTCCAGATGTTCACCCTACACCCTAAATGGTTTAGATAATTGTGATTTTATATGGAAAACATTTCGGGATCATGGCTATGTAACGGCCTATGCTGAGGATGAGGCCAGTATTAATACCTTCAATTACTTTAAAATGGGTTTCACCCAACCTCCCGTGGATTATTATTTGACACCTTTTCTTTTGGGAGCCGAGAAGCATCTGGAGACTAAATTAAAATCACATTTAATCGATTGTTTGGGTTACAAACATTCGGCAGATTATGTGTTTGATTATGCCGTTGAATTGGCCCAAAGGTATAAAAATGATTCATATTTTGGTCTTTTCTGGGCCAATACCTTTAGTCACAATGATATAAGCGATTGTACGGCCATGGACGAACATATTAGAGACTATCTTAAGAAGTTTAAACAAATGGGAACTTTGGATAATACAATAGTGGTGTTTTTCAGTGATCATGGTATGAGATTTGGACCCATACGTAAAACCTATTCCGGCCATTTAGAGGAACGTTTGCCATTTGTATTTCTTTGGCTGCCACCAAATCTTAAAGAAAAGTATCCCAGTTTTGTAAATGCCTTAAATGTCAATAAGAATCGTTTAACGAATCCCTATGACACTCACATGACGCTCAAGCATATTTTGAGGTTAACAGGAAGGGTACAAAATGAAAGTGCTTTAAGTAAATCGGATGCCTGCCCTAAGTGTCAGTCCTTATTGGAGCCAGTACCTTTAAATCGTTCCTGCATAGATGCTGCCATTGAAGCACATTGGTGCACTTGTTATCTGTATGAAAGTATTTATAAAAATTCCAAAGTTGTGGTCGATCTTACACATTTGCTAATCGATTACATTAATGATTATGTGGCCAACTTTCATAATGGTTCTTTGGCCAAAATGTGTGTTACCCTGACCTTTGATAGTGTAGATACTGCCTATCGTACCACTCAATTACAGCTGAGTGATGACGGAAAAACCACTACAACCATAAATATTTATCGTGTGACATTCTATACAAAACCTAATAAAGGATATTTTGAAGCCACTGCCATTTATGATCCTGTGGTAAATTATCTCAAAGTTACCGGGGAAATAAGTCGTCTCAATTATTATAATTTAGATTCGGATTGTGTTTTGGATAGTGGAGCGAAAAAGTATTGTTCTTGTCACAAGAAAATTTTCTAGCATAAAATTCCAATCCCAGTTCACAACGTGATGAAGCTGAAATTGGCTAAAAAGGTGAAAAAGATGTTGATGCATTAAACAAATCGTAGTTTTTAATAATTAGATGATATATATTTTTGTACCTCATAAAAATGCTTCAGTAGTAACATTTTTATTCATAATCTCCTTATAAAAGGGAAATTTGAAGATTTAAGTTTATTTAAACTTTTTTAGGAATCCCATTACGGAAAAGTATTACTTTTTAGTTTTATGTACTAGAAGATGCTTATAATAGTTTAAACTATTCTAAAATTGTATATTCTTATCTGTATAATAAATAAAATTTAATTCGAATTAGTTTTTTCTTAATATAGTATTTATATAATATAATTAAATTTCGCTTATAAAACTTAAATAATACTCAAATAGCTTTATTTTCCTATTCTTAAAATAAAAAAAAAAGAAAATTATAATAAAAATATTAAATTTTTGTAATAAATGAAAAATGTTGTTTATTTTAAGCTGGGGGGGCTACACCCGATTGATCATTCTTATGTAATGTTCAATCATCATGGAACAAATTTTATAACGAAAATTTTTTTATAAATATTTTATAATGATAATTTTTCTATTAAAATTTTATAACGAAAAATTTTCTATAAAAATTTCATTCTAAACATTTTTTGTATAAAAATTTTATTACGAAAATTTTTCTAGAAAATTTTCATAACGAAAATGTTTCTAGAAAAATTTCGTAAAGAAAATTTTTCTATAAAAATTTCATAACGAAAATTTTTCTATAAAAATTTCATAACGAAAATTTTGTCTATAAAAATTTCATAACGAAAATTTTTCTATAAAAATTTCATAACGAAAATTTGTCTATAAAAATTTCATAACAAAAATTTTTGTATAAAAATTTCAGAACGAAAATTTTTCTATAAAAATGAAATAACAAAAATTTTTCTATAAAAATTTCATGACAAAAATTTTTCTTTAAAAAATTTCATGACGAAAATTTTTCTATAAAAAATTTCATAACGAAAATTTTTCTATAAAAATTTCACAACGAAAATTTTTCTATAAAAATTTCACAACGAAAATTTTTCTACAATTTGATAAATAAAATTTTTTTAATTTTCATAAAGAAAACATTTCTATAAAATTAAAAAAATTCTTTAAAAATTTCATAACAAAAATTTTTCTATAAAAATTTCATAACTAAAATGTTTCTATAAAAATTTCATAACGAAAATGTTTCTATAAAAATTTCATAACGAAAATTTTTATATGAAAATTTTTCTTTAAAAATTTTATAACGAAAATTTTTCTATAAAAATTTCATAACGAAAATTTTTCTTTAAAAATTTCATAACGAAAATTTTTCTATAAAAATTTCATAACGAAAATTTTTCTATAAAAATTTCATAACGAAAATGTTTCTATAAAAATTTCATAACGAAAATGTTTCTATAAAAATTTCATAACGAAAATTTTTATATGAAAATTTCATAACGAAAATGTTTCTATAAAAATTTTATAACGAGAATGTTTCTATAAAAATTCATGACGAAAATTTTTCTATAAAAATTTCATAACGAAAATTTTTATATGAAAATTTCATAACGAAGATTTTTGTAAAAAATTGTATAACAAAAATGTTTCTATGAAAATTTCATAACTTAAATTTTTCTAAAAAAATTTTATAACGAAACTTTTTATATGAAAATTTCATTACGAAACTTTTTATATGAAAATTTCATTACGAAAATTTTACTATAAAAATTTTATAACGAAACTTTTTCTATAAAAATCTTATAACTAAAATCTTTCTATAAAAATTTTATAACGAAAATTTTTTTTATAAAAATTTTATAACAAAAATTTTTCTATAAAAATTTCATAACGAAAATTTTTCTATAAAAATTTTATAACGAAAATTTTGAATAAAAATTTTCCTATCGAAATTTTTTTTTTTGTAAGTGTTAGTACTTTATTAAGAACAAAAATAGATTGGCATTTAAATGTATTTTTTTTTTGAAGATTTATTAGATTATTTTATTGAGAACGTAAATTGATGGCTATTTAAATATAATTATTGTTGCATTTTCGGCAATTTTATTGAGATCAGCAGCTATTTTTGAATGCCATAAAAGTAAATTACCTGTACAAAATTAAAAAAGCTGAAATAATTCAATTAAAATATTAATTTATTTGTAGATATATACACTCAAATGTATGCGTAAAGTAAAATTAAAGATTCTTGGGAGAGACTTTTTAAATAAAAATGTACACATGCATAAGAGAAAATAATTTCTTTACAATGTTTTAGCATCATCTGTTTTTTCAGCAGCCCTAGTATTATCAGTAGAATTCTTCGAATCATCCTCATTTGTAGTTTCAAATTTGGCATCAACCATATTTAAAGTTTCTTTGAAATTACAACTCTGCAAGGTGTTTTTGAAAATGTTGAAAAACTTACGTAGAGGGCACTTTTTAGTGAGACTTGTATAAATAGATCCCTCGGGTAACTGAAGTTCTATATTAATGCCCATATAATTTGGCAATATATTAATTTTAAGGACACAATTCAAAGAGACTGAGTATTTAGGGTCTTGCCTTCGGAGATTATGTAGACGTTCTGTTTGTTCTAATTGATAGGTTAGAAATGACATTGAGAGTCCATTTTTTTGAAAGCAACGATTACTCCACAAATCTATGGAACAGGAAATAAGCCAAGACTGTATAAGTTCTTTGTCTGCGTTTTCTTCGTCAAGTTTCTGTTGTTTTTGTTGAGCTGTACAATTTTTCTGCACATCCATGTGATAGAGTTTGGTAATAATAATTTCAATGGCATTAATGTACTTTTGACACCAGCAGCGTAGGAGTGCCTCACGCTCCGCTAAATTTGGATAAAGAGAGGACAATGTACGTACATCAACTTTAGAGGGAACGAAGGTGTAAGAAAATTGACTTCCACTGTTATTTAATACTGTATCACTTTCAACTGTGGGCAATTTTAAGTTTTTCAAATCATCAATAACTTCAGTTTTAGGGTTGTCTTTCAATTCATTGACCTTGACGTTGTCTGTTATTAAAATGGTATCAAATAACAGTTGTTCATATAAAGCCGACATATTCAGATTATTGGGATTTTTACAGATTTTTTGGGCATTTCGTAGGCATAGGGTTATATATTCCTTACCGTGGGGTAGAATATTTTTGGCGGTATTTTGATTGAGACTAAAGGCATCCTGTACACACATGCAACGATCGATTTGTAAATCATTGGGTTGTTCGCCCTGCAAATACTGGGTAATTGTACGTAATTGTTTATAATATTCTTCAAAGATGTCTGGAGTTAATTTCGTTTTTTCCACTGATTTGCCATAAAATGGCGAAATAATATAATCTTCAAAGTTGAAATTGTAGTAAAAATTGAAGAATCCCTTAATAAGATCCCAAGTGGTGACAGAGGTGGGTATTTGGGGTTTATTCTCTTTGTGTTGTAAATCGTAGGCATAATTTATGCCCTGCACCATATTAAAAGGACAATTCATTTGCAGTTCCTTAATCGATTTTAGTATACGAGTATTAGAGACTCCTGTTTTTGATGGATTTTTCGATTCCCAGGGTTGTTGCAAATAAAATATAATCATGGTTACCAAACAATAACTGGTCATATTATCTCGTCCTATGATTTGGGTATTTTTGGCCCACAATTTAATAAACAACATGAGTTCATGAATTCTGTCATCACTTCGAACCACCTCATAGACGAATTGTGTATTTGCCCGACTGCTGGGGCAAGAAATATTAATGTCTATACTAAAACCTGTATCACGGTGTTTACATTTTATTATGGGCACTCGAGCTCGACGAATGGCAAATACATCGGTAAAATGTGGACTACGATGTAACAGATTATTGATGCGATTAAATGCCAAAGAGTGTTGATAGTCTTGATTTTCTTTTTGTATATGATTTCGATGTCGCGGCGATGTGTGTAAACCAGAGGCATCCAAATATATGTCAATATCGCAATCTTCAAGGTGGTAGCACAATTAGAGATCATAAAGAGATGAGAATTTTTAAAATGATGGCAGAAAGAACAAAAAAAAAATGTAAAACAATTAAGGAAGTTAAATAATCGGTTTAGGCCGACAATGTGGTACCCTACACCATTGAGGTAAATAATTTTAGTAATGCATGTTTTTTAAATTCTAGATTTTTTCGTTGTTTAAGTATATTTATGTTATTTTTGGAATTGGTACTTATAAGGATTTAAGGGTAAATGTGAACTAATTGTATTGAAATCGCACATCATTTGTTTTTTATATGAAATTTATGTTTGCCCAAGTCTAAGCATAAAACATTTAATTATCTTCAGATCTTCGTAACATTTAAGCGACTTTCTAGAGAACACTTTATTTATGAGATATGGTCAAAAATTGACCGATTTCAATGAAATTTGTGCTGAGCATATTATCGATTATTTTTGGAGCATTATGGCATGACCCATACTCATCCAAAGCATTGTATAGGAACTAGATAAATAGGTTATGGAATGAAAGATTGTGAGTAGTTCTTTCCTACATTGAAGACGTAAGGAAAGGCGTCTATAGAAAATGTATTCCACATACGACTAAAGAGCGAGATATCTCTGAAATGCGCGGTGCGATCCACTGGCCGATTGATCTTAAATGGAAACGATCATATTGCTTTCGGGAACAAGAACCTTAATCCATTGCAGTAGCAATATAATAGTGTAATACACTCCCCACTCATAGATATGAAAACCCTATTATCACCGATAATCACTTACGCCCTTTCCTGTACACGGTCGAAAAGCTCCAAAATAGACTTTAGTATAAGTAATAAGATCAGATGGGGTTACATTTCTTTTACGCCAACTCAACTGATATTTTTTTATTCCGATCTATACCTTGAATACAATTTTTCATTGATAGAGATCTTTAAAACGTTTCAGAAAGTTAGTTTAAGTAGATTTTTATACTTTAGATCTCAGACTGATATAGTGTAGGGTACAAAATAGGTAAAAACAAGTAATTTATATAAGAATTAACAATAAACTGGTCATTAAAATTTTAGATTTTAAAATTTTATACATCTGGCAACTTTCTACTGGATTATCGGTATAATTTTAAAAGTATGCTTTTAGGCTGTTTATAAAAATTAACAATGTTTATTCCTTACCTCTCAATGCCAAGCCACTTCCAATCGAACCAAAGGCATAGATTCTCACAATACCCGCTGGCCTCAGCTCCTTTTCCAAACACGTCTGAATACGTGTAAAAATTAAACCTAATGTGTCAGTTTTCATGCAAAACAATTCAAAAATCACATGCAACTCTTGCCCTTCATGGCACTTTGACAAACGCTCCTTAAGTTGCTGACGTTCCGAGAGTTTTTGTTCAGCATTTATATGTTTTTTTGCGGCATTTAGACGTTTCTGAAGATGATTTTGTTTTTTATTTTTCTTATTCAAACTGTGTTTAACCAGTTCATGCTTAAGACATTCTTGCAAGCTGTTAAATTTTTCACCACACACGCTACATTTCGATTTGTTGGCATCGGCAGATTTCTGGTCATCGTTGGCCATCGTTGTAGTTCTGCAATAATTCTGTAAGGAAGCCAAAAAAAAAAGAAACACGAGAAATAGAGTTAAAATATGACTAGAATTTTATTGCAGTGATTGTAGGCATATTAAAAATCCATTAAATGTCCTGAGCGACGCTCAATAACCTTGTCAAAGTATTGTGGTGGTATAGTGCCATCCGCTAAACCACTGCAGAGTATAACATTGTTATCGGAGCGATAGAGTTTGAGGGTCCCAGACTCTAATACCTTTTTAACATTCAGGTAAATCAATATTTCACAGTTACCGCGAAAACCACTGATTGTATCCGATCTAGCATCTGAGGTAGCAAAATGTACATGATTCCTGGCCATTCTCTTTAGACCTTCATGTCTTATTTTCAACCAATTTTTCAAATAAGTGCCATGTACAGCTAAAGGCACTTCCTCTGCGGACACAATCTCTCTTAGACATTTATCATCCTCAACTTCCTTTAAGGTATGCCCTTGATTGGCCCGTATTTCAAAGCCACCCAAATTATCATTGTGCCTCATGGTATAACGTTGTTTGCCATCACTTTCTACCAATTTTTTCAAAACCTCCATATTGTAGTCCTTTGAAAAACTGGGATGCTGTAAAATATCCTCAACCCTTATAAAGCCATTGGCCTGTATGTTTAATCCCTCCTTAACCGCTCCATGTCTCAAAAGCCAAGATAATTTCTTACTCAATGTGACGAGATTTTTGTTTTCGATATTTTTATGTTTTGTATACATTTTCTTAAGAATTTAACAATTACACTTACTTTTGTGCAAATTAAAACGTTTTGAAATTATTAAATTTAGTTTTTTAATTAAAATTTGTCACTTTTATACATTGGAAAATTGTATTGAATTGAATAAATCACAACAAATGCGACTATTTTATTTTTCCTCTTCTTTTTGTTGCCGAAAATGCAAAATCATTCACTGTGAGATGATAACATTTGAAAAGACAGGGTTGGGGAAGATAAATAAATAAAATATAAACGGTAAAATTTAAAATCAACATTTTTCCAATTAAATTTTTTAAAAAAGATTTCTTAATGTAAAATAATTGTATACAAAAAATATCGATAAATCGTTGTAAAATTTTTTATAGAGAAAATTTGAATGAATTTTTTTTAGAGGAAATTTTAATGTAAATTTATCAATGGAAAGCTTTTATTGAAAAAATTTGTATATACATTTTTTATAAGACAATTTCCTATGTTTAAGTTTTTATAGGAAAATATCAATCTAAACTTTTTTATAGAAAATTTTTACTTTTTAAATTTTTTATAGTAGATTTAACTGTTTAATTTTTTTTTTTCAGAAAAATTTCAATTTAATTTTCAATAGACAAATTTTGAATGTTAATATTTTTTTAAAACTTTTTTGCATTTTTCACTAACTATTTAACACGCATCATTTTAAAAAAAAGTTTTTTTTTTCTCAAATTGAGGATGATTTGAAAATAAATGTTTTTTAAAAGTTCAAGCATTTGATACTGATTTGAGATTAACAGCGTTCTCAACAAAAAGGCGAATTAATTCTCAAATTGTTAAATGCCTTTATTTCAAATCATTATCGAGTCTTATTCTTAATGGTTTTTTTAATGTGGATATCATTTAAATGTGGAACATATGTAAATAAAATAGAGCTATATTTTAAAGTTTGTTTATTTTGTTTTAAATTAAAAAAATAACGTTTGATATAAAATTTATATAATACCATTTTTCAAATTATTCTGAATTCATCTTAGAATTTGATGTTTTGAGAATAATCTTTATTATCAATTTGAGAAACTAACTATGATTTTTTTCAAACGTTTATTCTTCAATGAACCTTCATTCGTTCCCAAGGCAGTCGGTTCTTCGTACCGGAACGACTCGGAAATCTTAGGATTCCGACCAAGGGCTGCCACTTCTGCGATATTACCAAAAATATCGCAGTTACAACAACAACAACAACAATGAACCTTCATTCATAAAGGGAGCAGCAACTAAATGTCTATTAAGGTTGCATGAGTCAGGCATACTTAGGCACAAGCAGCAGGCACACCCGCATACTGAACCGAACGAACGTCCCTTGCTTCGAGTCAGGTTCACCTGTATCTTTGTACACCTGTACTTAGTCAAGGAACTTTTGTTCAGTTCCGTACCAGAGGTCGTTATTGCTGATAGAACCAACTGGGATAATCAATCAATCTTTGAGGGGAACTCGATCTTCACTGACGGCTCTAAAATGGAAATCGGCACTGGTGCTGGTATTTTCTTGAAGAATCAGAACATTAGGAAATCTTACAGGCTTAGAGATGAGTGCAGTGTATTTCAGGCAGAAATCTGAAAGCCATTGAGCTCATTTCTGAAAACATTCTTGAAGATAACGAGGTGACAATATACGTTGACAGCCAGGCCGCTCTAAAAGCCCTGGAAGAATGTAGTATCACCTCAAAACTATTCAAGTCGTGTAGATCAGCTTGTCAGCTAAATATAGGGTAAGACTTTGCTGGGTTCCTGGTCATTGCAACATCGAAGGCAATGAAACTGCTGACGAAATCGCAAAACATGGCCCGAGCCAGGAACTGATGCTCGCGGTGACAGAGATAATAGCACCGCCTATATCTCACCTTTTATGGGCATCAAGTCTTAGATCAATGAGGAAACAGCTAAGAACTGACATAACTTAGCTACTTGCACAATATCTAGGACTTAAATATACGCAAGACCAAGTTCTTGCTGGGTCTTAGCAGAACCAGTCTTAGGAAATGCATTGGTTTTCTAACTGGCCATTGCGCTCTGAATTCTAGGCTAAATAGATGGGATGGAACAATTCAGGGCATTTGCAGACTATACTCGGACGCGGATTCGTCCAAAACGGTCGAGCACATCCTCTGCAATTGTCATATGCTCCAAAACCAGAGACTTAAATTTCTAGGTAATAGATTCCATGAGGAACTATGCGACATACAGAAGTGCGAATTGACTGACGTTGTAGGTTTTATATTGGGACTCAGATGGCTTAGATAAAAAAAATTGAGATGGGAATGCATAAAACGAGACATTGAAACTCCAATCTTGTCTCCTGGGCCGGATAGCATACCAGCACTGAACTTGAGGCCGTACCTTTTTAGCACCTTATACCACGTCGGTAAATTTCCTATGTGTTAGAAGGTTGCTAATGTAACGCCAACCCCAAAAAAGTGAGGCGAGCAACATCGAAAATTACAGCCCAATAGCGCTTTCCAAAGTAATGGAAAGTATGGCAAATTATCATTTAGTCAATTATTTGGAGTCTAATAACCTACTAAACGATCGGCAGAATGGATTTCGTAGGGACGCAATGGATTTCGTATTAGCCTTATTATCGGAAAAATGGTGCCGTTCTATTTACCGTTTTGGCGAAAGTAAAGTTATAGCTCTCGATATTTCTAAAGTGTTCGAGAGTGTGGCATGGAGCACTTCTATCAAAACTTATTGCTTTTGGTGTAGGTTACAATTTCTCTCGGTTTATATCGAGCTTTTTAAGAGATCTCACTATAAGAGTTGTTAGAGATGGGATATCGTTCGACGATATCCTCCTTTCTTTCTCCAACTCTATTTCTTATTTTTCTAAATAACCTTCTATGCCAATCTTCCAATCCTATCCACTCTTTTGCAGATGATAGCAACATTTGTCATTCGTATTTATTTAACTATAGGCCAATAATGTTGGAGATCAATTCTAAATTCCGACCAATCTACAATATCCAATTGGGGTCGTTTAAACAGGGTCGTAAGACATACTTTACCATAACTGATCTCCTTAATATCTATACATACCACTTACTATATCCGACCGAAAATGGAATACAACTCTCATGTATGGGCCGGTACTTCAAAGTCTATTTTGGAGCTTCTAACTGTGTACAGGAGAGGGCGAAGCTGCTTATTAGTGATATTAGGGTAGCCAACTCTACTGACTCATTGGAGCAACGTCGTAATGTGGGTTGCATTTCATTGTTCTATCGCTACTACAATATAATGGCATTTGCTCAAACGAAATTAGGGATCTTGTTCCTGATATTATACATTTTTTCGTAGCACACGCAGTCAATTTTCCAGTGCATCGCACGACGCACTATAGAGAAAGCTCGTTTTTTGGTCGCACATCACGAATGTGGAATAAACTTCCTGCATCAGTCTTTCCCTCTAGTTATGATATCCAAAGGTTAAAATCGAATATCTACAAACACTACTCCCTCGTTCCTCCCTCCAACAACTTTTTTCCTAATTCCATCACAATGCATATACATACAATGTAGGGATCTTCCCCTGAGTGTTAGTCCAGTACAAAAAACAAATATTCTTCCAATTTCTAAAAACATAAATAATTTAGAGAGTAACTAAAAGATAACATTTTTTTTTCAACTACATTATACCAGACAATAAAAATAATAATGACACATTTTTAATGAATTTTCATTAACAAATAGAATTTGTTTTAGCGTAAATTAAAAAATTGCATTTCGAGTTGGGGTATTCGAAAAGAGAATAAAATAAAAAAAACTGCTATATTGAAAACTGTAACAGGTAATTTGATAAAAATTAAACTATTTTCGAAAATATGCTAGTAATTTTTAAAACTGATTAAAATGGAAATAATGGGTGGGTAATAGTGAATATAGAAGGTCCTATAAATTTTGATAAATGGTACAAACCAATTATCGGAAATGATTCAAATTATTCAGAACTTATAAAGGGTCTTCCCCTAGGAACTTTGTTGTATTTATATTTTAAGATATAAATCTCGTAATAAAATACCCTATATTATAAGAACTTAACCCTGTTATTGATAAACAAAGAATACAATAAATTATCAAAGACTTATTGCACAAATTTTGTATAGAAAATTAGAGTTATAAACTTGTTATAGGTTCATTTTTCGTTTATTTTAAAGAAATTTTTGAAACCCGAAAGTTGAATCTATTAGATTTTGGGTTCGGTATTGACCCAAAACCAAATATTTATATGGGTCAAGGGTAAATACCCAAATGGTAAATTGGGTATCTAAAGGTAAATACCCAGGTATTTACCCAAGCACTTGGGTATTTACCCAAAATGTGGGTATAAATCAGAATAAAAAAATTTAAAAGAAGATGCTGTGGGTGTTAAGGGGAAGTACAAGGAGCTGTTAAAATTGAACATCTAATTTGCCTAATTGCGTACTTCCACAAGTTTCTTTCCACTAATTTACTGGAGAAATTTCATCCAAACAAAAGTTTTGGCCCAAAAACCATTTCAGGCCTTATAATTGACAAAATCGTGTAAATGAATTTCAATGCAGGAGAAAAATTCGAAAATGTTAAAAATTCTGTTGCTCTACGTAACAACGAGTATTTGTTATTCAAATGAGTATTTACCCGAAATTAGATAAATACCCGGGTATGAAGGTGGGTATAAACAGGTAAATACCCAGGTCTAAGCCCATCTCTACACCATTTTCAATTGAAATTGAGAAATATTCAATTGAAATAGAGAATATTCAATTGAAATTGAGAAATTTTCAATTGAAATTGAGAATTTTCAATTGAAAATGAGAAATTTTCAATTGAAATTGAGAATTTTCATTTGAAATTGACAAATTTTCAATTGAAATTGAGAATTTTCAATGAAAAATGAGAAATTTTCAATTGAAATTGAGAAAACCTTAATTGGAAATGAGAAACATTCAATTGAAATTGAGAAATTTTTAAATGAAATTGAGAATTTTTAAATTGAAATTGAGAAAAGCCCAATTGAAATTGAGAAATTTTCAATTGAAATTGAGAATTTTTAAATTTAAATTGAGAATTTTTCAGTTGAAATTGAGAAAAGCACAATTGAAAATAAGGTTGAATTTTTTAATTGAAATTGAGAAGTTTTCAATTGAAAATGGGAAATTTTCAATTGAAAATGAGAAATTTTCAATTGAAATTGAGATATTTTCAATTGAAATTGAGATATTTTCAATTGAAATTGAGAAATTTTAAATTTAAATTGAGAATTTTTCAATTGAAATTGAGAAAACCCCAAATGAAATTTCAATTTAGGTTTTCTCATTTTCAATTCTAAAATTCTCAATTTCAATTGAAAATTTCTCATTTTCAATTGGAAATTTCCCATTTCAAATTGAAAATTTCTCATTTTCAATTGAAAATTTCTCAATTTCAATTAAAAAAATCAACCTCATTTTCAATTGGGCTTTTCTCAATTTCAATTGAAAAATTCTCAATTTAAATTTAAAAATTCTCAATTTCAATTGAATATTTCTCATTTTCAATTAGGATTTTCTCAATTTCAATTTACAAATTCTCATTTTCAATTGAAAAATTCTCAATTTCAATTAAATATTTCTCAATTTCAATTGAAAATTTCTCATTTTCAACTGAAAATTCTCAATTTCAATTGAATATTTCTCAATTTCAATTGAAAAGTCTCAATTTCAATTGAAAATTTCACAATTTCAATTGAAAATTCTCAATTCCAATTGAATATTTCTCAATTTCAATTGAAATTTCTCAATTTTAATTGAAAATTTCTCAATTATATATTTCTAAAACCTTTGTTAGTTTTTTAGTTTTTGATCAAAAGTCGAAAGTCGTAACGAATCAAAATCCCAATTTTATCTACTCATTACTATTAAAGGTTGGTTATCAAAATTCAATGGGTTTTGTGCGATATGATAAGGGGTTTCATAAATTATATATGTATATATTTTTTATCTCTAAAACAAATAATTTATCAATTTTCTATATATTCTATAAAAAATTGGAGAGACAAATTACGAATCATTGAGAAATATTCATGAATTAACACCAAAAAGCCCCAAAACAAAAAAGAGTTTTGGTAACAAAATTAGAGCAAAATTTTAATAGAATTTCTTACCAAATTGAAAATTCCCAACCTCTAATCAGTACGACTGCAATAGAGCTCCGGGAGAGTAGCGAAACGGTTGCAAACTTTCCCAACGAAAATTAGTTTATTTATTTACTCGTTCATTGAAATGGAAATTCATTGAATTTTATTTGAAAAGCCTTAATTTTTATCATTCAATATTTAAATTTAGTAAAGCGTGACATTTCAAAAGTAAAGAGTTAAAAGCGGAAAAAGTTAAAAAAAAGTGAAATTAAAATTGTGCCATTTTATTTTAAGGTTTAACAAATTTAAACCAAAAAATTTTACATTATACAAATATTAAACCTATTTTTGCGTTATCAAAATGAATGGCGGTTATGTTTATAGTCCCTCGGGATTTGTAAAAAATTTTGATAGTCTTCGCAAATGGTGCTATTGGGCGGGCATTTTTGGTGTGGTAAGTGATTAAAAGTACTTTAATAATTAACTATTTTTAGTAAAAGTCATTTGTCATTTATTTTTCTTCTGTTGTTTCAAAATTGTTGATCATTTAGGTATCTTATCTATTAGATATATACTAAATATAACAAAAATGTTGATTAAAATACAAAATCGCATTATTGAAACAATGAAAATCAAAGATACAAATAATTCGTTAAATACTTAAACGCAAAAAAGAACCGTTCAATCACAGTGATTCATTCACTTACTTATTCGGAACCAATCACTTTAATTATACACAAGTAGAACGCTATAAAATTTGAGGGACTTTTTCGGAAAGAACTTACATTTGCTTGAAGAGGAACATATCGCACTTGTTCAACAAGAGGGTATTAACTCAAAATTTTAGAAGAAATTGATGTGTAGTGGTCTTATCTACCCATTGTAAAAATCTGACATCATTTTCACTATAATTTCGCCAAAAAACTACAGTTTTACCCCTCTTCTTTATATGAAAGTAGTAGTAAAATAAAATAATTTTTTGACTCTACTGAAAATTTTAAAATTTTGAGTTAATACCCTCTTGTTGATCAAGTGCGATATGTAGTTATTTTGGGTACTTATTATAAGAAAGACAGAAATTTAAAAAGTCAGTCCACATTTAACCCTAGTTTCCATATCAGACCCTCTGCGGGAAATGACTTACAAAATATACAACAACATTTAGATATAAGAAAATGTTCGTATAATAAAAAACTTTAATATGGACATTTCTCTAAATATAAAAAATATCATCTAAATTTGGCGATAATTGGTTCACATTTGACCCAGTTTCCTACAGGAACTTATAGTAAAGTTTAACATTTTTCTATTAAAAAAATTTTTAAGTGAAGATTTTTCTATACAAAAAAAAAAAAAAAAAAAAAAAAAAAAATGAAGTGCTAATTTTTCTACAGAAAAAAAGTTTGAAATTAAAATTTTTCAACAGAAAAAATTATAGGCGAAAATTCTTCAATGGAAAAAGTTTTCAAGTGAAATTTTTTCTGAAGAAAACATTTTTCAAGTGAAATTTTTTCTAAGGACAAAATTTTTCAAGTGAAATTTTTTTTAAATTAATTTTTTTTCTAAAGAATCTTTTTTAAGAAAAAATGTTTGCAATTAAAATTTTTCAATAGGAAAAAAATTAAGTGAATATTTTTCAATAGAAAAAGGTTTCATTAAAATTTTTGAAATTTTTTCTATAGAAAAAATTTTTTAAGTGAAATTTATTCAAAAAAAAAAATTTTAGGTGAAACTTTTTTCTATAAAAAAATTTTCAATTGAAATTTTTTCTATAGAAAAAATGTTTAAATTAATTTTTTTTTTTTTATAGAAAAAATGTTTAAATGATATTTTTTCTATAGAAACAATTATCATGTATCATGTAGAACATTTTCAATAGAAAAATTGAAATTGAACATTTTTTCTAATAAAATATTTTCACTTAAAAACTTTTTTCATTAAATATTTTTTTCACTTTAAAATTCTTAAATCGAAAAAATGTTAACAACAAAATTTTCACTTAAAAAAGTTTTGAAATAAAATTTTTTCTATAGCAAAAATTTTTCAAGTAAATTTTTTCTGTAGAAAAAATTTTTCAAGTGAAACTTTTTGTATAGAAAAAAAAAATTTCAAGTAAATTTTTTTATAGAAAACACTTTTTAAATTAATTTTTTTTATAGTAAACAATTTTTCAAGTAAAATTTAAAAAAAATGTTTTCAAGTGAAATTTTGTCTATAGAACAATTTTTCAAAAAATTTTTCTATAGAAAAAATTTTTCAAGTGAAATTTTTTCTAAAGAAAAAATTTTTTAAGTAAAATTTTTTCTAAAGGTAAATTTTTTTTTAAATTTTTGTTAAGAAAAAATTTTTCAATTGAAAATAGTTTTACAGAAAAACTTTTTCAAGTGAAATTTTTTCTATAGAAAAACTTCAAGTGACATTTTTTCTATAGAAAAAATTTCACTTGAAAATATTTTCCAGTGAAATTTTTTCTATAGAAAAAATTTTTCAAGTGAAATTTTTTCTATAGAAAAATTTTTCAAGTGAAATTTTTTCTATAGAAAAAATGTCACTTAAAATGACATTTTTTCTATAGAAAAAAGTGAAATTTTTTCTATAGAAAAAAGTGAAATTTTTTCTATAGAAAAAAGTGAAATTTTTTCTATAGAAAAAAGTGAAATTTTTTCTATAGAAAAAAGTGAAATTTTTTCTATAGAAAAAAGTGAAATTTTTTCTATAGAAAAAAGTGATTTTTTTTCTATAGAAAAAAGTGATTTTTTTTCTATAGAAAAAAGTGAAATTTTTTCTATAGAAAAAAGTGAAATTTTTTCTATAGAAAAAAGGGAAATTTTTTCTATAGAAAAAAGTGAATTTTTTCTATAGAAAAAAGTGAATTTTTTCTATAGAAAAAAGTGAAATTTTTTCTATAGAAAAAAGTGAAATTTTTTCTATAGAAAAAAGTGAAATTTTTTCTATAGAAAAAAGTGAAATTTTTTCTATAGAAAAAAGTGAAATTTTTTCTATAGAAAAAAGTGAAATTTTTTCTATAGAAAAAAGTGAAATTTTTTCTATAGAAAAAAGTGAAATTTTTTCTATAGAAAAAAGTGAAATTTTTTCTATAGAAAAAAGTGAAATTTTTTCTATAGAAAAAAGTGAAATTTTTTCTATAGAAAAAAGTGAAATTTTTTCTATAGAAAAAAGTGAAATTTTTTCTATAGAAAAAAGTGAAATTTTTTCTATAGAAAAAAGTGAAATTTTTTCTATAGAAAAAAGTGAAATTTTTTCTATAGAAAAAAGAGAAATTTTTTCTATAGAAAAAAGTGAAATTTTTTCTATAGAAAAAAGTGAAATTTTTTCTATAGAAAAAAGTGAAATTTTTTCTATAGAAAAAAGTGAAATTTTTTCTATAGAAAAAAGTGAAATTTTTTCTATAGAAAAAAGTGAAATTTTTTCTATAGAAAAAAGTGAAATTTTTTCTATAGAAAAAAGTGAAATTTTTTCTATAGAAAAAAGTGAAATTTTTTCTATAGAAAAAAGTGAAATTTTTTCTACAGAAAAAATTTTTCAAGTGAAATTTTTTCTATAGAAAAAATTTTTGAAGTGAAATTTTTTGTATAGAAAAAATTTTTCAAGTGAAATTTTTTCTATAGAAAAAATTGTTTACGTGAAATTTTTTTTATAATAAAAAATTTTTCAAGTGAAATTTTTTCTATAGAAACAATTTTTCAAGTGAAATTTTTTCTATAGATATTTTTTTCATTCAAAAACGTTATAGCTAAATTTTCTAAAAAAAATAAGTAAATTAAAATTTCTCATTGTTTTTCCTTTTCTAGGTCCAATCTATTATATGGATCGGTTTAACACTAACCGGCATATTATCCTACAGTTGCGTGATAAAAATCGATGACCCGACATTTAACTATGGCAATCTATTTCGTGTTGTATTCATTGAAATGTATTTCTTGGGTTCCTGCGCCCCGGACACAATAATCCCCAAATACAATGACTATATGCTAAAATCAGTTGAGACTGTTTTAAATCCTCAAGATCTGGTCATATGGAATGGCGTTTATTTGGCGGTGGCTATATGTTGGCTATTAGCCTCAGTGCTATTAATGAGCTGTAAGTTATGTTAATATTTACAAAGTTTTATTATTAAAAAATTGTCAATTCCCGTTTCAGTCCTCAAGCAAGATCAACCTCGTCTGGTAAGTGGTATCTTATGGACTTGGATCTTGGTGACCTTCTGCATTTGTTCCATGGATTTGGCTTTGGGTATTATTTTTGGCGTTGATTATGGTCGCTTCAATCGCAAGGCTTACGATTATAATTTAAGTGATGCCTATGCGGGTCCTGTAACAGCCGATGCGGCTCAGTTATTGGCCGGTATGGTGGCCTCTATGTCTATGATGATCATGTCATTGAAGGGTTTTGTTTTATGGATTATAAATGCCGGTCTTATGATTTATTTGACAGTGCGCGCTATTTACATTGGTTATGATCACAAATCAGCGGTGAGTAATGAATATTAATCGTGTGTTTACTAAAGAAAAAGGGTTTAACAAATTCACGATCTAATCTTTAAACTACACCTTTAAATATATCTAATAACAATATGGGCTTGAGTAGTAGCAAAATTTTAGCTAAAACGTATTTATGTTTTTTCATAACTTCCGAACCGATTGAAATAATTTCTTTTACAAAAATTTTGCAAAGAAATTGTTCTTCCGATCTTTTTGATAAATTACACATTTAAACATATCTAATAACAATATTAAACTCTGTAATATCAGAATTTAGGCTAAAGCATGTTTGTGTTTTGGTGACCATATCTCGTTAACTTTAAGCCGATTTAAATGATTTCTTCAACAAAAATATTTAACGGAAATAATTAAGTTGATCTGATATGAGTTACTGCACCTGTAAATATATCTTAACATTATGGGGGACTGAGTAATATCAGAATTTTGGCTACAACTTAGCATCTATATCTCGTTAACTTTTAAACCGATTTAAATCATTTCTTCAGCAAAAATATTTTGCAGATAATATTCTGTCGATATGCTATGATGAACTGCATCTGTAGACATATCTTATAATAATTGAGACTAGTTAATAACAGAATTTTGGAAAAAAAACTTATTTGCATATCTCGTAAACTTCTGTACCGATTATAATGATTTCTTAGCAAAAATATTTCAGAAACGTGGTTTTGCCTATTTACTTTGATATAAGACCCGTAAATTTTACTGTTTCTTCTTTAACATTCAAATTATGAAAATTTTAAATTACAAGATCTCAGATAACAAGATTCATGGTAAACCGTTAATGGTAAGAACCGCATTCCTGAAATTAAATTCGTGTAACTATTTCTTTAGTCTCTTTCATAATATATGTAATTAAATTCTTTTGTCATTTAATTTTATTTACCAAAGATAATAATATAATGACAATGACAAAATAGATGATTAATTTGCTTTATGATCATTTTTTTCCACTGCTTTCATTTTCCATAAATTACCTAGAAAAGTTTCGGGTACATATTTCGTAAACATAAAATGGTCGGAGTGATTAATAAATATTTTTGATAAGATTTATTGTTGTTGGTAGAATTACCACGTTTTTCTTTTGAAAACCATTAATCAGTTAATTATCTATAAAATATTTTTAAGGAGTAATTTATTCTATTCTTGTTGTTTTTTTTTCGTTGGCGGGCGTTTAAATTGATAAGGAGATATCGATGTATTCGGTAGTGAAATCTCATGATCATATAGTCAAATGTATACATTTTAGTAATAAAAAACGGTCAAAGTCATAATGATTAGAATCATCCAAATTGTTTGGTCTATGGCCTCATAGACATTAAAAAAATATTTTGGTACAATTAAAAATTTCTTCAATTAAGAAAATGAGGCCCTATGCTCCACTGGGAGTCAAGGATAACAGAAGAAGAAAATGTTTCGGTAAAAAAAAACTTCTAGAAAATTCTTTGGTTAACAGAAAATTCTTCTAGAAAAATTTATTTAGAAAATTTTTTCTTTAGAAAATTTTCGATTTTCAAATTATTGATATTAAAAATTTAATAGAAAAATTTTAATATTAAAATTTTTGTAGAAAAAAATCGTTATTAAAATTTTTATAGAAAAAAAATCAATATTAAAATTTTTAAAGTCAAATTTCGATATTTAAATTTTTATCACAAAAATTCGATACTAAAATTTTTATCGAAAAAAATTTGATTTCAAAATTTTTATCGAAAAAATTCGACATTTCAATTTTTATCGAAAAATCGATATTAAAATTTTTATAGAAAAAAAATCGATATTAAAATTTTTTAAGAAAAATTTCGATATTAAAATTTTCATAGAAAATTTTGATATTCGAATTTTTTTAGAAAAATTTTAATATTCGAATTTTTATAGACAAATTTTTATATTCGAATTTTTATAGAAAAATTTCTATGTTAAATTTTTATAAATAAAATTTCAATATTCAAATTTTTATATTCAAGTTTTTATAACAAAAAATTTTTGATATTCAAGTTTTTAAAGAAAAAATATCAACATTAAAATTTGTATGAAAAAACTCGATTTTTAAATTTTTATAGAAAAATTTCGATATTAAAATTTTTATAGAAAAAAATTGATATTCAAATTTTATAGAAAAATTTCCATATTCAAGTTTTTACAGAAAAATTTCGATATTAAAATTTGTACAAAAAAATTCGATATTCAAATTTTTATAAAAAAAATCGATATTCAAATTTTTAAAGAAAAAATTCGATACTTATAGAAAAATTTCGATATTCATGTTTTAATAGACAAATTGCGATATTCAAATTTTTATAGAAAAATTTAAATTTTTTTAAAGAAAAATTTCGATATTCAAATTTTTATAGAAAAATTTTGATATTCAAGTTTTTATAAAAAAAATTTTGAAATTGAAGTTTTTATAGAAAAAATTCGATATTCAAATTTGTATAAAAAAATTTCGATATTCAAATTTTTATAAAAAAATCGATATTAAAATTTTTATAGAAAAAATTCTATATTTAAATTTTTATAGAAAAATTCGATATTCAAATTTTTCATCAAAAAAATTTGATATTTATAGAAAAATGTCGATATTTCTGTTTTTGTAGAAAAATTGCAATATTCAAATTTTTATAGAAATATTTAAATTTTTTTAAAGAAAAATTTCGATATTCAAATTTTTATAGAAAAATTTTGATGTTCAAGTTTTTATAAAAAAATTTTGATATTCAAGTTTTTATAGAAAAATTTCAATTTAAAATTTTTATGAAAAACTCGATATTAAAATTTAATTAAAAAAATTTCGATATTAAAATTTTTATAGAAAAAATTCGATTTTCAAATTTAAAAACAAAAATAGATACTTATAGAAAAATATCGTTTTTATAGAAAAAAGAGCGACATTCATATTTTTATAGAAAATTTAAATTTTTTCAAAGAACTATTTCGATATTCAAATTTTTATAGAAAATTTTAATATTCAAGTTTTTATAAAAAAATTTCAGTATTAAATTGCTTATGAAAAAATTCGATATTTAAATTTATAGAAAAATTTCCATATTCAAGTTTTTATAGAAAAATTTCGGTATTCAAATTTTTAAAGAAAAATTTCGGTATTCAAATTTTTAAAGAAAAATTTCGGTATTCAAATTTTTATAGATAAATTTCGGTATTAAAATTTGTTTTTAGAAAAAAATTTTGGGTACAAAAAATTTTTGGTTAAGAGAAATTTTTTGGTTAAGAGAAATTTCTTCTAGAAAAATTATCTTAGAAAATTTTTCTTTATAAAATTTTTCGGTTAAAAAAATGAGTTTTAGAGAATTTTT
Organism: Stomorhina lunata; assembly: GCA_933228675.1. Classification (NCBI taxonomy): domain Eukaryota; kingdom Metazoa; phylum Arthropoda; class Insecta; order Diptera; family Rhiniidae; genus Stomorhina; species Stomorhina lunata. The sequence continues at coordinate 11,516,081 of OW121742.1, read as the reverse complement.
CAGTTAAAAAAATTTTGTTCTAGAAAATTTTTCGGTTAAAAAAATTGTCTTCTAGAAAATTTTTTGGTTAAAAAAATTTTCTTCTAGAAAATTTTTCGGTTAAAAAAATTTTCTTCTGGAAAATTTTTCGGTTAAAAAAATTTTCTTCTGGAAAATTTTTCGGTTAAAAAAAATTTCTCCTAGAAAATTTTTCGGTTTAAAAAATTTTCTTGTAGAAAATTTTTCGGTTAAAAAATTTTCTTCTAAAAAATTTTTCGGTTAAAAAATTTTCTTCTAAAAAATTTTTCGGTTAAAAAAATTTAGTTTTAGAAAATTTTTCGGTTAAAAAAATTTTCTTCTAGAAAATTTTTCGGTTAAAAAAATTTTCTTCTAGAAAATCTTTTGGTTGAAAATATTTTCTTTTAGAAAATGTTTCGGTTAAAAAAATTTTCTTTTAGAAAATTATTCGGTCAAAAAAAATTTTCATTTAGAAATTTTTTAGTTAAAAAAATTTTCTTTAAGAACATTTTTTGGTTAAAAATTTTTAAAAATGTTACTTTTACAAAATTTTTCAGTTAAAAAAATTTGTTTTTTTAATTTTTTGTTAAAAAAAATTATCGGTTGAAAAAATTTTTCTTCTAGAAAATTTTTCGGTTAAAAAAAATTTTATTTTAGAAAATTTTTGGGTTAAAAAATTTCTTTCTAGAAAATGTTTCGGTTAAAAAAATTTCTTTCTTTTTTCGTATAAAAAAAATTTCTTTTAAGAAAAAGAACATTTTTTGGTTAAGAACATTTTTTGATTTGAAAAAAATTTCCGATTATATTCTGAATTAGAATTTTCAAAAATTATTACCACAAACGTTCAGACTTCATGAGAGGTTTTTAAACTTTGGACGTTAATAAGACGTAAAAAATTATAAATTTGTTTTTCAAGTAACCATTGGACCACACACTTAAATAAAAATTAAATAATCAAACTTAAACAATTACACTTAGAAAAAATATATCGCAAAATTAATTCACAATATTTATTTTATTTTTAGAACAATCTATTTTTACCACGCAAGGAGTCCGATGATATTATAGCCACCAGACCACCAATTAATGCCTATCAGGAAGAAGATCACAAGTAAGTCCAGATCCCAGCAAACAATTTGTAACACAAATTATAACCTAATACTAAATTCTCTTTATTTTAGACCCACCGCCATATCCACAGTTTTCACTAATGAGTCTTTCGAACCCGATAATCGTGATTCGGAAAATATTAGTGCTATCAATAACAATGCCCGTGCCGCCATCGTCTCAATGGATGTTTCTTTGCAAGAAAGACGTTTCCGCAATTTAGAAAATTTCCAACAATATCCACCTCGATCTAGGCCTGAATCTGTGATGCCCGAAACCTATCAACAACAACAGCAACCCAATTCACCCATTGTTGTGGCCGCTTTTCCGGCACCCGACTATACGCCACCCATGCAAAGGGCCGCCCAAAATCCCAATCGTAATCAAAGATATCATTAAGCGAAATTTTATAATAAAATTTTTTTAGTGTACAATGTTTTTTTTTTCTTAAATAATTTTTGCTTTTAAATTTAATTGTTTTAATTTATTGTTGCTTTTAAACAAAAAATAAAAATTTTAAAAAATATTGAACGTCTTATAATTTTTAATAAGAAAAAGAAGATCTTGAGTCCCTAGACAGTGATAACGCGAGCGCAAAAACAAACTGATAATATAGACTTATTCCGGACCCCAGCAGAGAGATTTTTGCATCATATTAATTTATGTATACGTTTTAATTTTTTTTTTGAAGTGATAAGAAATCGTTGTTTTCTAACATTTTTAAATAAATATTTTTGCACGTAATATACAATTTAATTAATTCAATCTTTATACCACCGATTTGATTTGTAAATTATAGATTCTTAGTATTATTTAAAATAGATTAATTACCTTACAAGATCAAAATAAAACTTATTGAAATATTTTTAATGTGTTTGTTATTATTTTTCAATGGAGTTTTCCATAAAATAAATTGAACAAGAAAAAGCTATAGTCGGTCAAATACGACTATATGGCACCTTTTATCACTAAGGTCAAACATGGACCAACAACTTTACAGGTTTTTTCTAAGACTAAAATACAAACTACACCATTTTCAATTGAAATTGAGAATATTCAATTGAAATTGAGAAATTTTCAATTGAAATTGAGAATTTTCAATTGAAAATGAGAAATTTTCAATTGAAATTGAGAATTTTTATTTGAAATTGAGAAATTTTCAATTGAAATTGAGAATTTTCAATTAAAAATGAGAAATTTTCAATTAAAATTGAGAAAACCCTAATTGGAAATGAGAAACATTCAGTTCAAATTGAGAAATTTTCAATTGAAATTGGGAATTTTTGAATTGAAATTGAGAAAAGCCCAATTGAAAATGAGAAATTTTCAATTGAAATTGAGAATTTTTAAATTGAAATTGAGAATTTTTCAATTGAAATTGAGAAAAGCACAATTGAAAATGAGGTTGAATTTTTTAATTGAGAAGTTTTCAATTGAAAATGAGAATTTTTCAATTGAAAATGAGAAATTTTCAATTGAAATTGACAAATTTTCAATTGAAATTGAGAAATTTTAAATTTAAATTGAGAATTTTTCAATTGAAATTGAGAACACCCCAAGTGGAATTTCAACCTCATTTTCAATTTAGGTTTTCTCAATTTCAATTCTAAAATTCTCAATTTCAATTGAAAATTTCTCATTTTAAATTGAAAATTTCTCATTTTCAATTGAAAATTTCTCATTTTCATTTGAAAATTTCTCAATTCTAATTGAAAATTTCTCAATTTCAATTAAAAAAACCAACCTCATTTTCAATTGGGCTTTTCTCAATTTCAATTGAAAAATTCTCAATTTAAATTTACAAATTCTCAATTTCAATTGAAAATTTCTCATTTCCAATTGGGATTTTCTCAATTTCAATTTACAAATTCTCATTTTCAATTGAAAAATTCTCAATTTCAATTGAAAATTTCTCAATTTATATTGAAAATTTCTCATTTTCAACTCAATTTCAATTGAAAATTCTCAATTCCAATTGAATATTTCTCAATTTCAATTGAAAATTCTCAATTTCAATTGAAAATTTCTCAATTATAGAAAAATTTCGATATTAAAATTTTTATAGAAAAATTTCGATATTAAAATTTTTATAGAAAAATTTCGATATTAAAATTTTTGTAGAAAAATTTCGATATTAAAATTTTCATAAAAAAATTTCAATATTAAAATTTTCATAAAAAAATTTCAATATTAAAATTTTCATAAAAAATTTCAATATTAAAATTTTTATAAAAAAATTTCGATATTCAAAACCTCATAGAAAAATATCGATATAAAAATGTTTGTAGAAAAATTTCTATATTCAAATTTTGTAAAGAAAAATTTCGATTCCAAATTTTTTATTGAAAAAATTCGATATTGAAATTTTTTTTAAAGAAAAATTGCAATATTAAAATTTTTAAAAAAAAATTTTCATATTCGAATTTTTATAGAAAAATTTCAAATTTTTATAAAAAACTTTCGATATTCAAACTTTTGAAGAAAAATTCCGATATTTAAATTTTAATAGAAAAATTTCGATATTAAAATTTTTATAGCAAAAATTTTATAGAAAAATTTCCATATTCAAGTTTTTATAGAAAAATTTAGGTATTCAAATTTTGTAAAAAAAAATTTCGGTATTAAAATTTTTATAGAAAAAAAAATCGATATTAAAATTCTTTTAGACAAATTTCGATATTGAAATTCTTAAAGGAAAATTTCGATTTCAAAATTTTTATCGAAAAAATTCGATATTAAATTTTTTTAAGGAAAAATTATGATATTCAAATTTTTAAAGAAAAAATTTTAATATTCGAATTTTTATAGAAAAATTTAAAGATTAAAATAACGGTACTCAAATTTTTGTAAACAAAATTTGATATAAAAATTTTTATAAAAAAAATCGATATTAAAATGTTTATTGACAAATTTTCGTATTAAAATTTTTAAAGGAAAATTTCGATATTATAAGAAAATTTCGATACTCAAATTTTAATAGAAAAATTTCAATTTTCAAATTTTTATAGAAAATTTTTGATATACGAATTATTATAGAAAAACTTCGATGTTCAAATTTTTATAAAAAAAAATTTCGAAATTCAAGTTTTTATAAAAAAAATTTCGATATTAAAATTTTTATACAAAATAATTCGATAAAAAATTTTTATAGAAACACATTTTACAAAAAAATTTTATAGAAAAAATTCGATATTAAAATTTTTATAGAAAAAAATAAATATAAAAAGTTTTAAAGTTTTTTCGATACTAAAATTCGATATTAAAATTTGTTTAAGAAAACATTGATATTAAAATTTTTATAGAAAAATTTCGATATTAAAGTTTTAATAGAAAAATTTAGATATTCAAGTTAAAACAGAAAATTTTCGATATTCAAACTTTTATACTAAAATTTCGGTATTCAAATTTTTATAGAAAAATTTCGAAATTCAAATTTTTATAAAAAATTTTCAAAATTCAAATTTTTATAGAAAAATTTCGAAATTCAAATATTTATAGAAAAATTTCGATATTAAATTTTTTATAGAAAAAATTCGATATTCAAGTCAAAACAGAAAAATTTCGATATTCAAACTTTTATACTAAAATTTCGGTATTCAAATTTTTGTAGAAAAATTTCGAAATTCAAATTTTTATAAAAAATTTTCAAAATTCAAATTTTTATAGAAAAAATTCGAAATTCAAATTTTAATAGAAAAAGTTCGAAAGTTAAGTTCTTATAGAAAAACTTCGATATTTAAATTTTTATACAAAAAAAAAAAAAAAAAAAATTATAGAAAAATTCGATAGTAAAATTTTAATAGAAAAATTTCGAAATTAAAATGTTGATAAAAAAAATTTTGGTATTATATATTTATAAAAAAAAAATTCAATAAAAAATTTTACAGAAAAAATTCGATATTCAAATTTTTATATAAAAAATTAATATTAAAATTTTTATATAAAAAATTAATATTAAAATTTTATAGAAAAATTTTGATATAATAATTTCTCCAAAAAAATTTTGATATTAAAATTTTTATAGAAAAATTTTGATATTAAAATTTTTATAGAAATTTCGATATTAAAAATTTTATAGAAAAATTCGATGTTAAAATTTTATAGAAAAATTTGATATTAAAATTTTGATAGAAAAATATCGATATTCAATTTTTTTTGTAAAAATTCGATATAAACATTATTATTTAGTAAAATTGAAACTTTTCAGATTTTTTTCAATTTAATTTTAAATTAAATTTTCTTTTAACAGTTAAAATTACTTCGAAAAAGCTTCTGATGAAATAAAGCTTTTAAATTTATCCGCATTGTTTACATTTATGACATTTATCTTTATCAAGTCATATGTTCTTTGACATTTAATGATTAATATACCCTCCAAATCGATTATTCGTTATTCATTTTAGTTTTCCATACGAAATCTTGAAGCAAAAACATTTTTTTAAACGAAATAAAAACAAATTTTAAAAATTATTAATTATATTACCGCATGTTTCAAGTTTGCCCGATAACCCCGAACGCGAAAAGGTCACAAATTTCTACAAATTTATTTGATAACAAAAAAATACGACTAGGCCTTAGCTGAATGCTAGCGCACAAAATCATTTGTGTTTCAAACGTAGACGGGAGAGTGCGTCGAAAGTGGAAATTGAATCAAAACGAGTAAAAAAATTGTAAAAAAAAGTTAAAAAATGGTTTCTGTTATCAAATTCGCTCGTGTTTTGCAGAAAAGTTCTGGCCTATTGAGACAAACATGCTCTAAAAATGTACAAAGTTTTAGACAATTAAGTTTATCTACAATTTACAATGCAGGTAAGACCTTAATAAAGTGAAATAAAATATTGCTAAATTCTTAAATTGTCAATTTACGCAATAAGTGCATGAAAAGAAAAACAAGATGCGGCAAATCAAACAGCTGTTATTCAAAGCTTTTAAAACTGTAGAGCAAAACCTTTTAAACTGTTAACAATGCTTTTCAAACTTTTGAAAGTAAAAGCAAAATATAAAGCTACCAGATTTATTGAAAAAAAAATCGTTTTTATTTCCAGAACGCCGTTTTACCGAAAAGCATGAATGGGTTTCCTTTGAGGGCAATTCTGGCACAGTGGGTATTTCTACTTATGCCCAAGAGGCTTTAGGTGATGTCGTATTTGCCCAACTACCCGAACTCGGTACTCAGCTCAAGCAAAACGATGAATGTGGGGCCTTGGAAAGTGTTAAAGCTGCCAGTGAAGTTTATTCCCCCGTCAGTGGAGAAGTAACAGAAAAGAATTCAGCCGTTGAAGATACACCCTCTCTTATTAATAGCAGTTGTTATGAAGAAGGTAACATTTTTTAAAATCTTGAAAATTTAAAATTTTATAAACATATTAATTTCACTTTCCTCAGGTTGGCTCTTCAAAATCAAAATCACCAACAGTTCTGAATTGGAAAAGCTTATGACAGAGGACCAATACAAAGAATTCCTTAAAAATGCCGATCATTAGTTTGCTTTTCTTATGCCGTTTTTTTATTATTCGAAAAAAACGCATAATTTCATTTTTACTCGTTGCTTTTAATGTTCAAAAATATGAATCACAAACTAATCCATCACTATCCTTCCTCACTCTCCCTGTCATGGATGTGCTTCTTGAGTATAGCCTTACGTTACGTTATATAAGAATAATTATTTAATATTATTCTTTGCCTTTTTTAGTTAATATATTTAATTAATTTTGTATAAAATGCATATAAATTATAAAATACTTTAGCAAGAAATATATATTTATATGGAAACACAAGACAAATTGGATTTATATTCTTCAGCGGGTGAATGATTTTAAAAATGGAAATTAAATATTTGCTGGTGATTATTTAGAATGAATTTTGATTGTTTCGTAGTTGGTAGTGAGTGATAAGCGAAGAGATTCTATTAATAGTTGAAAAATAATTTTAAGAATATTGTAGATAAGGTCATCATTGAAGCTATTTATTATCAGTTTAACTATAATACTAAGTGAAATAATCAGCTTAAAGCCTCAAACTAGTGTAACTACTTCTTGAAAAGCTCATCCTCCTTAATCTCTGGTTATCGAAATTTCGAACTTCAAGTTTTTATAAAAAAATGTAGATATTTAAGTTTCTGTACAAAATTTCCGATGTTTATAGAAATATTTCGATACTAAAATTGTTATAGAAAATTTTTAATATTAAAACTTTTATCGAAATCTTTTATACAAAAATTTCGATATTAAAATTTTTATAAATTTTAAATTTTTCCATAAAAATTTTAATATTGAAAAATTTTTATAAAAACTTTAATATCGAAAATTTTGTATAAAAACTTTAAAATCAAAAATTTTCTATAAAAATTTAAATACAAAAATTACGATATCAACATTTTTATAGAAAAATTTCGATATTTAAATTTTTGTTGAAAAATGTTGATTTTAAAATTTTTGTCGAAAAATTTGATATTAAAATTTGTGTAGAAAATTTTTGATATTAAAATTGTTATAGAAAAAAAATCCTTTTTTAAAGTTTTTATAGAAAAATTTAGATTTTAAAATTTGTATCGAAAAATTTCGATATTAAAACCTTTAAAGAAAAATTTTTATATATAGTTTTAATATAAAAATGTTTATAGATAATTTACAATATTAAAATTTTTATAGAAAAATTTCGATATTGAATTTTTTTTTTTGAAAATTGTTAATGCTAAAATTTTTGACATTTTAGTTTTTATAGAAAAATTTTGATTTTAAAATTTTTATAAAAAAATTTCGATATTAAAATTTTTATATAAAATTTTGATATTAAAATTGTTATAGAAAATTTTCTATATAAAATCTTCCATATTAAAATTTTTTTTTAGAAAAATTTCGATACTAAAATTTTTATAAAAAAATTTCGATATTAAGATTTTTACAGAAAAATTTCGGCATAAGGATTTTTACAGAAATTTCGATATTTAAGTTTTTAAAGAGAATTTAAATATCGAAAATATTTAAATTTAAAATGTTAAAATTTGTATAGAAAATTTTTATAGAATATTTTTTATATTAGAATTTTTCTAGAAAAATTTCGATTTTAAAATTTTTATAGAAAAATTTCCATATTGAAATTTTTATATAGAAAATTTCGATATTGAAATTTTTATATAGAAAATTTTCGAATTCAAATTTTTATAAAAAATTTTCGATGGTAAAATTTTGAAAGAAAATTTTTGATATTAAAATTTTAATAAAAAATTTTCGATATTAAAATTTTTATAGAAAATTTTCAGTATAAAAAGTTAATAGAAAAACACAAATATTAAAATTTTTATAGAAAAATGTTGATATTAAAATTTTTGTAGAAAAATTTCGATATTAATTTTTTTTTTTTAATTTTAATAGAAAAATTTCGATATTAAAATTTGTGTATACAGTTTTGATATAAAAATATTTATAAAAAATTTACAAAATTAAAATTTGTATAGAAAATTCCTAATATTAAAATTTTTATAGAAAATTTTTGATTTTAAAATTTTTGTAGAAAAAATTTGATATTAAAATTTTTATAGAAAAATTTCGATATTAAAATTTTGATAGAAAAATTTCGATATTAAAATTTTTGTATACAGTTTTGATATACAAATATTTTTAAAAAATTTACAAAATTAAAATTTGTATAGAAAATTTCTAATATTAAAATTTTTATAGAAAATTTTTGATTTTCAAATTTTTCTAGAAAAAATTTGATATTAAAATTTTTATAGAAAAATTTCGATATTAAAATTTTTATAGAAAAATGACGATATAAAATTTTTATAGAAAAATTTCGATATTAAAATTTTTATAAAAAAATTTCGATATCAAGATTTTTACAGAAAAATTTCGATATTAAGATTTTTGCAGAAAAATTGCGATATTAAAATTTTTATAGAAAAATTTTGATTTTAAAATTTTTATAGGAAAAATTTGATTTTAAATTTTTATAGAAAAATTTTGATATTAAAATTTTTAAAGAAAAATTTCGATATTAAAATTTTTATAGAAAATTTTCATTATTAAAATTTTTATAGGAAAAATTTCGATATTAACTTTTAGAAAAAAATTTAATTACTAAAATTTTTAGGAAAAAATTTGGATACTAAAATTTTTATAGAACAAATTCGATATTAAAATTTTTATAGAAAATTTATAAAAAAAAAAAAAAAATTTCAATATTAAAATCTTTAAAGGAAAAATTTCGATATTAAACTTTTTATAGAAAAATTTCAAAATTAAAATTTTTAAAGAGATGTATTAGTGGAATTAAACTTTAAAGCCTTAGCATATGCATTGGAAATAGTTTAATTTAGGAAATACTAATTGAGCGGGCAATAAGTGTTAACACAAGTATTGACCCTAAACATTAGACATGCTCAAAAAAAACATATTTAATCCAGTTTCACACGAATCAGGTTTACTTAATAAGTTCTTCTTTAAATTTCCTTTGAACCTGCATTCACGTTTACACACGAATACTTTCTTCATCAGTTTTCATTTCATTTTCCTAAAATTTCTAACAAATTTTAAAAATTTTCGTAAACTTGATAGTACGGTCAGGTTTGCATCAATTTCAATTCCCAAGACTTGATGAGCGAAACCTCACTGATGTGAAAGTAGACTTAGTCGGCCAGCACCAACATTTTAAGTCTGATTGATTTTAAAGTTTTTCCATAAATATTTTCCTAAATATCCAGGAACTGGCCTCATTATTTCAACCTCTATAAGGGAACGACTACACCATTTTCAATTGAAATTGAGAAATATTCAATTGAAATTGAGAATATTCAATTGAAATTGAGAAATTTTCAATTGAAATTGAGAATTTTCAATTGAAAATGAGAAATTTTCAATTGAAATTGAGAACTTCCATTTGAAATTGAGAAATTTTCAATTGAAATTGAGAATTTTCAATTAAAAATGAGAAATTTTCAATTGAAATTGAGAAAACATTAATTGGAAATGAGAAACATTCAATTGAAATTGAGAAATTTTCAAATGAAATTGAGAATTTTTGAATTGAAATTGAGAAAAGCCCAATTGATATTGAGAAATTTTCAATTGAAATTGTGAATTTTTAAATTTAAATTGAGAATTTTTCAATTGAAATTGAGAAAAGCACAATTGAAAATGAGGTTGAATTTTTTAATTGAAATTGAGAAGTTTTCAATTGAAAATGGGAAATTTTCAATTGAAAATGAGAAATTTTCAATTGAAATTGAGAAATTTTAAATTTAAATTGAGAATTTTTCAATTGAAATTGAGAAAAGCCCAAATGTATTTTCAATTGAGGTTTGCTCATTTTCAATTCTAAAATTCTCAATTTCAATTGAAAATTTCTCATTTTCAATTGAAAATTTCTCATTTCAAATTGAAATTTTCTCATTTTCAATTGAAAATTTCTCAATTTTAATTAAAAAAATCAACCTCATTTTCAATTGGGCTTTTCTCAATTGAAAAATTCTCAATTTAAATTTAAAAACTCTCAATTTCAATTGAATATTTCTCATTTTCAATTGGGATTTTCTCAATTTCAATTGAAAATTTCTCAATTTTAATTGAAAATTTCTCATTTTCAACTGAAAATTCTCAATTTCAATTGAATATTTCTCAATTTCAATTGAAAAGTCTCAATTTCAATTGAAAATTTCTCAATTTCAATTGAAAATTCTCAATTCCAATTGAATATTTCTCAATTTCAATTAAAAATTCTCAATTTCAATTGAAAATTTCTCAATTCAATTTGAAAATTTCTCAATTACAATTGAAAATGGTGTAGAATCAAGTATTTTTGGCATAAACTTTAACAGTTGTGAATTCTCCATAAAAAATTTGCTCTGATAGGAGGTATGAACCATAAAAATTGGTTTATTGTGATTTCACAATGAGGTATACTATATTATTTCTGGCAGTATTGGAAATATGTATAACCTATAAAACCCTACAGTTGAAAAATTTAATTTATTTGATGAAGGGTATATAAGATTTGACATTGCCAAATATAGCACATTTACTGGTTGCAAAATCATTTTATTTTTGAATGAGTATAAATTTGAGATTCTTAATCCGCTTTAACCATCCTTTAAACTGTGTAGTATTTATATTAAGCAGGTAAAGGAAAATGCACAAAAACTCTGCAATATTTTTAGCAGGTGTCCAAATTTTCAAACATGATGAAAATACAAAATTAAGAATCATCTATTGTACAGAATGACTCATTTTAAAATTTGAACATACATTTTTCTAACGTTTTCTTTGCAAAAATATTTTCGCACAAAAAACATTCGGTCCAAAGGATTTACAAGTAAAAACAATGAGTAATAACAACAAAAATATAAAAACAAGATATACTTAAGGGTTGCGGAATTCAAAAACTGTTTGCCAAAAATGTAGGGTGTTGAGAGTAGAAATTTCTCTTAGTTGTGCTAAAAACTCTTAAATTTATACTCTTGACATTGAAACGAATAATACAATTTGCTAAAATTGTTCTCTTATACGAGTATTTAGATTTCTATGGGGAATTTTTTTTCTATTGTTAAATTTGATTTGAGTTATCTTTCGATTTTCGGTGGTAGTATCACAACCTTTTTTTATTCAAATAAATGGAATATATTAGATTTTTACTTAAATGTAGAGTAAATAGAAGCTCTACAAAATTGCCAGATACTTTCGAGAGTCAACTGAACTGAACACAACATTAGCAAATTTGTAGCTGATGAAAGTTGAGCTATAAACATTTCAAATGAACAGAAACATTTAGTATGTGAGAGTTATTCAGTGAATAGAGACGTTTAAGTAAACAGAAAAATAAATTATTAAAGAAAAATTTAATAAAACGTTAAATATTATTAAAATAATAAATACAAAATTTTGGAAAAAAAAAATTATTATTAAATCCTAAGAGTTTTGTTATGAACCATTCCATTTAGGAAATTAATTTTATTAAAATTAAAATATTTGAAAATTTTAAAAATTTGAAATAAAAATGCCTTCGGAAAAATCGATTTATAATCCAAATCCGGCCATAAGCCAAAATGCTTACATATCCAGCATGGAAGAGTATAAAAAGTTCTATGAGGAGTCTTTGGATAATCCCGAGGAATTCTGGTCTCGTGTGGCCAAACAGTTTCACTGGGAAACACCAGCTGAACCCAAGAAATTTCTACAATACAATTTTGATATAACGAAAGGTCCCATCTCGATAAAATGGATGGAAGGAGCCTCGACAAATATCTGCTATAATTTATTAGATCGTAATATACGCAATGGTTTAGGAGATACCATAGCCTATTATTGGTAAGTTTTTGATAAAAATTTTCAAAATTTCCAATGACGTAGTTTTCTATTTTGTGTGTATGTTTTGACTTCTTTTTTGGTAAATCGTAGTAGTACTGAAAAAAAGGACATGCTTGCCTTAAGTGTTATTGATTTTTTACTGCTCTTGTCATTTATAAGAAAAACTTGTAGTATAAATACATACCCATTATTCTGGTGTATATAATACAAAAGTGTACAAGAATATAGAAAAAAAAACGACAAAAAAAACTTATGTTACGAAATCAAATGTACAAGTTTTTTTGGGCTTCTAGTATATAATATACACAAATAGTACCAGTAGAGTGTGGCTGAAGAAGAAGTACCTATGATGAGAACGTAGTTTGCATTTTCAGTTAAACCCTTAATGACAATAACAACAAGAAACACATGTTCCTTGGCAATTTTGTTGTTGCTACTGCAAGTTGTCAACTGAAAACTAGAGCAAATAATTGAAAATAGGCGAATTTGTTTTATGCTATTTGGTCAATATTTAGGGGGAAACAAGATAATAATAAGGGTGTATTTCTAAAAATTTGTATTCAAAAATTTTAAAATAATTTTTGAAAAATATCCTATTTTAAAATTTTACTTCTTGAGATAGTTTATTTTTTAGGATCAAAATGATATATACCCAGCAAAACTTTGGTAACGGCAAGTACTCTGATAACTGGTTACCTTGTAACGACTACAACATTCCATCCGAATAAATAATAAGTTATTACAGAAGTACTTATTTGTAATTAAGATGGTAATTTAAACTGAATGGCCCCGGTTCAAATCCCACCAAGGGCAACAATTTTTTTTAGTTTTTTTTTATTAAAAGAGTCTTTTTAAATGATTTTTGAATTTTAAGAACTTAAATATTATCTTCTGTAAAAAAAATTTGTAAAACTAACTCACGTTAATGAAAAAATAGTATCATGAGTCAATTTTGATTATGTAGGGGATGTTGAATACCAAACACGATTCTAATTGGTCTTAACTAGGTAAGCCCAACTTATCTGGGTCATCCTTCATCTCAACTGTGGACACACACCTCCTCATGGTATCACCCGGGGAGCTAGTTTAACACCCATTAATATTGTGAGTTAACATGTTCCGAGAGTTGTTCATAAGATCGATAAAAATGGGTTAGGATTACGGGCTAGTAACCCTCTCTTGAAAAAAATACAATGAAGAGGATAAAATTAGAATTGAAATGTCCCACTACCTAATGTTAGAGGAGGATGTCCGAAACTTCGATAGAAAGACCAAATAGAGGAACATTTTTCAAAGCTTGGCCTATAAAATTGGAGAATATTCGCACAAGATCGAAATCCATGGAATTCTAAAATATGCTCGGACTTTGACCTTAACAGGTTGTAACATTTAAATAAGTAAGAGTCAATCTTATATAAAAACTTATACAAAAAAGAAGATTTAAATTATTTAACTTTTAAAATAATTTTAAAAAAGTTTTAAAATAATTACAAAAAATCGTATAAAAATATTTTTCCAAAAATTACAACAAAGCAAAAAAAAGCAGGGAAAAACAAAGTTATTTTCACATGATTTTGGATCTAAAAATAAAAATTGTTTATATTAATTATAAGCTGCTAAGTTTATACATATGAAGTAGCTCAGTGGAAGAGTCTCTGCCTAGCAGTCGGAGGGTCTGGGTTCGAGCCCCCATGGGATCATAAAAAAAATTTTGTATGTCGTTTAAAAATATGTTTTTAATAAAACAACAACAAAAAAGTTGTTGCTGTTGTTGTTGTTGCTTTCAAATTGCTTACCCAAGTCATTACTTTTCTGCAATTGGTAAGTACTTGCCTCCAATGACATCTACATGTTAATGTAATGACTTAAACAGCGAATGAGTAAGTAGTTCGTGTTCAATAGTTTAACTGTTTAACTCATTATTTGGTAATGAAAAGTTTTACTGGGTACTTTAGAGATGGTCAAACCATTTCTTAAATCATAAGCTACGATAAATTGTAAGAAGGTCTTAAGTCAAAATCTTTCCATTTTAACGCGAAAATTCTACTTCATACTTTGTAACTTTTAGAATACCCAATAAAATGTTACCTTCCAAGTCATAAACAAATTTTTTATAATTTGTTAGAAATTTATTGTAGGAATTTTGTATACAAAATGTATCACCTTATTCATAAACGTTAAATAAGGTTATAAAAATTATGTAGGAGTTTTGTATGGAAAATTCGAATTATGTGATGGAAATCAATATCAGATATATTTTTGAGATAGTTTTCAAAAAAATAAGCCAAATGAGTGATTAGATATCAGACAAAAGGATTAAATCCCAAATTTTTATTTTTTGGGAAAATAACCGAAAATTATCTCCAAAATATATCTGAAATCAATCGATTTCCATCACATACTGAAAAATCTTGTCATAACATTATTTTTCGTTTATGGATTAGGGGGTTAATTAAAAAGATTTACTTTTTCATTTATAAATATATGCTAACCTCATAAAAGCAAAAGTATTATAAAGTAGAATTTCGGATTTGGAAATGGGAAGCTCAATTTTAAGTTTAGAGCAAGGTTGGCCATTATTTGCGTGGCAGGGGAATAACAACAATTTCTCATTTTAATAATGAGCACTCTCATTTAAAAACGCTTTTCATTTGGCCAACCTTGGTTTAGACTCATGGTTTCTTAAGCAAACCATATTATAATTGGAATGACAACCGCCTGGTCAGTTTTTTAACTTACATACAATTTTTTTATAACTTAGTTAGAGTACAATAACAGTTTGAATTTTATATGACTTATTAGGTTTTTGGGGGGACGGTGTTGCTTGGATCCTGCCTTCATTTATTCTACACTTATTATTATTTTCGTACAATATTGAAAGACTATACCATTGTGAACCGCCGTGGTATAGCAGGTTATTAATACGCCAAGTTCGATCCCTGGCCAGACCCACTTGAAAAAATAAATTTTCAAAAAAAGCGGTTCACCTCATAACTCAGCTATCCACTGGTTATTGAGTATTAGGCTATGTAAAACTTCTCTAACTAATGCATTTGCCGTTCGGAGCCGGAGATAAAACGTAGGTCCTTTTCAATGAGTCTAAAAATAGAATCGGATGCTGCTTATTATCTAAGAGAAGTACCCCTTGTTCCAATTGGAATGTCGTGGGAACTATGTATGTATGTACCTTTCAAAATTCCGAACATATTTGGTATTTCATTAGTATGGGGTAGGAAGTTCCCCTCAACTGTTCCTACCACATTTTTTCCAAAGTACAAGCATTGACCAAAAAGTCGGTTTCAGAAAGCTTGCATACTTTATTTTTCTTTCTGAGACTCTTTTTTCAAGCCTTCCCCGAACCATGTTTACAAATCAAAATCGGTTAAGCCGATGGTGCGTAATTTACACATAAACAAATAAACAATTTTACAAACACATTTATAATGTAGTAGACGTATAGATAGCGTTGACAGGGTTTTCTAGGGATACAAAAAGATCTCCATTGGGGACAAAAGCCCCCTGCTCCCATCCAGGTTAAACTAATCTATGAAGTTAAACGAAAATTACTTTTTTCTTAGTATAAAAAAAAGAAGAGGATCATGTAATCCATAAATCCGGGTAATCCCAAAATAAGTTCATGTCATTACTCAGCTCGTTATCAAGAAAGAGTAAGTATCGAAATAACTCCATTCCACTTCTTTTTTCGAACTCCTATCAGCTTACAAAATTTGTATGGTACATGGTTGCATTTAAACTATGTACTAATTTTAGCATAAAATGGATCATGTAGTCAAACAGTTTCTGCAGGGACTGAGTTGTTATACATCAGGTAATTCGTATGACCTAAACTTTCCTTAAAGTTTCAATAGATTTTTATAAAAAATGCTTACACAAAAACCGTGAGTTATGATCCTAATTATCAGGTGATCTCTTTACTTTTTTCCCTGCTTTCAGATTTATATCTATTTCCGGATTAGTTCAGATAAATTGTAAAAATTTTGAATATTTTATCTTTAAAAGTACGAGAACACAGACATCCAACATTTTAGTTAAAAATTCATCTTTTTAAATCATCCATTCTAAAAATGTTTCTATTAAATTAAAATTATTGGACTTTTAATATCGGTCCCATTAAAGACTCTATAATATAAAGATGCTGCACTTCCATACATTGATTTGCCGGATGGTCTTTTCGATAAGTTCCATAAAAAAGAGTGTATACCGCTTCTACTCTAGTTTGGAAACAACTAATGGAGACGATTACCTAATGAGAGAAAGATAGGGTACTCACATGTGTTCATGAAATGTATGTATGTAGTCTTTGGTCTGACTTAGTTTTTAGTAAAAATTTTTAAAGCTCGAATTTAAAAACAAATTCGTTGGAATAGATGCATTTTGGGACATTTATGGGACTTTTCAAATGGACCATACGACAAATAAATGTATGGACCATACGACAAATAAATTTATAGTCTTTGCTCTAAATATATCATGAAAACGTCTGGAACATATCTTAAATCAATATTTGGGTTGGAGAAATTATAATTATGAGCTGTATGTGGAGCTGTTCAATCGTAATAAACTTTTTGCGATAATATGTGAAAATATCACTGGTCCCCAGTGATATTTTTATGTTCTCATGTCTTAAGACAATCTTCGCTGTAAAGAAATTTAGTACCGATGAAGGGGTAATCACCAAAAATGAGGACTATTTAGAGGCTTACGGCAAATCGTACCATAAAAATGGTATCGAGATATTGTATTATCGATATAATCTTTGTAATATTTCTGATGTCTGTAAATCTATTGGCCTCAGAATCACTCCCTGAGTCGATTTAACGATGTCCGCACAGGTCGTGACTTTACAGTTAATTTAATGAAATTGGGCACATACTCATATTTTAGTCCAAGGATGATCCCCATACTTTTTAGAAAAAATCCGAAGACTATTTCGGGTACCTCCTATAGGGATGCCTTCCCTGAATAGAGTTTTTGGCCCATTACAGCCACAAATTTATCTGTATAATTTAATTGTATATATATATATATATATATATATATATATATATATATATATATATATATATATATATATATATATATATATGTATATATATATATATATATATATATATATATATAACTTTTACCTCTAAGAGGGTAAAAACGGGTAAAAAGGGGAAAAAATCGAAAACGCTATGTCTCCTAAAGTAATAGGTATAGAAACAAAATTAAAATTACGTTTTAAACAGCTTTGAAAATAAGCGGACAGGTGTTTGGTACTTTTTTGAAACTATGTCCGATAGGGGGTAAAAAAGGGTGAAAATAGTTTTTTTGGCACCTTTTTAACCCACTCTTATATTTTAAACTAAAGAATATAGAAAGAAACTTGGTACTGCAATCAATAGATGTAAAAAAAACATGAAACACGTATTTGGTACTTTTTTGATTTTGGAGCCAAAATGGGTAAAAAAGGGATAAAATGATAACTTAACATCTCCAAAGTAATATGAATAGGAACATTATACATTATATGTTAAATGCGTTTTAAAAAAATGTACCGAATTCAATTGGCACCAAAAAAGTACCAAATATACATATGGAACTTTTAGAAATTAGGGAATAAAAAGGGGGAAAAATTAGTATTATTTTAAACAAATGAATGTTTGTCTGTATGTATGTTCTTTATAGAATAGTAAACTGTGAATTTGATTGTGTTATGCTCTTTAGCGAAGATGTTGCGGATAAGCCGGCGAAGGTTTTAAAGTTGATAAGACTAATTTCCGACAGATGACGCCACTGAAAATTACTAAAAATTAATTAAATCGTAAACTGTACATTTGATCATGCTATGATCTTTAGCAAAGTTGTAGCGCATGAGCTTTTTGGTTGGTATGAATAATTTCCGACAGGTGGCGCTACAGAAACTTACTCAAAGTCAATTTAATCGTAATCTTTACATTTAATCATGCTACAATCTTTAGCAAAGTTGTTGCACATGAGCCGACGAAGGTTTCTTAGTTGGTATGAAGAAATTTCGACAGGTGGCGCTACTGAAATTTACTCAAAGTCAATTTAATCGTATGCTGTACATTTAATCATGCTATAATCTTCAGCAAAGTTGTTACGGATAAGCCGAAGAAGGTTTATGAATTGGAATAAGCAAAGTCCGACAGGTGGCGCCACAGAAAACTACTCAAAATGAATTAAATCGTAAACTGTGCATTTGATCAGACTATAATCTTTAGCAAAGTTGTTGCGCATGAGTCGACAGAGGTTTCTGTTGATATGAATAATTTCCAAAATTATTCAAAATGAGTTAAACTGTAAACTATGCAGACTATGTGTTGGTCGGACAAAATAAATCAAATAATTCAAAATTAACTGAATATTTCTACAATGTCTTTCCTCTAAATTTATTTTAGCACTTTATAATATAAAATATATAAAAACTTTAAAATTTTCCTCAAAATGCTTATCATAAAGCTCCGAGCAAGGCTCGCTCTACCAGGTACTATTCAGCATAAATATTGCTGAATGAAAACCTAAATCTGTGTATCTAATTTGTAAGGAATCGGTCCATATTCGACCATACCTCCCATACAAAATACATTCTCAAAAGTCTTTTAAATACCCCAAAAAAGCACAAAACGCTTATAAATCTAAATATAATTGCATTTTATCACTAAAATGAATATTTTGTAAATGTTAACCGATAACCGAAATTTGGTAACAATCGATTCAGAATTGACCCTGGCTCCCATATCAGGTCATCAGTCGGAAATAACATAAATCTACTAAAATCTTTAAATTTTGAAAAAAAAATAAAGCACTTACGAGTATATGTATCTCTCTAAGTCAAAGGAAAACTTGTTGAATTTTTGGTCCATATTTGACCTTAGTAGTAAAGGGTATCATATAGTCGGATTTGACCGACTATAGCTTTTCTTACACGTTTTCTATTAAGCAAAGGTTTATATAAATGTTATATATGTAAATGTTATACAAAATTTTGTTAATTAAATAAAACTGCCCAATTCAAAACTAAACCCAAAAACAAAAAAATGTTTTAAAGTTAATGACATTTAAAAACCTTTTTCAGAAATACATTTCATAGTGGGCAAGGTTGTGTACCAGGTGACAGTTAAGGATATTTTGAAGGATCTCTTAAGTCCTGCGCATTAACAAAATATTGACAAATTTACAAAACAAAAGATACAAATTTGGAATAAAAATAGACGAAATAAAAGGAGCTAACAAAATATTAAATGACTTGTATTTAAAGTGTTTGAGCTTTTTATTATTTATTTGGGTAAATAATAAGAAACAAAAAATTAATTTCCACGCGAACTAATTTATTTATATAGAAAAGATCAATGACTTTATTTTAACCGAATAATTATGTAAAATAAATGAAAGAAAGCAAGAATTTCTTTATTTTTAAATTTTCCCTTTTAAAAGAAAAGAAAAATATTGAATTTTAAAGGCCGATATAAAAACATAAGGAAGTTTTTAATTGAATTTGAAATTTTATTTTCAAATTATTATATATTTTTGTGTATTGAAGATAATTAATTAATTTAAAATACCAGGTTATTATGTCAATGTTTGACTACCAAATTTGTTTTTTTATATTATTTTATTTTTTTGGTTCATCTTTAGTTATTTTTTATATTTAAAAACAAAACGAGATAATGCCCCTGACTTTGACTTTATGTTTCCTATTCTTTCTTTTTACTTTAAAACTGCAAACTTAAATCGTTTTTATTTTTCTTTATAAAGACGAAAAAACTATATTTATTGATTTATGCATAAATTTTATTTATTGACGTTGACGTTTTTTCATTAAATAATTTTGAAAAAAAATTTAAAGTCTGTAATTGTAATATTAAAATTCAATTTTCACTTTAAAGTTTTTCAAAGTTCAAATGCTAATATTCTATTATACAATAAATTTTTGTAATTATTTGTTTAAAAAGTATTTGTTTAAAAAGTATACAAAATTCTAATATTTAATATTTTAAAGTATTTTCTTTCTTTTATTCGAAATAAATATCTATGCAAATAGAAAACCAAATAAAATTCAGAATAAATACAATTGATTTTATTTTTTTTATATTTACAAATGCGCCAAATTCTGTTAAGTCATTTATTCATTTGTATATTTAATTATCCCATTTCAATCGAAAGTACATAAGTACTTGAACTGTTCTTCTATTTATTTTACTATAAAAATAAGTAAAATAAAATATAAAGGAATTTTGCCACTTTCTTTAAGGTCTTTGTCTATAAGGAAATTCAATTTTTAAACAAAAACAATGACATTTCAAAAAATAAAATTATAAAAAAATTCCAGTAATAAATTTAGAACTTGTTTAAAATTATAAATTATTTATAGTAAATTTGTCAAAATTCCTTGAATTCTAATTTATGCTATTTATGTACTACAACGTTGCCAACGAGTTCTAACAAAACTTAGAACTTTTGGGTTTTCTTAGCGAGGACTCTCCAAAGTTTGGTGAGAGTCCTCCATGTCTGTTCAGGTTTAATATATATTTTTTAACCAAAAGTCTTAATGTTAATTAATCTATTTTTACATTTTGAACAAAATTTGGTAATAAATTCTTAACATTCTGTCATTTTCCCATAGAAAATGAAAAATGCTCCAAATTCTGTCTTTTGACCCCGGTGAAGAAAGGGTTAAACTTTTCCTAAAAAACAATGCCGTGTACATTCTATATAGTTTAAGGAAGAATATTCACTATTACTTTAATTAATGTCGAACATTGGTACAATTTGACAAGCATATACTCAAATTATTACAAAAAATTTACATTTTCGCGAAATTTTACGATTTCAAATCGCAGGTACGGCGAAACGGCTTAAGATATCGACCTCGTATTTTTGTATTTTACCCTCCCATTTGTTTGTTCTATGATACTGGAAAGCACATTTATTATTTGTAATAATTGTTGAACAAAATTTTCAAAAAATTAAAAAATGATTTTTGAAACCGGCCTGAGGAAAAAGTATAATTTTCTAATATGAAAAAACTGTGTAAATTCAGTTATATTTAAACGAAACTCAACTATTTAGTACTTACAGGGCAAAGAATTGTAAATCCTGTCTTACTTTGAAATTTACTTACCCTTAAGTCAATAGTACCTGGTTGACCGAGCCTTGCTCGGAGCTTTATGATAAGCATTTTTAGGCAAATTTAAAAATTTTTTATATATTTTATTTTATAAAGTAGTAAAATAAATTTAGAGGAAATACATTGTACAAATATTTAGTTAATTTTGAATTATTTTATTGATTTTGTCCGATCAACACATAGTTTGCATAGTTTACAGTTTAACTCATTTTAAAAATTTTGGAAATTGGTCATACCAACAGAAACCTCCATCGACTCATGCGCAACAACTTTGCTAAAGATTATAGCTTAATCAAATGCACAATTTATGATTTAATTCATTTTGAGTAGTTTTCAGTGGCGCCACCTGAAGTTGTTCATACCAACTAAGAAACCTTCGTCTGCTTATGCGTAACAACTTTACTTATGATTATAACATGATCAAATGCACAGTTTACGATTTAATTAATTTTGAGTAATTTTCAGTAGCGCCACCTATCGGACTTTGGTCATTCCCATTAATAAACCTTCATCGGCTTATCCGCAACAACTTTGTTAAAGATTATAGCATGATTAAATGTACAGCTTATGATTAAATCGATTTTGAGTAATTTTCAGTAGCGCCACCTGTCGGAAATTATTTACAACAAATAAAAAGCCTTCGCCGGCTCATGCGCTACAACTTTGCTAAAGTTCATAGCATGATCAAGTGTACAGTTTACGATTTAATTAATTTTTAGTAATTTTCAGTGGCGCCACCTAACGGAAATTAGTACTACCAAATTAAAAACCTTTGCCGGCTTATCCGCAACATCTTCGCTAAAGAGCATAACATGATCAAATTCACAGTTTACTATTCTATAAAGAACATACATACAAACACTCATTTGTTTAAAAGTTATAACATTACTCATTTTTTCCCCTTTTTATCCCCTACTTTCGAAAAGCTCCGTATACATATTTGGTACTTCTTTGGTACCAATTGAATTAAAACGCAGTTAACATAATTCTTATTCATATTACTTTTTGAGATGTTAAGTTATCATGTTATCCCTTTTTTACCCATTTTGGCCCCAAAATCAAAAAAGTACCAAATACGTGTTCAATATTTCTTTCACATCTATTGACTGCAGTACAAAGTTCCTTTCTATATTCTTTGGTTTAAAAAATAAGAGTGGGTTAAAAAAGTACCAAAAAAACAATTTTCACCCTTTTTTACCCCCTACCGTACATAGTTTCAAAAAAGTACCAAACACCTGTCCGCTTATTTTCATAGCTGTTTAAAACGTAATTTTAATTTTGTTTCTATACCTATTACCTTAGGAGATATATAGTTTTCGATTATTTCCCCTTTTTACACGTTTTTACCCTCTTAGAGGCAAAGGTTCCAAAAGTCCCTTCTTCTTCGACCTATACATCAAAAAAGGTACCCACTGTCAAAATTTTATCAAAATCGTTAGAGCCGTTTTCGAGATAGCCATTCTATATATATATATATATATATATATATATATATATATATATATATATATATATACAATTATTGCTCGTTTAAGAATATAAGATTTAGGCTGCATATCTTTAGGCGTGTCGTCAAGGTAACGAAACTATTTCATGGATTTTTAATGCTGATGAGTTAAAATAAAGCTATTTAGTTCACTTTTATATTACAGTAGGTTTATTTAAATAATTTAATTCTAAGTGGTTATTATGCAATTTTGAAAAAGTTTGAAATTGAACATTTCTAGTTTAATTTCGCACTTTCGTAATATAAGGTGCACCCTAACAAAGATGTTGCACTTCCATACCTTTATTTGCCGTATGGTCTATTTGAAAAGTCCCAAGAGAGTATAACGCTTTTACTGTAATTCGGAAACAACTAATCGACACAATTATCCAAATGGGAGAAAGCTAAGGCATACACACGTGCTCATGTAATATAAACAAAATTTCATCTTTATATTATAGAGTTTAACAGTTGTATTTTTTTGTTCGGAAAATTTTGATTTGACTAAATATTAAAATAATGTTTAGCAGAAATATTCAGGCCTGTTCTGAAAATCACATTTTGTGAAAGTTATTTAAAATCACATAAAAGGTGTTCTGCAAACAAAAATCACAAAAGTTTTGTGATTTTAAATCGGTCAGCTAAGACACTATCGATTTGAAACCACTTGTCTGTTTTACATGTAATTTTATTTTTATTTCTATTACTAATTGAATAGATTAAAATCCTAATATGATTTTTATAATTTTGTGTAATAAAATTTGCAATTTTACTTAAAAGTTCATTGAAAAATATGAAAAAAACGGAAACACTCATTTTAAGCTAAACTTTTTGTGATTTTTCTTAAAGCCAACCAAGTAGAAAAATTTACTTTTTCAACGTTAAAAGTGTTAAGTTTTTGCAAAAATACTAATAAAATCAATCAAATTTTATTTATGATGCTAAAAATTACTAAAAATAGTGCATTTGCACTAGTTTATACAAATTTCCTTGTGTTTTGAGAAGTTTAAATCACACAAAAAAACGTAAAAAATTGTGATTTACAGAACAGGTACAAATCACATTTGTGATTTCAAAACGGAATGTGATTTCAAATCACGTGATTTTCAGAACAGGCCTGATTGCTTGTACAAACAGAAATCACTATTCCAAGTTTCGAATCAAAGTTAAAATCGAAGTTAAAATTTGAAATGATCCATATTTGACCATACATAGCTTCCAAACAAGATCTATTCTCAGAGCTAAGTTTTGTGCAAATATAAAGCAATAAATTCTTCCTCATAAGCCTGGAAATGATTTAAATCACGGAAAAAAAACTTCTGCATTTTTTTGACAATAGTTCCAAATTTGACTTCAGTGATAGATTTGATTCGTATCTTTTTAATATGTTATTAAAGAGCAAAATTTTACATATCAAGCAACCGATAGTGAAGTTGGATTTATAAAATATCACCAGATATAACCGACTTTAAAGCCACCTACCGAATACCTAAAACGTTCAAAGTATGATTTTTAAAACATTGTTTTATTTCAAATTTCAGAATTTATATATTATAAAAATCGATTATTCAAAATATAGTAAAATTGTTCTAGCTTAAATTAAACAGAGCCTACTCACGAGATTTTATTTAGTTGGACTCATCGGACTAACTTTGTTAAAATTTGTTTATCACTTGTATAACCGCACACCAAATATCATGTTTTATTATTTGTCAGAATCGGTAAAAATAGTTTCCATTTATAAAAGCGTATTTTCATTGGATTGGCACGGGTTCGAATCTCAGGTACATTTATTATTTTTTCTTTTTAATTTGTCTTATTATACCCTTCACTACCGTAGGTAAAAAGGGTATTATAAGTTTGTGCTGATGTATGTAACGCATAGAAATATTTGTCTTACTTTCTGAGTCCATTTAGCGATGTCAGTCCGTCTGGCTGGCTGGACAATGTAAACCTTGTAATCAAACTACAGGTCGCAACTCTAAAGATAATTTGATGAAATTTGGCACAGATCATTTTTTTGATAATGGAACCATGGCTATTGAAATTCGTCAAAAATCGGTCTATAATTTAAGATAAATCCCATAGGTCCCACTTCCCGGAATTGATATATTGGCCACAAAGATAAATATTTTTTCATGAAATTTAAAACAGATGCTGCATATGTAAACTTAAATCACTGTACAATTTCGTTGAAATCGGTCCACATTTGACCATAGCTCCCATACAAAATCTTCTTTGAAAAAACACTAAATGAGACAAAAATCACTAAAACGTTCGTAAATCCGAGGATAATAAGAATTTTAAGTTTATTTTTTGCATACATAATTGTAACAAATGTAATCAATTTGCCAAATTTTGAGATAATAGGTCCATATTTGACCCTAGCTCTCATATAAGTCCAAATGACGGAAACGGCTTAAATGTATAAGTTTTGAGAATATGTTTGTATGATGGCAAAATTTAGCAAATATTTGTCTTTATACAGGAAATAGAAGACCTTTGATCTTAGTGGTGAAGGTTATAGTATGGTCGGGCTTGACCGACTATAGCACTTTCTCACTTGTTTTTATTTAATCTATGAGCATTTAAGTGATTTATCAGAGAATGTGGAAGCTCTGGAATATTGAATTATGAAGAAATTTAGAACATTGTTATACCAATAAATTTAGTATTGAAAAAGTTGTAAAAATTCCTTTAAAATACTCTTTTTGGCTTGACTTCTTTTATCGATATTTTTAAAAATACCGTTAGCGCTAAGCTACCATATACCGATACATGTATATCAAAGTAACGATAACACAAAAAGTGATATGGTAATAAGTCTCAATATCCAACAAAAAACTGTACCAAATTTCAAAAACGACTTAAAAAGTACCTATTTATGTCAGGCATACAAAATTTCTTATTTTTTGATTTAGAAGAAAGTTTTCATCCATTGCTTAATAATGCATAAGGTAATGCTATGTTTAATTTTAAAAAGTTGTAACAATGTTTACACATTTTTCTAATTCCCAAAATTCACTGAAAATTTTAGAATATTTTTAATTGTTTACTCTGGAAAAGTAAACATCAGACTTATTTTTTGCATATGATTCAGTTATTGAAAACTTACGTGTATATTTGGTAGAAAATCTTTATGAGTGTGGGGAATTGTTAAATGATTAATTTCACTTAACAGCCAACAAATCTGTTTCAATTACTTTATGATTCTTAAGTAAATACAATCATGTTAAATAAACGATAATTAGTATCAGGGAAAAGAAAGAACAAGTTATAGGCAATTGGTCATTAAACACTAAAAATAAATTTAAGAAAAGTGACGCTAAAGGTTTTAATATAAAGAGCTTAAGTGCAGTAAACTCAGGATAGTTGCCCTTTTTATACCCACCATCAAAAAGAATGGGGGGTATATTGAGATTGTCATTCCGTTTGTAATTTCCCTAATATTGGCTCAAAAATCAAAAGCGATGTCCGTATGTCTGTCTGTCTGTCTGTCTGTCTGTCTGTCTGTCTGTCTGTCTGTCTGTCTGTCTGTCTGTCTGTCTGTCTGTATGTCTGTCTGTCTGTCTGTCTGTCTGTCTGTCTGTCTGTCTGTCTGTCTGTCTGTCTGTCTATCTGTCTGTCTGTCTGTCTGTCTGTCTGTCTGTCTGTCTGTCTGTCTGTCTGTCTGTCTGTCTGTCTCTCTGTCTGTCTGTCTGTCTGTCTCTCTGTCTGTCAGTCAGTCAGTCTGTCAGTCAGTCAGTCTGTCTGTCTGTCTGTGTGTCTGTCTGTCTGTCTGCCTTTCTGTCTGTCTGTCTGTTTGTTTGTTTGTTTGTTTGTTTGTTTGTCTGTCCGTCTGTCTGTGGAAATCACGATAACGCCTAAACTAAAGGAACTAGCTCGCTGAAACTTAGTAAAAACATTCTTCATCTCTGAGAAAATTTTGGTATTGAAATTGGGAAAAATCGGTTAACATTTGACCATAGCTCCCGTATAACCTCGCCAACGCTAATCGCTTATTTGCTAATAAATAACAAACTATAATAGCTATGATGATAAAATTTGGTATATACACTGAGAAAATTAAATCGTAAAATCAAAGAAAATACACTTTGTTGCAAAGACTTATGAGGCTTATGGAAAACTTCTATAGAAGTTTTCCATAAGCCCTGGGCAGCATATAAAATTTCATCAAATCGGTTCACATTTAGTCATAGCTCCCATAGAAAAAACTTACAGAAACAGCCAAAATTTCACCAAAAATACACTTAAATGTATAAATCTAAAACTATAACAGATATGACCACTAAATTTAGCACAAGGAGGTCTTATGTGAATGCCAGCCAGTGTTGCAATCGGTTGCTATTTGACCATAGCTCCCATATAAAAAACTTACGGAAACACAAAAATTCAAAAAGAAAAGACGGTTTATGTCCGTCTTTTCGTCAGAGAAAAGCGCGTTAGCTCCTTAACTACAAGAGCTAAAGATACAAAATTTAACAAAAGTATTTTCGATGTGTTATAGAAATTGTGTGCTGAAACCACATAACCCTGTCCGGGGCAGGGTTATGTGGGAGCTCTAACTAAATGTGAACCGATTTTACCCAGTTTCAGCACACAATTTCTATAACACATCGAAAATTAGGGTTTGCAGTTCGGTTTTAACCGAAACCGAAACCTAGGTTTTTTTGCCTCAAAACCGAAACCGAAAACCGTAGAAAAAACCGAGGTTTTAGCTATTTATTTTTCATAATTTTTTGTTGGTATTATTCAGAAATAACAATAGCTTGTCATAAATTTTGCACGTAATTTTTCTATTTAATGACGCAGAAGAATGAAACAAGCAAAAGTTGTTTACAATGTACGAATGGACAGGTGTAAGGGGAAGACGGTATATGAACGTAAATATTCACGATTCTCATGGTAAATTTGATAGCCTGGGCCGTATTTTAGGAACGTGTAATTCAAGCAAACGCAAGAAACCATTAGACAAAGGCTAATGGAGTTTAATATTTCACTTGATGCAAACATCTATAGATGGAGCAGCAGCCAATATCAAATTTGTATCTGAAAATCAATTTTGAAGACGGCGGCGATGAAACTTTGACTCATTTCAAACCGATTGCCCATATACATTTGAACCTTTTGGCTGTAAGAAAAACTGTTCTGTATTTCAAAAATTCGTCAGTTCTTTATAATATTTTACAAACAAGAGTTAAAAAGCATCATAATCGTGAACTAAGTTTACTCTTAGATTTCTGCTTCTAAACAAAGTATTCATGAGAGTTTAGAAATGCTGTCGACCTTAGATTGGCTTCATTCTATCGACTTTGAAATTGTAAATTCTTTAAAATCGTTTCTATTTGTAAAAATTACTATTGAAGCAATTTGTCGCTCGGATGCAAATATTATTCACGCTAAAGGGGCTCTGCAGTTTCTCCAAAAGAAACAAGACTTATTTAAGAAATCCCTCATATTTAAAAAACCTGAATTATTTTCCTGAATTTAAGTATTATATTATAACATGTTTTAATGAAGTTATCTAAATTTTCCTACAAATTTAAACTGAAATAGTTTTATTTAAAAAACCGAAAACCGAACCGAAGCCGGCCGGTTTTGGGTGTTTTAAAACCGAAACCGCAGTTTCTCATTTTCACGGTTTTTTGCAAACCCTATCGAAAATACTTTTGTTAAATTTTGTATTTGGGAATCACATTTATTCTGATAAATTGAATAAAATTGTAAAATGTATGACTACTAAATTTACTACAGAGAAGTTTTATGCAACTTTCAGTCAGTATGTCAAATTTTATAGAAATCGGTCCATTTTTGACCATAGCTTTCATATAAAAATCGCTCCCGGTAAACACTAAAATGCCACAAACGCCAGTTTAAAGCTGTTAAATTATAAACTATGTCAGCTACGGCCACTAAATTTTCCACAAATAAACTTTATATTAATACCAGCCAGTATATAATTTGTAACAATCGGTCAACATTTGGCTATAGCTCTTATATATATATAACATCCCCTTTTTATATCTACAATCAAAAAGATTTGGAGGTACATTCAGTATATTAAGATTGCATCTACGAAATTAGATAGCTATCAATCAACGTTAGGTCCAGACTTTATACACGGTAGATGCATTAGGAACTACTCACAAAATACATATCGCACTTGTTCAACAAGAGGGTATTAACTCAAAATTTTTAAATTTTCACTTTTTAGAAGAAATTGATGTGTAGTGGTCTTATCTACCCATTGTAAAAATCTGACATCATTTTCACTATAATTTCGCCAAAAAACTACAGTTTTACCCTTCGTCTTTATATTAAAGTAGTAGTAAAAAAAAATAGTTTTTTGACTCTACTGAAAATTTTCAAATTTTGAGTTAATACCCTCTTGTTGATCAGTGCGATATATGAACCTGTCGTGTTGCTGTCAACATGTTTATGGCACAACGAAACATCTTATTAATGTGAAACTATATTCGGTTACGGAACAGTATTTTGTCCAAGGTAAATATGAGGCAATCCACCATCACTATAGTAACTATACCACTGCAACCGTATTTAGTCCAAATACATCACCAACAATACCACATTTGGTCAACATTTTGAATTAGCTGCACTCTCGTACAACTTGATGATGGGTATACAAGATTCGGCACAGCCGAATATAACACTCATAACGTTAACAAAGTTATGGAAATAAATTTCAACATTTTTTTTATAATTTATTAAATGGATAACGCTTTTTTGGACTAAAACGGTAACGATAGCTTAACGGTAGCGGTATTTTTGGATCAAATAAAATTTAAAGAATTTATTAAAATTTCCTATGAATCATAATATGGTTATGTTATTTGAGTAAATAAATTATATCGCAATAGTAGTCAAGCAGAAGGTATATTTTAACCATAACGGTAGCTTAGCGGTAACGGTTACCAATACTATAAATATGTATATTTACCTTTTATTAAATGAATTTAAAACTTTGTAACTGTCAAGATTTCAAATAATTAAAAATGTTAAATATTTATTTAGTTATATGAATTGAACAACTATTTATATATCATTTTGTTTTCAATTTATCTAAAGTTTTTTTTTTAAATAATATTGATAAATTTTCAATTTAAATAAATAAAATTGTGTAATAAATTATTAACAAATAAATAAATTTATTTTGATTAAAATTTCTCAAGTGCTAATTAAATTGAAGGGGAATCCACTCATATCTTTAAAATCATAACGATTAAGTGAAATGAAGAAATAGTTTACATGTATGAAAAATTAGGCAATATAGAGCCTATAAGATTTTATCATATTAACATTAAGGGGATTCACAAATGGTGTTGAATTTAAAATTTTAACAAAGACATTTTATTAAAGCTTCTGTTGTGACTAGGAATCGGTATGCTTTGGTTATAGTTACTAGGTGGTTAGTTACATGTCTACTTGCCTCCATCGTTTTAGCCGGTCTTACTGCCTTTTTTTCCGTCTAATGCAAAATTTTGCAAAAATTGTTTGATCATAAGGACAAGGCTTCCTATGAGAAAAGATTATTCTACATATACTTAATAAAAACTTTAATTTCATACTAAAATAATGCGTGATGTGGTTAAGTTGGTTAGCATGTAGACTACTAAGCTTAACATATCATATTCTGCCTGGGTTCGAGCCCCAGTCACTGCAATTATCAATTTCTACAATTTTGAAATTCAAATAAAACTATTTATTACCACTGAATCCCCTATCGGTGGTAAGCCTTACAGCATTTACACGCCACCGATGTAAAAAAGTAAAATTTGCTGCAAAACACAAAGCTTTAATAATATTTCTACCTAACAACAGATGACGTGCAATTTCAGTGTTGAATAATATTTAGCCCTATATCTTATTTTCACCACCATTCATCTCTCTACTATCCCAATTCCAAAGAATTTAACCCAATTGAATAGCCTGCATTTTTCTGTGTATTACTTCACTCTTATTTAAAACACACAATTTTACGACATAATAAAATTGCGATTATCCAAAATTGTTATTCAATTTATTCATGATAACCGTGGAAAATATTTGTTATCTGTCTGGCTGCTACCATATCATTTATCTGTTATGGAGATCCAAATATTAGTTGTTTATTGCTGAATATTAGTTTGGGAAAATTTATAAATTTATTGCCCTCCGCCTACTGGTGTCGTTATCAATTCATTTGACTTGTTATAATTTCCCGATTGTTGTAGTGCCTTTATGGGTTTTTAAAAGGAAAACATGCGTATGATTTAGATATTGATATCTTGAAATTATAATACGCATAAAAGTAAAAACAACCTACTACCGATTTGGTACAAAATTTTGGACTGAAAAATTTTTTGGTGTCAAAATTTAATGGAATTTTTTTTGGTATCAAAATTGTATTGTAAATTTCTTGGTAGAAAATTTTCTAGAAAATTTTTTAGTATCAAAATTTTATAAAAATATTTTTGGTATCAACATTTTATTTAAAATTTTTTGGTACTATTATTTTTTTTTAATTTGTTGGTATCAAAATTTTTTTTAAATCTTTTAGTATCAAAATTTTATAGAAAAATTTTTAGTAATTAAATTTTATAGAAAATTTGTTGGTATCAAAATTTTACAGAAAATTTGTTGGTATCCAAATTTTATTAAAAATTTTTTAGTATTAAAATTTTATAGAAAATTTGTTGGTATCAAAATTTTATAGAAAATTTGTTGGTATCCAAATTTTATTAAAAATTTTTTAGTATTAAAATTTTATAGAAAATTTGTTGGTATCCAAATTTTATTGAAAATTTTTTAGTATTAAAATTTTATAGAAAAATTTTGGTATCAAATTTTTATAGAATTTTTTTCGATATCAAAATTTTATAGAAAATTTTTTGGTATCAAAATTTTATAGAAAATTTTTTTATCTAAAAATTTTTGGTACCAAAATTTTATAGAAAATTTTTTGTATTAAAATTTTATAGAAATTTTTTTTGTTTTCAAAATTTTAAAGAAAATTTTTGGTATCAAAATTTTATAGAAAATTTGTTGGTATCAAAATTTTATAGAAAATTTTATGGTATCAAAATTTTATAGAAAATTTTATGGTATCAAAATTTTATAGAAAATTTTTTGGTATCAAAATTTTATTGGAGCTTTTTTGGTTTCAAAATTTTATAGAAAATTTTTTGGTATCAAAATTTTATTGCAACTTTTTTGGCTTTTCTAGAAAATAAATTTTTTTTTTATTTAAAAATTTTTGGAACCAAAATTTTATAGAAAATTTTTTGGTATCAAAATTTTATAGAAAATTTGTTTGTTTTCAAAATTTTGTAGAAAATTTTTTGGTACTAAAATTTTATAGAAAATTTTTTGGTATCAAAATTTTATAAAAAATTTTTTTATATCAAAATTTTATAGAAAATTTGTTGGTATCAAAATTTTATAAACAATTTTTTGGTATTAAAGTTTTATAGAAAATTTTTTTGTATCAAAATTTTATTGAAAATTTTTGGTAGAAAAATATAAAATAACATAGTTTTTTCAGTATTCTTAAAAAATTATTAATCTAATTTAAAAATCATAAAAATTATTAAAATTAAAAAATAAAAATTTATGATACGAACCTGAGCCCGGATTCGAACCCACAACCTCTTAAGAAAAATTTTATAGAAAATTTTTTTGTATCAAAATCTTATAGAAAATTTTTTGGTTTCAAAATTTTATAGAAAATTTTTTGGTATCAAGATTTTATAGAAAAATTTTTTGGTTTCAAAATTTTAATGAAAATTTTTTGAAATCAATTTTAAGAAATTATTTTGGTATAAAAATTTTATAGACAATTTTTTGGTATCAAAATTTTATTGAAAATTTTTTAGTATCAAAATTTTATAGAAAATTTTTTTGTATCAAAATTTTATAGAAAATTTTTTGGTATCAAAATTTTATTTAAAATTTTTTTGGTATCAAAATTTTATAGAAAATTGTTTGGTATCAAAATTTTGTAAAAAATTGTTTGCTCTCAAAATTCTATAGAAAATTTTTTGGCATCAAATTTTATTGAAATTGTGTAGTATCAAAATTTTATGGAAAATTTTTTGATATTAAAATTTTGTGGTATAAAATTTTTTGGTATCAGAATTTTATTTCAAAATTTTAGTATTAACATTTTATAAAAATTTTTTGGTATCAAAATTTTCTAAAAAATGTTTTGGTATCAACATTTTATTGTAAATTTTTTGGTATATCAATTTTATATAAAATTTTTTGGCATCAAAATTTTATATAAAATTGTTTTTATTTAAAATTTTTTGGTATCAAAATTTTATTGAAATTTTTTTTTGGTATCAAAATTTTATAAAAATATTTTTGGTATCAAAATTTTACAAAAAATTTTTTGCAATCAAAATTTTATCGAAAATTTTTTGGTATCAAAATTTTATTGGAACTTTTTTGGTTTTTCTAGAAAATAAAATTTTTTTTATTTAAAAATTTTTGGTACCAAAATTTTATAGAAAATTTTTTGTATCAAAATTTTATAGAAATTTTTTTTGTTTTCAAAATTTTAAAGAAAATTTTTGGTATCAAAATTTTATAGAAAATTTGTTGGTATCAAAATTTTATAGAAAATTTTATGGTATCAAAATTTTATCGAAAATTTTTTGGTATCAAAATTTTATAGAAAATTATTATGGTATCAAAATTTTATAGAAAATTTTTTGGTATCAAAATTTTATTGGAGCTTTTTTGGTTTCAAAATTTTATAGAAAATTTTTTGGTATCAAAATTTTATTGCAACTTTTTTGGCTTTTCTAGAAAATACATTTTTTTTATTTAAAAATTTTTGGAACCAAAATTTTATAGAAAATTTTTTGGTATCAAAATTTTATAGAAAATTTGTTTGTTTTCAAAATTTTATAGAAAATTTTTTGGTATCAAAATTTTATAGAAAATTTGTTGGTATCAAAATTCTATAAAAAATTTGTTGGCTTTAAAATTGTTAAACATTTTATTGGTTTAAGATTTTTTTGTAAAACTTTTTATGTCAATATTTTTCAACTTTATCAATATTTTATTGAACATTTTTGTTTCAAAATTTGAATATAAGTTTTTCTTATCGAAATTTTGAAGTATCAAATCAAAAAATATTGTGTGACCTACACTTGACTACCGATTAAATTATTCTTAAAAATATCACAAGTTGAAGAAGGTGTGTTAAAATTGTTTATAGATATTTTTATTAGCATAAAGTGATTTTGATTTTGTTTATGAGATTGTATAACTCTGAAGAAATGGTGCGATTTCTATTTTTGTTGACAATTTTTTGGGGAAAATTTATTTCAAAAGTACGTTATCTTTTAAAAGCTAAATTTTAATATTAAAAAAAAAGATTTGCGATAACAATCAGTTACCTAAGAACTTAAGTTTTAAGATTAGAAGAGCAATATAATTATTTTTAATAAAAAATCATAATAAAAACATTTCTAAAAATATGTATTTTTAAAACAAATTTGATATACCCTTGGAAAATTTTGTTCCCACCACATGTGCTTTAGAGATATGGCTGAGATCCTTTGTTTAAAACAATTTTTAATTTATCATTTTCGTGGACTAGAATTAGGTAATAGTTTTCTCATCTACATTTATGACCTAGTGTTTTCATCATCATATCTCTTATTGATTTAGAACGTTTAGATGTTTACACGAGACTACATTTATTGGGTTTATTAAACCAATAATTTTTTGAAACATTAAATATTTAAATTTTCGATTATAATATTGACATGCGATTTTAACAAAATCGTGTGATTTTTACTTTTATTGTTACAAAGTGCATATTCTTATCATCAAACATTAAATAAATATTTGAATCATCAAAAATAGCCGTCATGAATTTTTGAAATGTAATTAATTGTCTGACGGTGATAACTTATTTATATTTATTTTAAAACAACTGTTTAATTAATTGGAGATAATTTAAATCTGGCATAGGCATTGTGGGTGAGCGCGCTTCACATGCATATAAATTCGCTCTTGAGAGTCTCACGTATTTGTAGTTATTCTCAAATTACGAAAAAACTACACAATTTAATCTTAGTCGAGCATTTGTAACATATGGTTGTGTTTTCTTAATTTAGTTGATCACTAGCATCCAACCAAGACGGTTGGTTGTTTGCTTGTTGAAAAATTACTGAAGGGGTCGGGAGAACGCTCGTTTGTTTACAAAATTTTTCTCACACACACAGACTCAAAATGTTTATGTATTTGTGCCTATCTCTGATTTAAATCAATAAGAAATTAAATTTTTTGTTTGTAGTAAAAGACACAAGTTTAGCATCAAGTTTTTGGACTCTACACCATTATAGGTTGGGAGGGTGTATTGAATAATAAAGTACAGAAATATTGGTCTGTGACCCACTTTTTAATATATCGATAGAGTGAGAATTACATTTTCAGACAATATAAATCTAAAAAGTATAAGCCAATAGATGATATACATAAGTGGCCCTGCATCGGTATCCACTTATGAGTTATTTCCAATATTAAGCCCCTTTGAAAGCTGGCATGTGACGCTTCATTTTTTGTGCTGATAGGTCTGTTAAGCAATGTTTATGTAAAAAGTTACAAGTTTTCGGAAATGAGTAAAGTTTGCAAAGAAATACCTTATACTACACTTTTCTATTACGGAGAAAGCTACAGTGTTTCAAAAAAATATGCAAAGGTGTGACTAAAGACTCCATAAGAAATAAATGTTGCACTTCCAGTCATTAATTTGTCGTATGGTCCTTTCAATAAGTCCCATAAAAAAGGGAGCTCTTACTGTAATTCGGAAACAACTAATGAAAACGATTATTCAATGAGAGAAAGCTAAGGCACACTCACGTGCTCGTGAAAAGTAGGTTCGTTTGTTTTTCATTGTTCTTTTATTCACTCGCTCCAGCTGGACTCTTACTAAAAAAAGTCGTCCAAATTTTGAACATGATAGGCATGCAAGCTGCCAGTTCATCGTTGACAATTGACATTAAACAGACCTTTTTACTAGCAAGGCTCGATTTTTAAGTGTCTCATAAATTGACTACACGAAATTTGAAATCTGGCAAACTTTAATAAAAATGGACCCATATCACGAGAACATACAACGTAAATGATTAAAGCGTGGTAAAAAATCCCAAAAATTGCCAACAAGGTTATGCTTTGTGTTTGGTCTCTACTGTCTACAACTGACTAAGGTTGAGCCAGGCAACTTCAAATGATATATAGAAAATATATTGTATTCTTGCTTTTCATCTCTTTAATAACTTCTCTTGATTTATATCTTCTTCAGAGATCACAAGAGTTGCGGTAGATGGGATCTCATCAAACGTGTTCAAATTTAATTCAGGGGTCTCGCAAGGTTGCGTTCTTTCTTCTATTCTATTTTTTGTAACGACCTTTTATGTCAAACTTCCAATCCTAAATATTTTTTTGCGGATGATAGTAACATTTGCCATAAACGAATCATTTAGATACAATCTCTGAAGAATCGATTTCAATGTTCGAAAAACTCGAAGTTCTTGTAACATTGTCTGTATTCATTGGCAGAGTTGTTACAGATGGGATCTCATCAAACGAGTTCAAGATAAATTCAGGCATACCGCAAGGCTCTGTTCTATCTTCTATCCTATTTCTTATGTTCATTAATGACTTTCTATGTCAAACTTCCAATCCCCTTTCTTTTTCAGACGATAGTAACATATGTCATTCATATTCATTCAATCATAGACACAGTCTTTTACAGATTGACGCCATTAGACGAAACATGAATGAATCGCGATCTCGAGAACATCTCTTAATGGAGTTGTGCGGATAGAGTTGACTTGAATGCACGTAGGACTCAGTGTTGTATGCTCACGCATAAACGCACGGCAGATCATGTTACTTCATCTGTGTTCGTGTAAATATCGGGTGTAAATATCGAGGAATCAGATGCTCTATATACTCTAGGCATGAGAATTCAGTGTGATGTTCGTTGGACTAACCACATTTTTCAAGTGTAAAAGGAAGTACTTGACTCCAGCAGATCTTTTTACTAATTATACCGCTTATATCCGACCGAAAATGGAATACAACTCTCATGTACGGGCTTATACTTCAAAGTCTAATTTGGAGCTTCTCTACCGAGTAAAGAAGAGAACAAAGGTCCTCATTGGTGACAATAGGGTTTCAAACTCTATTGATTCACTGGAACACAGCAGTAGTGTGGATTGTGTCTTACTGTTCTATCGTTACAACTTTGGTATGTGATCTAACGAAATCGGGGAACTCATTCCTAAAACTCGAATTTTCATAAACTTCGTTGTCGATTGAACGAACAACACATTACAGAAAAATCCGTTCTTTAGCCGTATCGTAGTATTCCCTTGCTCTTGAGATATAGGAAAAAGCAAATCAATATCTAAAAACACCTTCTATCCCCTCCTCCCATAACCTATTTTCTTAACTCCAATACAATGCGTTACATTAGTAGGGGTCATCCCTGAGTGTTGGTCCTAAATTAAATAAAAACAAGTAAGAAAGTGCTAAAGTCGGTCAAGCCCTTTACCACTAAGGTCAAAGGTGTTCCTTTTTCTGTATAATGACAAATATTTGGTAAATTTTACCATATGAGAGCTAGGGTCAAATGTGGACCGATTATCTCGAAATTTGACAAATTGATTACAATTTTTTACAAAAGTTGTGTATGCAAAAAATAAACTCAAAATTCTCATTATCATTAACAAGCGTTTTACTGGCTTTTGTCTCATTTAGTGCGTTTTGACAGAAGAGTTTGTGTGGGAGCTATGGTCAAAAGTGGACCGATTTCAACAAAATTTGGTACATTGATTTTGGTTTACATAAGCAGTATTTGTTTTAAATTTCATGAAAAAATATTGATATTTGTGGCCAAAATATCAATTCCGTGAAGTGGGACCTATGGGAGGTACCATAAATAATGGACCGATTTTGATGAATTTCAATAGCTATGGTCCCACTATAAAAAAAATGATCTGTGCCAAACTTCATCAAATTATCTTTAGAATTGCGAACTGTACTTTGATTACATGGTTTACATAGAGGTCCATCCAGCCGACCAACCAGACGGACGGACGGACCGACTGGCATCGCTAAATCGAATCGAGAAAGAGATTCTAAGTCTATTGGTATACTAAAAGGTGGGTCTAACACAAGTATTTCTTTGCGTTAAATACATCACCACAAACTTTTCACCTATGGTGGTGAAGGCTATAAATATACGTCAAGTGACCGAACTTTTAAAATTGATGTCTTCCCATTTGAATAAAATTTACACATAGGACTAGCCTATATTACTTGTTTTTAAACTATGAACTGTAGTTTAAAAACAAGTCTTTAACATGATCGGTAAAAAACTTTCTGAGTTAGAGGGGGTCAAAATTTTACATTTTCCCAAACAGGCCACTCATTCACGTAACTTATTAGTTATTGCTATACGCAAAAATCGTCCAAAACAAAATGTAAAGTCATTTCTTGGTTTTAAACTACTATCTTATAGGTGTTAATTTCTTTGAAATCGGAAGGTATTAATTTCAAAAGTTCGAAATCAAATTTGGTATTTGGCCACAAATCGGCTCATATTTAAATAATAGAAAAAACTTATAAATATAAAGATAAGTTAAGTTGTTACTGAAAATAAATCAATCGATCCATTTAGGGTTATTTGGCCCTAGCGCTCAAGTAAGACCCGTTGCCAAATATTACATACATAAACTTAAGTCTCGAGAAAGAAAATTAAGCACAGATACACATTTCTCTAATAATCAGGAAAAAAGTTTAATTTATTATCATTTAGTTCATATTTAACCTAAGTGTTAAAGGGTATCTAATAGCCGGGGTTGACCTGCTACATTACTTTTTCACTTGTTACCAGTGTTATTTGGCGGAAGGTAAAAAACAGAGAAACTGAGTTCAATTTACGTGTTAAGAACAAATTGTTTCTAAGTGCATATTTTAAAATTTCAAATTAAGTGGAAAACTCTGCATTTGAGATTTATCAGTAAATATAATCTTTAATTATTAAATAATAATTCATTTTAAAAAATACTCAAAATCTTAAGAGTCCCTGGCTATAAACTAATGATCTACAAAGTTTGATCAGCAAATCGCGGTTGTTAGGTAAATGTTTAATACAATTTCAAGTCGTGTGCCTTAAAAATGCTAAATATAAACAATAAAAAATTATTAAATAATAAAATTACTCAAGCTCATTTTTACTATATAAAAAAAACACGATCGTATCATATGTTTCGAT
This sequence comes from Stomorhina lunata, assembly GCA_933228675.1. Classification (NCBI taxonomy): domain Eukaryota; kingdom Metazoa; phylum Arthropoda; class Insecta; order Diptera; family Rhiniidae; genus Stomorhina; species Stomorhina lunata. The sequence goes on along the minus strand of OW121742.1, from coordinate 11,476,734 downwards.
TTGTTATTATATTTAATTGTTGATAAAAGAGAAACATAGCAAAGCACATTTACAGATCCATGTCTGCTAAAATGTGGTACCATTAAAAATATGGTGTGAGCAATTAACGTTATCTCTGGGTTTTGACAACAAAAAATGTGAATAGAGGAAAGTTTTTTTGTTTGCAAAATTTCATTATTACTCACATTATCTGAACAAAAAAAGCCGGTGTTTCTAGCTTGATCATACAATAGAATACAATCATTAAAATTTTAAAATGACAGCATACTTCTATCAAGTACTGTATTTATGAAGGTACAATTTGTTGTTTTATCCGAGTTTCTAAATAAAAAATGTTTTCGAAAGAGAATCATTTGTTTTCTTCATTTATTGCGAATGCTCTTAGGGATTTTTAGTTGTTGGTAGATCGTTTTAGTCTAAAAAAAATTAAACAGCTGTTTAATATCGTATGTTGAATTTGTGCAGACCCTACCCTACGCTTTTCTCTAATTGGCCGTCGTAATCAGGCGATTTATTAAATATTGATCGCGTGACTCTCTAAAAGCAGCTAAAGCACAGAAACAATAAAAAAACTCTTTTAAATTAAAGGTAGAGATTTGTGTGCAAATTTTAGTTTTTTTGCAAATCATTTATGATTTGATCATTTGAATCTATTTCATAGAAATATTATCTAATGTCAATTTAAAATGTATAATTTATTAAATGATTCATTTATAAATTATAATAGTTAAAAAAATGTTTTTATTAATTTTATTTTGTAGATGAATTTTTTTTTATAAGAAAAAAATTTAAGGAATTAAAAACTTATCAAAGCATTTGCTAGTGATTACTTTTTATTTCCACCTAATAAATTGTTAACAATTTACTTTGAAATTATTATTGTTTATATAGAAGGAATAAAGAAATTCTCTTTTGATATAAATACAGTGTTGGGCAAAATAATTAACTTAACTGAATATAACTTAATATAAATTAATATGTTAATGCATTTTTTTAAAGAAAAATTTTGATGAAATTTTTTTTATAGAAAAATTTTGATGAAATTTTTCTTATAGAAAAATTTTGATGCAATTTTTCTTATAGAAAAATTTTGATGAAATTTTTCTTATAGAAAAATTTTGATGCAATTTTTCTTATAGAAAAATTTTGATGAAATTTTTCTATAAGAAAAATTTTGAAGTAATTTCTCATATAGTTAAATTTTTAAAAAAATTGTTCTTATAGAAAAATTTTAAAGAAATTTTTCTTATAGAAAAACTTTAAAAATTTTTTTCTTATAGAAAAATTAAAAAAAAAATGTTTCTTCTAGAAAAATTTTTAAAATATTTTGGTAAAATTTTTCTTAAAGAAGAATTTTAAAGAAACTTATCTTATAGAAAAATTTGATCAAAATTTTCATATAGAAAAATTTGATCAAAATTTTCATATAGGAAATTTTTGTAAAAATTTTCATATAGAAAAATTTTGATCAAAATATTCATATAGAAAAATTTTGATAAAATTTTCATATAGAAAAATTTTTACCAAAATTTTCATATAGAAAAATTTTGATCAAATTTTTCTATAAGATAAATTTTATCAAAATATTTTAAAAATTTTTCTAGAAGAAACTTTTTTTAATTTTTCTATAAGAACAAAATTTTAAAAATTTTTCTATAAGAAAAATTTCTTTAAAATTTTTGTACAAGAAAAAATTTTTTAAAATTTTTCTATAAAAAAAATTTCATTAAAATTTTTCTATAAAAAAAATTTCATTAAAATTTTGCTATAAAAAAAATTTCATCAAAATTTTTCTATAAGAAAAATTGCATTAACATTTTAATTTATATTAAATTATATTCAATTAACTTAATTGTTTTGCCCAACACTGTATTTATATTAAAAGAAAATTTCTTTATTCCTTCTATGTAAACAATAATAATTTCAAAGTAAATTGTTAACAATTTATTAGCTGGAAAAAAAAAAGTAATCACTAGCAAATAATTTGATAAGTTTTTAATTCCTTAAACTTTTTTCTCAAAAAAAATTTCGTCGACAAAATAAAATTAATAAATACCCAGCAAAACTTTGGTAATGGCAAGTACTCTGATAACTGGTTACCTTGTAACGACTACAACATACCATCCGAATAAATAATAAGTTATTACAGAAGTACTTATTTGTAATTAAGATGGTAATTTAAACTGAATGGCCCCGGTTCAAATCCCACCAAGGGCAACAATTTTTTTTAGTTTTTTTTTTATTAAAAGAGTCTTTTTAAATGATTTTTGAATTTAAAGAACTTAAATATTATCTTGTGTAAAAAAAATTGTAAAACTAACTCACGTTAATGAAAAAATACAATCATGAGTCAATTTTGATTATGTAGGGCATGTTGAATACCAAACACGATTCTAATTGGTCTTAACTTGGTAAGCCCAACTTATCTGGGTCATCCTTCATCTCAACTGTGGACACACACCTCCTCGTGGTATCACCCGGGGAGCTAGTTTAACACCCATTAATATTGTGAGTCAACATGTTCCAAGAGTTGTCCCATAAGATCGATAAAAATGGGTTAGGATTACGGGCTAGTAACAATCTCTTGAAAAAAAATACAATGAAGAGGATAAAATTAGAATTGAAATGTCCCACTACCTAATGTTAGAGCAGGATGTCCGAAACTTCGATAGAAAGACCAAGTAGAGGAACATTTTTCAAAGCTTGGCCTATAAAATTGGAGAATATTCGCACAAGATCGAAACCCATGGAATTCTAAAATATGCTCGGACTTTGACCTTAACAGGTTGTAACATTTAAGTAAGTAAGAGTCAATCTTATGTAAAAACATATACAAAAAAGAAGATTTAAATTGTTTAAGTTTTAAAATAATTTTAAAAAAGTTTTAAAATAATTACAAAAAATCGTATAAAAATATTTTTCCAAAAATTACAACAAAGCAAAAAAAGCAGGGAAAAACAAAGTTATTTTCACATGATTTTGGATCTAAAAATAAAAATTGTTTATATTAATTATAAGCTGCTAAGTTTTCAACATATGAAGTAGCTCAGTGGAAGGGTCTCTGCCTAGCAGTCGGAGGGTCTGGGTTCGAGCCCCCATGGGATCATAAAAAAAAATTTGTATTTCGTTTAAAAATATATGTTTTTAATAAAACAACAACAAAAAAGTTGTTGCTGTTGTTGTTGTTGCTTTCAAATTGCTTACCCAATTGCTTACTTTTCTGCAATTGGTAAGTACTTGCCTCCAATGACATCCCCATGTTAATGTAATGACTTAAACAGCGAATGAGTAAGTAGTTCGTGTTCAATAGTTTAACTGTTTAACTCATTATTTGGTAATGAAAAGTTTTACTGGGTACATTTTTTATTTTAATTTTTGAAACTTTTTGTTAATTAAATTCCTAGAAAAATTTTGATCAAAATTTTCATATAGAAAAATTTTGATCAAAATTTTCATATAGAAAAATTTTTATCAAAATTTTCATATAGAAAAATTTTTATCAAAATTATCATATAGAAAAATTTTTATCAAAATTATCATATAGAAAAATGTTGATCAAAATTTTCATAAAGAAAAATTTTGATCAAAAATTTCATATAGAAAAATTTTGATCAAAATTTTCATATAGAAAAATTTTGATCAAAATTTTCATATAGAAAAATTTTGATCAAAATTTTCATATAGAAAAATTTTGATCAAAATTTTCATATAGAAAAATTTTTATCAAAATTTTCATATAGAAAAATTTTGATCAAAATTTTCATATAGAAAAATTTTGACCAAAATTTTTATAGAGAAAAATTTTAATCAAAATTTTCATATAGACAAATTTTGATCAAAATTTTTCTACAAAGTTTGTCCGGTTATGGAAAGTGTCACTAGGAGAGGTTTTACTGTATTTCTTTTCCTTTTTCATTCATTAAACCAAAACCTGCATAAATTTTGGAATATTACCAAATAAAATTAAAATCAATGGAATTATTTTCAAACAAATTAATGATTTGTATACATTTTGATGTTTTTTTTTAATTCAAATGAGTAAGAAGTTTAACTTTTAAGTATATGCTTATTATATGAAGGAAATATTTGAAATATCAGATCAATCAAATCTCAAAATAAACAATTTTAGATGCTTAAGATGTATTTGAAAATTTGGCGAATTTAAAAACTGAATGAGGGTAACAACTATAGTATTAAATTAACAGCATAAAGTTAAAGTGAAAATGGGATTATCTCCTTAACCATACCACACATTAAATTTATTAAGGTGATATTCCTTAAGGTATGATGTACATCTTAATAATCACGATTTTTAGTTATTACATAATATGAACAAAACTGAACAAAACAACTCGTAAACCAAAATTTAAACACCTGCACAAAATTATTTGAAAACCAAAATTTTAAAATTGAATTACATTTTGCAATATTTAAATCGTATAAATTATTACTTAAATATAACTAAGGGTTTCAAGAACCCTTGGTAAACTAGACGATAATAAACTATTTATTTATATCTGATTTTAATTTAAACACTTTACGCAAATGGCCTTATAATGACGAAATTTATGTTAATTATAATGTTAATGACGAGAGTGAAATGGGTCAATAATAATCTAACAGTAAATGTTGTTGTTTCAGACATTAAATACATATATACCAAATATTTACAAATTCTATGGAATAAAATTTAGGTTCTACTAAAAGCTTTTAATGGTAAAAAAGTTAAGGGGGAATTTTACTATTTAAAACTTTTCTATATAAAGAGTGTTCTAAAAAAATATGCATTTACTATTTTAGACAAAATTTATCCATAGTGCAAGAAATAATTTATATTTTGATCAAGTTAGTTTCTATAGATATGCCAGATACTATTATTTTAGAAATTATTAATTTTCAATATTTATTTTAATCAAAATGGACTGCGAAAAAAAGTTCGTGAAAATATAATTAAAACTTTTCAAAAAAATCCGTCATAAACTTTTAAAAAAATAGCTAAAAATTTGAAAGTTGACCCTCGAACGGTTTCTAATGCCATCAGACGGTATAAGGAAAATCTGAGCATTGAAAGAAAACCTGGATCAGGGAGGAAAAAAGGTCCTACAGATATTGGTAAGGCAAAAGAAGTCGAGCGACTCTTTCGAAGAGCGCCTAACACTTCTTTAAGAAAAGCAGCTCGTACGGTGAAATGTTCTACGAATTTTGCACATAGAGTCAAATCTTATGCTGGACTGAAGACATACAAAGTCCAAAAGGTTCCAGATCGCAATGCTATAAAGAACTTAGAAGCAAAAAAACGAGCGAAAAAATTTAAGTCTGATTTTATAAAAAAATACACCTGTTGTGTGATGGATGATGAAACATACGTACTGGCAGACTTTTCTTAACTTCTAGGTCAAGATTTTTATGTTGCTGATAAACGGGGCAATGTTCGGCAAGAGTTTCGCACAAAAAAAAACAAACAAAATTCCCTAAGAAGTTTCTCGTGTGGCAAGCTATTTGCAGTTGTGGCAAAAGAAGTAAAGTATTTGTGGCATCTGACACAATAAACACAGAAATTTATATAAAGGAGTGCCTACAAAAACGGTTGTTACCCTTTTTAAGAGAGCACAGAGTGACTACATTTGTTTGGCCCGATTTGGCATCATGCCATTATGGAAAAAAGGCACTTGAGTGGTACTCAAAGAATAATGTAATTTTTGTACCACGAGAGGCAAAACCACCTAACTGTCCAGAACTTCGGCCTGTGGAAAGGTATTGGGCTCTGGTAAAAAGGAATTGCAGAACACAGAAAAGATTTCCAAGAACATGTCCGACTTTAAGCGCAGGTGGAACACATGCTCCAAAAAGGTATCTGAAGCAACTGTAAAATCTTTAATGGGAGGGTTTCCGAAAAAAGTCGACAATTTTGCAAAACCCGAGTACTAAGTAAACATTTTAATGCTAAATGATTTTGTATAATATGTCATTATATTTGCGTATTTTGTAGAGTTTTTATATTAAAAGGTTTGATTTTTATTTAAGAAAATCCAACTACAAATTTTATTTAGAGCACTCTTTAGGCATCATCTTTACGCTGAAAAGCTTTTAAGGAAATAAACATGTTTAATTAATAACAACGGGAATAAACTACAAACTTTTGAAAAGTGCCACTTTTAACTCTGTGAGATTTAGGTTAGGTTTGATTTATGTATGAATGTTCAAATTTATACAAATGTTTGACACTTTTCTAAAGTAAAAAATCAATTTTTTGTGTTTTTTAACGATTATTCATATATAGCTTTATTTACCGCAAAAAAAGAATTAAACAATTTAAATTACAAAAAAATCCGTCATGACTTCAATAGATTTTCTTAGGGGATCAGTAAAAAGTAAATTGCTTTCACTTTAATCAAGACACGAGTTTGAATTTTAAAAAGTTGTTCTAAGACAATGTTAAGGTTATAGAAGACTTCCGTTTTTAGAACAAATGTTCGAGAAACTTGACAATAAGTTGTATGTATCTAGATTTTGCTATTACTTTGTTATGAATTTTAGTAGTATTTCTATTTCATATTATAATAGTAAAAAATATTCAGCTGTCTGCAAAGTCACGACTTTTATTTATTAGATTGAAAAAAAAAATATTTTGTAATAAAAACATTTTACAATTAAATACTTTTATTACTTAATAAAAAATTAGATTATGACGAATTAAAAATAACTTTAAATGGAAAAAAAAAATTTAGAATTTTTTCATAAAACTTAAAATTTAATACAAAAAGTAACCCCCCTAAATCATAAACGAAAAATAATAAGATGAAAAGCTTGTAAATTAAATTTTCCAAACAAATTTCCTACTATATTATTATTATTCGTTTATGAATAAGGAAGCAAAATTTTAGTATACTTTATAAATAGTAAACTATGCATTTGATAATGTTATAATCTTAGCGCATGAGCCGAACATTACTAAGTTGCTATGACCAAGTTCGGACAGGTGGCGCCACTGCAAAATTGCTTAAAGTTAATTAAAATGTAAACTGTGATTTCTAAGTTGTTACGATTAATTCCCGATAGATGGCGGCACTGTTAATTGTTAAAAATAAATTGAATCGTAAACTATGCATATACATTAAATCATGTAATGATCTTAAGCAAAGTTGTTTTGCATAAGCCGACGAAGGTTTTTAAGTTGGTGCGACTAATTTTCGCCAGATTCAAAATTAATTGCATATTTGTGTAATGTCTTTCCTTCAAACTTATTTTAAATGGTAGAGCAGCAATGCGCTCAGATTGCACCTAGTTTTACTATAAAAAATTTTATATCAAAACTTTACCATAAAAAAAATTTATAAGAAAATTTTTCTATAAAAAATTGTATAAGAAAATTTTTCAAAGAAAATTTTTCTATAAAAAAAATTTTATATGAAATTTTTTTTTTTAAATTTATATCAAAATTTTTTTATATGAAAAATGTATATGAAAATTTTTCCATAAAAAAAATTTATATATATTTTTAAATTTTTGTATAAAAAATTTTTAAATTTTTGTATTAAAAATTTTATATGAAAATTTTTCTGTAAAAAACTGTAAGAAAATTTTTCCAAGAAAAATTTTCTATAAAAAAAAATTTATGTGAATTTTTTTTTTTTTAATTTATATCAAATTTTTTTTTATATGAAAAATGTATATGAAAATTTTTCCATAAAAAAAATGTATATAAAAATTTTTATGAAAATTTTTCCATAAAAAAAATTTATATAAAAATTTTTATGAAAATTTTTCCATAAAAAAAATTTCAAAATTTTTTTATAAAAAATTCTATATGAAAATTTCTCTATAAAAAAATTTTATATGAAAATTTTTCTATAAAAAATTTTATATGAAAATTTTTCTATAAAAAAATTTTACATGAAAATTTTTCTATAAAAAATTTTATATAAAATGTTTTCTATAAAAAATTTTATATGAAAATTTTTCCATAAAAAATTTATATGAAAATTTTTCCATTAAAAAATGTATATGAAAATTTTTCCATAAAAAAAATTTATATGAACATTTTTCCATAAAAAAAAATTATATGAAAATTTTTCCATAAAAAAATTTTTTATGAAAATTTTTTCATAAAAAAAATATAAATGAAAATTTTTCTATAAAAAAAATTTTATGAAAATTTTTTTATAAAAGATTTTATACCAAAATTTTTCTATAAAAAATTGTATACAAAAATTTTTCTATAGAAAATAAATGTATATGAAAATTTTTCCATAAAAAAAATTTATATCAAAATTTTTTTATATGAAAAATGTATATGAAAATTTTTCCATAAAAAAAAATTATATAAAAATTTTTTCATAAAAAAATTTTTATTAAAATTTTTCCATAAAAAAAATTTCAAAATTTTTTTATAAAAAATTCTATATGAAAATTTTTCTATAAAAAAATTTTATATGAAAATTTTTCTATAAAAAAATTTTATATGAAAATTTTTCTATAAAAAAATTTTACATGAAAATTTTTCTATAAAAAAATTTTACATGAAAATTTTTCTATAAAAAATTTTATATAAAATGTTTTCTATAAAAAATTTTATATGAAAATTTTTCCATAAAAAATTTATATGAAAATTTTTCCATTAAAAAATGTATATGAAAATTTTTCCATAAAAAAAATTTATATGAACATTTTTCCATAAAAAAAAATTATATGAAAATTTTTATATAAAAAAATTTTTTATGAAAATTTTTTCATAAAAAAAATTTTAATGAAAATTTTTCTATAAAAAAAAAAATTATGAAAATTTTTTTATAAAAGATTTTATACCAAAATTTTTCTATAAAAGATTTTATATAAACATTTTTCTATACAAAATTTTATATGAAAATTTTTCTATAAAAAATTGTATACAAAAATTTTTCTATAGAAAAAAAATGTATATGAAAATTTTTCCACAAAAAAAATTTATATCAAAATTTTTTTATATGAAAAATGTATATGAAAATTTTTCCATAAAAAAAATTATATAAAAATTTTTCCATAAAAAAATTTTTATGAAAATTTTTCCATAAAAAAAATTTCAAAATTTTTTTATAAAAAATTCTATATGAAAATTTTTCAATAAAAAAATTTTATATGAAAATTTTTCTATAAAACATTTTATATAAAATTTTTTGTATAAAAAATTTTATATAAAAATTTTTCCATAAAAAGTTATATGAAAATTTTTCCTTTAAAAAAATGTATATGAAAATGTTTCCTTAAAAAAGATTTATATGAAAATTTTTCCATAAAAAAATTTTTATGAAAATTTTTTCATAAAAAAAATTTAAATGAAAATTTTTCTATAAAAAAAATTTTATGAACATTTTTTTAAAAAAGATTTTATATCAAAATTTTTCTGTAAAAGATTTTATATCAAAATTTTTCTATACAAAATTTTATATGAAAATTTTTCTATAAAAAATTTTATACAAAAAGTTTTCTATAAAAAAAAATTTATATGAAAATTTTTCTATAAAAAAATTTTATATGAATATTTTTCCATAAAAAAATTTATATGAAAATTTTTTGTAAAAATTTTTCTATAGAAAATTTTTTATAAAAATTTTTCTAAAAAAAAAATTTCTGTAAAAAAAATTTTTATCAAATTTTTTATTTTCTATAAAAATTTTTTTATCAAAATTTTTCTGAAAAAATTTTATATGACAATTTTTTTTCTATAAAAAATTTTATAAAATTTTTTATATAAAAACATTTAAAATTGAAATTTTTTCTATAAAAATTTAATTTTTAAAAAAAAATTTATATGAAAATTTTTTTAAAAATAAATATTTGCATATAAAATTGTTTTTACAATTTATGTTAAAATGTTTCTATAATAAATTTTATATAAACATTTTTCTACAAAACTTTTATACGAAACTTTTTCTAAAAAAATGTTTCTATAAAAATTTTCATATGAGAATTTTTTTTTACAAAAAATTTTTTATAAAAATTTTTCTAAAAAAAAAAATTTCTGTAAAAAAAATTTTTATCAAATTTTTTATTTTCTATAAAAATTTTTTTATCAAAATTTTTCTGAAAAAATTTTATATGACAATTTTTTTTCTATAAAAAATTTTATAAAATTTTTTATATAAAAACATTTAAAATTGAAATTTTTTCTATAAAGATTTAATTTTAAAAAAAAAAATTTATATGAAAATTTTTTTAAAAATAAATATTTGCATATAAAATTGTTTTTACAATTTATGTTAAAATGTTTCTATAATAAATTTTATATAAACATTTACAAAACTTTTATATGAAACTTTTTCTAAAAAAATGTTTCTATAAAAATTTTCATATGAGAATTTTTTTTACAAAAAATTTTATCAAATTGAAATTTTAGGTTAAAGTTAAAATTTTAGGTCAAAGTTGAAATTGTAGTATAAAATTGAAATTTTAGGTTATACTTTAAATTTTTGTATAAAATTTACAATTTTAATATTGAAATTTATCAATTTATGTAAAGTGCAAACAAGTCGGAAGCGATTTGAAATGTTTGAAAATTTGTAAAGCCAATGGCAATGATCGTTTGTATACATTCGAGTTATTTAGATAAAAATGGACAATCGTTATTTAATTAATTTATAGAGGCATGTGCTTATTTTTGAAACTTATGGATTCAAAAAGATACTTATAGGTTTAAAATGTTACTTTTTGGTACACAAAAGGACCAAAAAGTAATATTATCCCTTAATAAGTCAGTCACTTAATAACATTAACATTTTGTATATATAGTTATCCGCTACCTAAACCTCCAAAACAAGAAAGCAACAATATCTATGAATATTATTCTTGTACAATTTTTTGTTTAAATGGCTAATTTTCAAATTTTATGGGCTGATATCTCTTAAAAACCGGTCAGTACTGAAAACTTAGTTGTTACTTTCTTTTTAAATTTATTTTAATTGGAATACAGTCGAAAATTAGGATATAAAGACCGGCTTATGCAAAGCAATGCTTAAAAAATATATGAATTTCAGCTATGACTAAAAATCGCTCAATACTTAAAGAAGTTTTATCTGACACCTTAAAAACATTTTCTCCAGATTTAAATGGAAACGGAAATCTTTTAATTCCGGTAGCAGACATATTTAAAATCGGCTTTTTAAATTTTCGTATTCGGTAAACCCTGAGAAATACCCATATCATTCCAATGACCAATGTTCCATAATGCTTATAAAATAAATGCATAAAATTTAATTGGAAATATTTATAACCCACAAAGAACTTATTACATTTCAAGTGTTCATTGTTGGTTTTTTCTTTTTTTGCAATAAAAAATACATTTTATAATTGTTGTCAAGTAAACTAGGGTGATCTACTAGTTGTATGATAATTAGCAGTTTAAGTACATACCTACTTTAAAAAATGAAACCAATCTACTTAAACGACAATAGACATGAAGCGGCGACAGATACAGGATGTTTAAATTACTTAATTAAAAAATTAGTTTTTAAATTATTAGCACCAAATTAAGATAAAAAATTCAAATTTTTGTTTTGTTTTCTTGCAGGGAAGGCAATCATCCCGATGACTATTCCAGAGGTCTTACCTATCGCAAACTTCTTGAAGAGGTTTGTCGTTTTGCTAATGTCTTAAAGGATCATGGTGTCCAAAAGGGTGATCGTGTTTCTATTTATATGCCTATGATTTTGGAGCTGCCCATAGCCATGTTGGCTTGTGCCCGTATTGGTGCTGTACATTCCATTGTTTTTGCCGGTTTCTCCTCGGACTCTTTGGCCGAGCGTATGCATGATTGCAAGGCTAAGATCTTGATTACCGCTGATGGAGCTTGGCGCGGTGAGAAACCTTTGTACCTGAAAGCTTTATGTGATGTAGCTTTAGAAAAGGCCGAAGAAATGGGCCATACCGTAGATAAGTGTATAGTTGTTTCGCATTTGAAGCGAGTTACCGCCTGTGCAGAGAATCACGTGGAGGAGGATATACCCTGGACTGATGATCGTGATTTCTGGTGGCACGAAGAAATGGAAGATAAAGAACCTGCTTGCTACCCCGAATGGATGGATGCCGAGGATCCTTTGTTTATGTTGTACACCAGTGGTTCGACTGGTAAACCTAAGGGTGTTTTACATACCACAGGCGGTTATTTGCTGTATGCAGCCACTACATTCAAAATTGTATTCGACTATAAGCCTGTTGATATTTACTGGTGTACTGCCGATGTTGGCTGGATCACTGGTCACACCTATGTAGTGTATGGTCCTTTGGCTAATGGGGCTTCGTCAGTTATTGTAAGTTCAGAAATCATTGCAAATTTGGAAGAAATTTATTTGTGTCTTTCTTTTGCTTTTAGTTTGAAGGTACCCCTTTCTATCCTGATAATGATCGTTATTGGTCGGTTATTGACAAGTATAAGGTAACCCAATTCTATACTGCCCCCACGGCTATCAGAGCTTTGATGAAATTCGGCGATGAACCAGTTTTGAGACACAAATTACAACATTTGAAGTAAGTGCAATAAAAAAAGCTTTAGATAAAGTAGATCTTGATCATCTCCAGATAAAAGATCGTTTAACACCAAAATTAATGTCCTTCATATCGATAGAAGTTTAATGTTTATTGCATCAAAAGCCAACATGCTTCCTGACACGATTTTATGTTTGACGGAGATTTGCTCCTAAATGTCTCAAGAGACGCAATCGTTTAACGATAAATTTTTTAAAAAGGTTTTTTCAAAAAATTTTGGGACATCAAACATTTAATTAAAAAGTTTCACTATAGTGTATTGCACTAAGATCCCAATTTATTGCAATTATTTATTATTGTAATAAATAGTTTTTGATGAAACCGAAAAAAAATGTTGGTGGGGAAACCTTTCCTCGGCGCGTTTCGATGGTTGGTTAGGCCATCTCTTTAAAAGGATTAGACAGAGCGAAAACCGCACATTATATCTTATTTGAGGGACAGAATAAATACGAATTATTGTGTCCAACAAATATCAACAATTTTTTCTTTGGTCCTTCAATCCGGATCATAGTTGCACTGATTGGACATTGATTTAACAAAGGCAGGTTTGTAAACATCAAATATTACTTCAAAGAGCTCGTGCTGAAAGATCCGCTACAATATTAACTAAGTCCTTACGCTTATTTGGTCCTTTAAATCGGATCTTAGTTCGAATATTTACAATATCAGGTTTGGTTGAAGAAAATATTATTTTTCCGCAAAATCTAAGTGGTTTTTAGTTTTTTATAGTTCCATCAGAGTTTACAAATAAAGATTTGAATTTTGCCTTAGGATCTTTGGATTCGAACAAATCTAAAAATTTCACTTTAAGACAACCCAAAAGAGAATTACGATTGTTTAATCGACCGCTAGCCGTATTCATATTGTTACGTTTTTCCTTTCAAAACGAGGAAGGAATTCTTTTTGCAAACAACCAAAACAACATTATTAACTTTAGAGTTAGTTCACTTTTAACACAAATCACAAAAACTGTAAACAAACTTGTCGCTTTACAACAATGTTGGGCAATCTCTCTCTGATTTTGTATTTTGCTAACCCTACCCCTAGGGTAGGAAAATACAAAATAAGAGAGAATTAGAGAGGCTTTGCCCAACATTGAACTACACCAACAGAAACATTTTAGAAAACTAGGGTAAGAATTATAAGTAGCGAACTTTGCACAATGGGGCTATAACTTAAAAATTCGTGACAATATCTCAAAAATTCATATTCATATAAATAATCAATTCTAGAGATTTATTTAATAACTTCATTCCCTTTTCAGAGTTTTGGGCAGTGTTGGCGAACCTATTAATCCTGAGGCCTGGCTGTGGTATTATCGTCAAGTAGGTAAAGAAAGATGTTCCATAGTGGATACTTTCTGGCAAACCGAAACTGGAGGCCATGTCATAACACCTTTACCTGGATGTACACCTATGAAACCTGGATCAGCTGTAAGTAGACAATTAATCAAAATAGATCTGGAATATATTTTAATCTTGTCTTAAAATTTCAGTCCTTCCCCTTCTTCGGCGTTAAACCCATATTATTGGACGAAAGTGGCATCGAGATCAAAGGTGAAGGTGAGGGTTATCTAGTATTCTCACAACCATGGCCGGGTATGATGCGTACCCTCTTCAATAACCATGAACGTTATGAGGAAACCTACTTCTCGAAATTCCCTGGTTATTATTGTACCGGAGATGGTGCTCGCCGAGATGCTGATGGCTATTTATGGATTACCGGACGTGTTGATGATATGCTAAATGTTTCCGGACATCTTATGTCTACAGCCGAAGTAGAGTCGGTACTAACAGAACATCCCCGTGTGGCAGAATCAGCGGTGGTGGCCAGACCTCATCCTGTTAAGGGTCAGTGTTTGTATTGTTTCATTACCACCAATGAAAATGAAAAGTTTGATGGTAAATTGGTTTCTGAGCTCAAGAAATTGGTGCGTGAACGTATTGGTCCTTTTGCCATGCCCGATATAGTACAACATGCTCCCGGTTTGCCCAAGACACGTTCTGGTAAGATTATGCGTCGTGTTTTACGTAAGGTGGCGGTAAATGACCGTAATGTAGGTGATACTTCCACCCTGGCTGATGAAAGTATTGTCGAGCAATTGTTTGCCAACCGTCCTCTAGAAGGCAAGTAAATTTGCTTAAATCTCCTCCATGCATTCCACATATAACCCAGAAACAACAAAAATAATATATACAAATATATAGAAAACTAAAAACCAGAGGCTTAAAAATATCAGAAAATTTTAAAAATATATATTTCATAAAATATATATCTACACAAGCAAGCTGCTAAAGCCAAAGGACACTTTAACACAAAATATATACAAAAGAAAAAATTTATAATTTTAATTATAGATTCAAAATCTATAGCTCTATTAGGGAGTTGTCTGTTTTTATGATTTCCTTCTTTTAGTTTTCTGTAAATCTCTTTACTCTTTCACTTTAGTTGTTTAAGTTTAAATTTAAGTATGTAACAAAATTTCCTTACAAAAAAATGTTATAATAATTAAGAACCGCACATATTTACACAAAAACCATAAAATAATATGGGGTTATATTCCCAGAACGGATCTAAAATACCTAGATTTATAAATGTATAACTGGTATAAATACATTGCACATTCTCAAGTGTTTTTTTTTTTTTGTTTTGTTTTTAATTTTTACATTTAAAAAGTTGTGATTTTATTTATTAAATAAAATATTTTTATATCTATAATTTTTTTTTGTTTAAAAGAAAAGTTTGTCTACGAGTATAAAAGAATTAATTAATTAGTTAGTAAAGTTTGTAAATGTTTAGTTTATCTTTTTGTCTTAGAAACTTGTATCTTGTAGATGCATGTAATATCTTTGTATGTGTTTTTAGTTAATTTTTTAAATTTTCGTTTTGGTTTATCTTTTCTTTTTTAGTTGTATTTAGCTATTTGTTGATATATCTTTATTTTTTTATAACAAGTAAAAATTGAATTATTTTTTATAAACTTTTTATCTTTAATATTAAGTAAATTAGTACACAAAATGATTTTAAATAAAATCTAAAAACTATATTCTATAAAGAAAAACTTAAAAAAATATGATCTAGTTCTTGTTGTTCTTTGTTTTGGATATTAACCCACGTATTTAAATCCCAATATTCCTAAAAATTTTAAATCTGAAGCCACTCCATTTGGTGTCGATCGTATACAGCAAATATTTTGTAGCATACTTAAGGGATGTTTGAAATTATTTCCATAACAAATAGAAAAAATTTCCTTTTTTATAAAAAAAAATGTAGTTTAAACTAGACTTTTGACAAATTGTAGACTATAAATGTGGTTACCCAGTAAGAAAAAAGGTTTATTCTCAAATTGAGGATGATTTGATCAAACGTTTTATACTGATTTGATACTGATTTAAGAATAATAGTGTTCTCAATAAAAAGGGGACTTTATTCTCAAATTGAGAAATGCCTTTATTCTCAAATCATTATCAAACCTCATTCTCAAAGGTTTTTCAAATGTGGATATCATCTACATGCGGAACATAAATAAAATGGCGTTGTATTTTTGAGTTTGTTTATTTTGTTTTTGAAAACGGTGCATCATATTTGAATTCTTTTGCTTAAAATATAATTTTTTTATTGTTAGGTAAAAAAATTTTAAGAAACAAAGAAAATTTACTTATGCATATTATTATTGAATTTTTAATCTTGAAATTTTTTAAGCAAGGTTTTATGGTCAAATATGGATCAATTTTAAAAAATCCGAAAGAAATAACGAATTTCTTTAAAATGCAATGCCATTCCATTAAAATATCTTAAACATTAATTTTATTTAACATAAATTATTTTTTTTAGTGTTTGAAAAAAATTTGAAATAAGGTTTGATATCAAATTTATATAACACCATTTTTCAAATTATTCTCAAATCATCTTAGGGTTTGATAATAATTTGAGAATAACCTTTATTCTAAACTTGAGAAACTATCATTTTTCAAACGTTTATTCTCAAATGAACCCTCAATTGAAAATGAATGTGAATCTCAAACATCTGTTCAGGTTTGAAAAAAGTTTGAAAAAAAAAACGTTTGATATCAAATTTCAAACGTTTGACACTGTTCTTACTGGGTTAATGTTATTCTATACAAATGTTTCTAAAAAATCTTAAATTTCGATCGATATCGAATGTGGTAATTCGGCCTCTAGAGCCCAGTTTTCGCATTCGATAACTGAATTATTTTAGCAACAAATGTTTAGCATACATTTAGGAAAATTTTTCAAATGTTAATTAATTTAAAAAAGGTTAGTTTGTGATCTGCCGTGGTATAGCAGGTTAGTCATCCGCCTAGCATACTTGAGGTCCCTAGTTCGATCCCCGGCCAGACCCTCTTGAAAAAATAAAACTTTCAAAAAAAGCTTTTTACCTCATAACTCAGCTAGCCACTGGTTATTGAGTATTAGGCTATGTAAAACTTATCTAACTAATGAATTTGAAGTTCGGAGCCGGCGTTAAAACGTAGGTTCCTTTCAATAAGTCTAAAAATAGAATCAGATGCAGCTGATTGTACTCTTGTTCCAATTGGAATGTTGTGGGGCTTAAAGTTTCAGTTGTCGGGGATATTCTAAAAAATATTTCTTGTTTTTTCCCTTAAATCGCTTTTAAAAGCTTAAGTCTGTAGATAACATACGTTAGCCAGACAGCATAGGTCTTCAAAGAAGTAAAAGCCTAAAATTTGTTACCTATTGTACAGAGCAAGTGTAGAGACCAAATTCCAACAATCATTACCAGCATCCGCAAAAGTCACTCATTGAAACTTGAAGTCCTAATTTTCAAACTTGCTTTAAAAAAACTTCATTTATTAGATTAATCTTTTTCCAAAAAAAAAAAAATAAATTTTAAACATCCCTAAAGTATGCTACACAATAATCATTAGAAAGTCTCTATTTACAAACGATATCGAATCGAATGCGCCGATTTGGGCCTAATTTTAAAGTTTAAGAATATGGGCTAAAAAATATATTTTAGTAGAAGGTTTTGCGTTTGTTTTGAATTTACTAGTATAATATTTTTATAAAATTTACTGTTCAACTATTTTGTTACTTTGCACTGGCACTTTTTTATGTTCATTAATTAATATGTACTTAGTTTTGTTAATGATTGGAAATATCGAAACTAATGCACACTTTGAGCGAGAGATTAAAAACATGTGAAGTCAAAAGTCTTTGGTTGTTTGCTCATAACTTGGTAAAATATCATGCTAGAGCTGCTAGCCAAACTTGATAAAAACATGGATATCTTCGAGAACCTGACCACAAAAAGGCAAAAATCACTTAGGATGCTCCTCATCAGGGGTCCAGATGCGAAATATTCACAAAAAACTTGGAAATTTTGGGTTAATAAGGCCTTCAGGAGTCATATCACAGACAAAAGGAAATCGACTCCTCCTCTATCTATAAAGATCCAGAATATATGGAACATTTGATGTGTTATAAATACTAAGAAAAACAATTTATTCTGGAATCGCTGAATTCGATGTCGATTTTAAGATATTTCAGAAACATTCGAGTAGCATACTTTTAGGATACTTTAAATAATATAAGGTTTACTACATTGTTACTTATTTGCCAAAAGTTCCCTAATAGTAAAAAAATTTAATTTAAACTTAATGTTTCGACAAACAAACGGATATGTTTAGATATTAAATTTTATTTAACTTTTTGCAAAATAAATTATTTTGAAAATCCTTAAGGTATGTTACACAATATTTGTCCGAGTTTTCGATCGATATCGAATGCAACGATTTGTCTCCTAGGGCCAAATTACGGCATTCGATATCGATCGAAATTTTAGATATTTTCAAAATATTTGTATAGCATACTTTATTTAAAAGATGCAGAGTTTACTATATTTTTTTGAAGTTATTTGCCAAAAGATGAGCAATAGTAAAAGAGTTTCAATTAAACAATATATATTTTTAAAAATGAATCAAAATGGATACCTAATTTCATTAAACTTTTTGCGTCGAAGTAATTTTGAACATCCCTAAAGTATACTTTACAATATTCGCTTTAAAGTCTGAGTTTTCGATCGATATCGAATGCGACGATTTGGCTCCTGGTCACAAACAGAAGAAAATCGACTCCAGCAGACAGAAATAGTTAAATCTACCAATCTATCTACAGGAATTCATAAGTTTGGTGAGACCTTCTTCAGGAAATTTAACTTTTAACTTAAAGCACTTCTTTCTTCATTCTGATTGTGGAACGTTCAAAAAGGTATTTTGAACGCATAAACCACAACATCAGGTGTGCGAACACGTTGACAACGCATTTTATTAAAATTTTTTGGAAATAAAAAAATCATGACTACACGAAGGATTAATAATTACGAGTAAATGGAAATTTGTAGTGCCGAAAAAGACCTTGTTTGAGCGAGGTTCTAGGTTTCTATTTTTCCTGAAAACTTCCGAAAAATAATGATTGTGATTCTGCTTTAATGATACGATTAAGACGGCTCCAGTTTTTCCGAACAAACATGCGACCAATTAATTCGAATTTCTTCTAACCGGAGTGACTTCCGTTAAGTTTTGCTCGTCTTTGAAGTCGACTGCTGTAACTTTCGGAATTATACGAGTAGATCCACTATTAAAAGATCTACTATTAACAAAATGTATGAAATCTTTGAGTCGATAAAATGATCTATATAATTCAATGTTTAAAGATGATTGCATATAAATGGTCCAATTGAAGCATACTCTCTCCTTTACAAAAAATTTCTTCAATATTTCGTCGGGTGGAAGTTTATGTGCTCTATACGCCAAAATGCATTTTAAGAAAATCAATCTTAGAGCTTTAACTTAATTTTTCTAAAAAACTTTACGATACAATTTTGAGATTTTCACATTATATATTTGGCTTATAGAGCAAAATAGTACAAAAAATCTGTTTATAAAATATAGAACAGACGAAAACGGATTGCAGATTTGAAAAATTTGGGGTCGAAAACCTACAGTGGCATCATTAACTCAAAATGTGTAAAATGGCAGGCTTATTCCCATAGGCAACAACCCCAACGTAGTCGCACAAAAGTGGCTAAAAGTGTTAAATCACACGATCTAGCCAATTGTTCAACCAAAAATGTGAAATCGCTTTTTAATAAGGTGTTTTCTTTTTTGTTTTCCATATGACCCTGTCTTCTTTAAACCACTTATCAGAAGGTATAAGATATTGGCCCAATTGCTAATAATTCACGGTCATCAACAACTCCGACAATCTACGTATACGTGTTGGAGTTTTAATGTCCACAACATTGGCAAATAATCGGTCCAATTGTTTAGAACGGCGTAAATTAATTACGATCATCAACAACACTGGCGCTGCGATATTTTCCTCTGTTACTCTACATATGAGTCTTGGTGGTGTAATCGAAATTTAGTCACAAAATTCCGAATAGCCGCATTAGAAGCCTGTCACAAGACAATGTTGCCAAAATGAAACCTGTTCAAAAATACACCTAGAGTTTGCAAAAAACCGGTTTTAAAACACCCAAAACCGGTCGGTTTCGGTTCGGTTTTCGGTTTTTTTAAATAAAACTATTTTGATTTAAATTTGTAGTGAAATTTAGATAATTTTAATAAACCAAAGTATTTTCAATTTAATACTAAAATTCAGGAAAGTAATTCAGGTTTTTTAAATATGAGGGATTTCTTGAATAAGTCTTGTTTCTTTTAGAGAAGCTGCAGAGCCTTGTTTATATAATGTTTGCATCCGTGCGACAAATTGCTTCAGAATTTACATTTTCAAAGTCGATAGAAAGAAGCAATTCTTTCAACTTTTCATCGTCGCCATCTTCAAAATTGTCTTCGCTTTCGTCGGTTTCAAATTTTTCAACATCTGGATATATAACAAATTTTTCCTAAAAAACATCAATGACTACAAGATGATTTTCAGATCAAAATTTTATATTGACTGTTGCTCTATAGTACATGCTACGATGTTTGTATTAAGTGAAATATTAAACTCCATTAGCTTCTGTCTAATGGTTCCTTGCGTTTGCTTGGAATTACACGTTCCAAAAATACGGCTGAATCACAAATTATAAGATATACTGTCATATACCGTTTTCTCCTTGCATTTGTCCATTGTAAATCACCTTTTGTTTTTTCATTCTTCTAATGTTATTTCTGAATAATACCAACAAAAAATTATGAAAAATAAATAGCTAAAATCGCGGTTTTTTCTACGGTTTTCGGTTTCGGTTTTGAGGCATAAAAAACCGAGGTTTCGGTTTCGGTTAAAACCGAACTGCAAACCCTAAATACATCTGATACATATGACTCTGAGGCAACGGTATACTTAAAGGTGGGTGTCAGATGAGTATGTCTTTGCTGGTGTATAAAAATACGATTGAAGCACAACAAAAAACAATCAAATTTGATGACTTTAACACGATTCCATATTTATATCATCAAAATTATTAGGTTTTATTTGTTAATACATATAAAAAAATTTTAACTAAATTTTTCGAACGGAACTTTTTGAACGATTCGCATTAAATAATGATTTGAATGAATGACTTGCAGGATATAGTTAGAAGAGTTTAACCCGATCTTTTCCTTTTATTTCCAAAACTACAATAGGGATATTTACATGTTTATGTTTTTTCGACTGAGTCGGTTATAACAACTACAACTATTCGATATCGAAAGCACAGTTTTAGTCATAAACTTTCAGAGAAAAAATATATGTATGTTTCAGATCTGGAAACGCTTCAACAACAGGTAGGTGCAAAAATATAAATTTACTACAAAAAATCCTTTAAATATAAGTATGATAAAACTTAAATACACTTTAGAAATACAAAATATTTTAAAACATATCATTATTAAGCTGAATTTTATGTTATACCAAAAGTATTAAAAAAAAAGAATCTACATTTATTATTTAGAAATTAGTTTTGTCTCAAAAGAAATGGAGAAAATAGAAAAAAATTATTAAAAAAGAAAAAACTAAAGAAGACTTCCAGCAACGAATACATATCATTATTATATTCGAAGTATTACTTATGTATAGTTTGTAAATGTTAATTTTTTATTTAATTCTAAAAGCAAATTAAGATTTTATTAAAGGTTTTAATGGCCTATAAAATATAAATGTTAAAATAAAAAAAAAACTAAACTAAAACTCACTTTTTGGTAACTTAGGAAACCTTTTAAGGCTTAAAATAAAAATCTTATTTGAATAATGTGAGAAAAACTAATAATTACCATAGAAAAGGCTAAATGATAAATATATAAATGAATTATATAAATGTATGTATTATTGTTGAAATTAAATAAAATATATTGAAAGTTAATAAATATGAACATAATTAAAATAAACATATACAAAATTTAACATAATCAGAGGATTTTGGGAGAAAATTGGTAGAATTTCTACAGAAATAAGAATTTTCGTTATCAATAAAAAGATGAGTTATTCTCAAATTGAGAAATTACTTTCTTCAAATCATTATCAAATCTCATTGGTGAAGTTTTTTGATATGGGCAAATCCTAAAAACATTAAACCAAGGGCAAAATTTTAAAACGATTTTGTGTTTATGAAAAAATTTACCATATCTTTAGAATATAAAATGGATACAATTTTCCATTGCTCACTTCGTAAATGGCAGGTCTTTATTATTTATAAATTTTTCAAAGTAATAGTTTTTTCAAAAGTTCATAAAAATCGCAAAAACATACATTTAGGTATCAAGTTTCAGTAGAGGCTCAAAGTCAGCTTAATTTTCTACAATTAGATGTAAAAAACCAACCAATTAATTTAAATTGCTTAAAACGTTACCTTTTTAATACATATGGTTTGAAATCCATTGTTTTCCCCAGTTTGAAATTCACTCATTGAAACCAGTTTGATGGTCACTGCTGTTACATTTGTCAAAAAATACCGCCATTTTTTGCACATCTAGTCGTGACAAAAAATTTACAAGTTTACATAGCAATTTTCTACATTTATTTTGCATTTTCAAACTAAATTTTTATATCCGAGGAAAGTTGTTTATTTCAACTTCACTTTTATAAACAAAAATTTACAAATAATTAACTTTATACCACAATTTTTATTAATTATTTCCACTACTCTACTTTTAAACAAGCACTTGTTAACTGTTGCAAAAATTATTGACTCTCAGATAAACTTCCCAGTTTAAGAAGCTTTGCAAATAAATTTTACAGTTTGAGAAGCTATTGCTTGCAAAAAATAAACAAATTTCTCTAATGCTGCCATATTATTTCCCTATTTTTCTCAACATCCGTTAGCACGATATTGTTATGTTTGCTTAACTTTGACAAGTGGAAGATTTTGTTATACATTTTACTAATTTAATTAATTTTTGAAGAGGCCGGTGTAGAAGTATAGAAAACTTTTCTGTTATTCATTACTTAAATTGCAAACTGTTAACAGCAAATTTTCTACGTCGAAACTCTCTAAAGAGTTTAATTTTGTATAAACATATAGCAAAAATGGGTGACTGCGCCGCTGAAGTGGACTTGGACAAATGCTACGAAGTGATTAACGATTTGGTTAGCCAAGGAGGAGCTGTAAGTAAATATATATTTGGATTCATTTCAATATTTTTTGCTTTAATTGATTATCTTTTTATCGGAGCAGATAATTGCTAAGCGCCATGAAACCAGACAGGAATTCGTTACTAAACAGGGCGATATTGATTTAGTTACCGAAACGGATAAGGAAGTAGAACAGCTGTTAATGAATGGAATTCTAAAACACTTTCCAGATCACAAGTATGAGCTCATTATTTATTTTAAATTAAACAAAACAAACTTTTCAATATGTTGCAGAACGAAATTTATCTAACACTTGCATTAAGGGCATACTAATGAGATTTCAATTGCACTTCTAATATAAATGATTGCTTTGTTAGTGGCATGATTTGCAGGCACTCTTATTGCAATTTTGTAGATAACATTTTTCACTTATTATTTTTCAATATTTTTGCTTATGTATATCTA
This sequence comes from Stomorhina lunata, assembly GCA_933228675.1. Lineage (NCBI taxonomy): Eukaryota > Metazoa > Arthropoda > Insecta > Diptera > Rhiniidae > Stomorhina > Stomorhina lunata. The sequence continues at coordinate 11,453,214 of OW121742.1, read as the reverse complement.
AAATTCTACTAAGGACTGTTCTGACTAAAATTTGTAGTTGTATTAGGTTAGAAAGGCTTAGTCAGCGTTACTTGGATCCCAAAAGTGGTGGCTTATTTGAGCCACCCTCTTATGCTTTAGTAAATGAAACTATTATACTAATAGTATTTATGTTTAACAGAACAGAATAATCAAACAGAAGAGGGGTAAACAGATGAAAAGCTCAGAGACTTATTAAGGCGGGACAAAAACAATGGAGGTGTTTAACGCTCAAATATTAACCCGGAAGCTGTGAAAAGTCTGCTATTACGTCGTTTCATCATTTATAACACAACATTTATATTTTTCTTATGAAATTTAACTTTTTTTGCTCGTTTTGCTAAATTTTTTATTGAATTGAATGATCTGAAGCTTTTTTATTTACAAAAGTATTAGAGCATTTAACCGTAGCAGCTGTTTTTCTGATAGAAGTGTCAGATACTCTTCAGAAGAGTTGCTCGACTTACATATTTTGTTTTACCAATACCTGTGGAAACTTTTTCTTCCTAATCCTGGTTTGCTTTATATGCTTAGGTCTTCCTTATACTGTTTAATATGTCATGAGATTTTTTTGTTATTTTTTAAAAGTCCATAATTTGAAAATTTTTTCGGAACGTTTCTTACTTTCAACTCGTAGGTCTAAAGAAAAAGTTATTTTCCTACTTTTTTTTTTAATAAATCCAAGTCATTTATTCATATCTTTTTGTTTCAGATTCATCGGCGAAGAGGAGAGCAGCGCTGAAGGTGCTCCCCACAAGCTCACCGATGCACCCACTTGGATTATTGATCCTGTCGATGGTACCATGAATTTTGTTCATGCCTTTCCTCACTCTTGCATTTCGGTTGGTTTGGTTGTAAACAAGGTTACAGAATTGGGTATCATTTTTAATCCAATGCTAAATCAACGTTTTACGGCACGCCGTGGTCAGGGTGCTTATTACAATGGCAAATGTATAAAAGCCAGTGGCCAAAAAGAACTATCAAAAGCTCTTATAACCTCAGAATTTGGCACCTCACGAGATCCGGAGAAATTGGCTACAGTTATAGAGAATTTTACTAATCTGGCGAACAAGGCTCATGCGTAAGAATAAATCAAAAGATTATATTTCATTATCAAAATTTTTTCTAGAGACAAATTTTTATTATAAAAATTTTTTCTAGAGAATATTTTTCATTAACAAAATATATATATATAGAAAAATTTTCATTATCAAAATTATTAATTTAGAAAAATTTTGTTATATAGAAAAATTTCATTATCAACAATTTTTTCTATGGAATATTTTCAGTATCGAATTTATTTCTATAGAAAAATTTTCATTATCAAAATTTTTCATTAACAAAATTTTTTCATTATCAAAATTTTTCATTAACAAAATTTTTTCATTATCAAAATTTTTCATTAACAAAATTTTTTCTATAGAAAAATTTTCATTATCAAAATTATTCCTTTAGAAAAATTTTGTTATATAGAAAAATTTCATTATCAACAATTTTTTCTATAGAATATTTTCAGTATCGAATTTATTTCTATAGAAAAATTTTTATTATCAAAATTCTATAAAAAAAATTCATTATCAAATTATTTCTATAGAAATTTTTTTTTTAAATTTTTATTAAAAAAATAAAATTTTTTATTATAGAAAAATTTTTATTATCAACATTTTTTTCTATATAAAAATTTTTATGATCAAAATTTTTTCTATAGAAAAATTTTTATTAAATTTTTTATATAGAAAAATTTTTATTATCAACATTTTTTTATTTTCAAAATTGTTTCTATAGAAACATTTTTATTATTCAATTTTTTTCTAGAGAAAAATTTTTATTTTAAAAATCTATTTTCTATAGAAAAATTTTCACTATCAAAATTTTCTTTATAGAAAAATTTTTATTATCAAAATTTGTTCTATAGAGAAATTTTCATATTATTTTTTCTATAGAAAAATTTTCATTAAATTTTTTATATAGAAAAATTTTCATAAATTTTTTATATAGAAAAATTTTCATAAATTTTTTCTATAGAAAAATTTTCAGAAAATTTGTTCTATAGAGAAATTTTTATAATATTTTTTCTATAGAAAAATTTTCATTAAATTTTTTCTATACAAAAATTTTCATTAAATTTTTTATATAGTAAAATTTTCATAAATTTTTTATATAGAAAAATTTTCATAAATTTTTTCTATAGAAAAATTTTCAGAAAATTTTTTCTATAGAAAAATTTTCAGAAAATTTTTTCTATAGAAAAATTTTCAGAAAATTTTTTCTAAAGAAAAATTTTCATAAAATTTTTTCTATAGAAAAATTTTCATAAATTTTTGCTATAGAAAAATTTTCATAAATTTTTGCTATAGAAAAATTTTCATAAAGTTTTTTCTATAGAAAAATTTTTATAAAATTTTTTCTATAGAATAATTTTCACAGAATTTTTTCTATAGAAAAATTTTCATAAAATTTTTTCTATAGAAAAATTTTGATAACATTTTTTCTATAGAAAAATGTTCATAAAATTTTTTCTATAGAAAAATTTTTCTATAATTCTATAATTTTCATTATCAAAATTTTTTCCATAGAAAAATTTTTACTATCAAAATTTTTTTATAGAAAAATTTTCATTATCAAAATTTTTTCTATAGAAAAATTTTAATATCAGAATTTTTTTGTATTAAAAAATTTTCATTATCAAAATTTTTTCTTTAGAAAAATTTTCATCATCAAAAGTTTTGCATTCATTATTAAAATTTTTTTAATTGAAAAACTTTAATTTTAAAATTTTTTCATTTCAAAAATTTTTTTATAGAAAATTTTATTACCAAAGTTTTTTTTATAGAAAAATTTTTGTTATCAAAATTTTTTCTATAGAAATATTTTCATTAACAAAATTTTTTCTATTGAAATATTTTCATTAACAAAATTTTTTTATAGAAAAATTTTCATTACCAAATTTTTTTGTTTGAAAAATTTGTATTTTCAAAATTTCTTAAAAAAATTCTTCCTTTTTTTAAAAAATTATTATTGTCTCTTCCTAGCCTGCGAGTTTTCGGCTCTGCTGCCCTCAACATGGCTATGGTTGCCCTAGGGGGAGCCGACGCAAACTATGAATTTGGGATTCATGCCTGGGATGTTTGTGCTGCCGACATTTTGGTGCGTGAGGCAGGAGGTGTCGTAATTGATCCTGCTGGTGGTGAATTCGATTTGATGAGCAGACGTGTATTGGCAGCTGCTACTCCAGAGTTGGCTGAAGCTTTAGCGAAAAGTTTAAAACAATATTATCCTATGCCCAGAGATGATTAGTTTTTATAACAATAACTTCTATTTTCATCTAGTCCAGTGAAATAAGGCCAAAACTTATACTAAAAAACCAAAAACACGTGACAAAATTTATATAAAAAAAAAACGCTAAAAGCTTTTTAAAAATTCTAAAGAAAAGCTGTTAAATAAGTAATTAAATATATTTTTTATTTGTTATAAATAAAACTATGTCATTCCTGTTAATAAAGCATTTGTTTTTTTAATATAAATAAATTATTTTTAATTCAAATAAACCCTTCACTAGGCTTCTCTTCAACACTTTGACATTATATTCGACATTATAGATGTAAAAGCACTTAACTAAATAACAGGATATTCAATTGTTTTTAAAAAAAGTAAATAAATAAACACATATAAATAGTAAAATTACCCAAATAAAACATTTTCTATAGAAAATTTTTCGTTATAAAAATTTTCCTGTAGTAAATTTTTCGTTATAAAAGTTTTTCTACATAAAATTTTTCGTTATAAAAATTTCTCTATAGAAAATTTTTTGTTATAAAAATTTCTCTATAGAAAATTTTTTGTTATAAAAATTTTTCTATAGAAAATTTTTCGTTATAAAAATTTTTCTATAGAAAATTTTTCGTTACAAAAATTTTTCTATAGAAAATTTTACGTTATAAAAATTTTTCTATAGAAAATTTTTCGTTATAAAAATTTTTCTATAGAAAATTTTTCGTTATAAAAATTTTTCTATAGAAATATTTCTATAGAAAATTTTTCGTTATAAAAATTTTTCTATAGAAAATTTTTCGTTATAAAAATTTTTCTATAGAAAATTTTTCGTTATAAAAATTTTTCTATAGAAAATTTTTCGTTATAAAAATTTTTCTATAGAAAATTTTTCGTTATAAAAATTTTTCTATAGAAAATTTTTCGTTATAAAAATTTTTCTATAGAAAATTTTTCGTTATAAAAATTTTTCTATAGAAAATTTTTCGTTATAAAAATTTTTCTATAGAAAATTTTTCGTTATAAAAATTTTTCTATAGAAAATTTTTCGTTATAAAAATTTTTCTATAGAAAATTTTTCGTTATAAAAATTTTTCTATAGAAAATTTTTCGTTATAAAAATTTTTCTATAGAAAATTTTTCGTTATAAAATTTTTTTTATAGAAAATTTTTCGTTATAAAAATTTTTCTATAGAAAATTTTTCGTTATAAAAATTTTTCTATAAAAAATTTTTCGTTATAAAAATTTTTCTATAAAAAATTTTTCGTTATAAAAAATTTTCTATAAAAAATTTTTCGTTATAAAAATTTTTCTATAGAAAATTTTTCGTTATAAAAATTTTTCTATAGAAAATTTGTCGCTATAAAAATTTTTCTATAGAAAATTTTTCGTTATAAAAATTTTTCTATAGAAAATTTTTCGTTATAAAAATTTTGCTATAGAAAATTTTTCGTTATAAAAAATTTTCTATAGAAAATTTTTCGTTATAAAAAATTTTCTATAGAAAATTTTTCGTTATAAAAATTTTTCTATACAAAATTTTTCGTTATAAAAAAAAAAAAAATTTCGTTACAAAAATTTTTCTATACAAAATTTTTCGTTATAAAAATTTTTCTATACAAAATTTTTCGTTATAAAAATTTTTCTATAGAAAATTTTTCGTTATAAAAATTTTTCTATAGAAAATTTTTCGTTATAAAAATTTTTCTATAAAAAATTTTTCGTTATAAAAATTTTTCTATAGAAAATTTTTCGTTATAAAAATTTTTCTATACAAAATTTTTCGTTATAAAAATTTTTCTATAGAAAATTTTTCGTTATAAAAATTTTTCTATAGAAAATTTTTCGTTATAAAAATTTTTCTATAGAAAATTTTTCGTTATAAAAATTTTTCTATAGAAAATTTTTCGTTATAAAAATTTTTCTATAGAAAATTTTTCGTTATAAAAATTTTTCTATAGAAAATTTTTCGTTATAAAAATTTTTCTATAGACAATTTTTCGTTATAAAAATTTTTCTATAGACAATTTTTCGTTATAAAAATTTTTCTATAGACAATTTTTCGTTATAAAAATTTTTCTATAGAAAATTTTTCTATAGAAAATTTTTCTACAGAAAATTTTTCGTTATAAAAATTTTTATATAGAAAATTTTTCGTTATAAAAATTTTTCTATAGAAAATTTTTCGTTATAAAAATTTTTATATAGAAAATTTTTCGTTATAAAAATTTTTCTATAGAAAATTTTTCGTTATGAAAACTTTTCTATAGAAAGTTGTTTGTTATAAAAAATTTTTCGTTATAAAAAATTTTTCGTTTTAAAATGTTACTTTAGAAAATTTGTTGTTATAAAAAAGTTTCTTCAGAAAATTTTTTTATAAAAAAAATGAATTCGCCTTAAAACAAACATTTGAAAATGATTTAGTTTTGTGGTTTGAGTATTTACTAATTGATTCAGAAAACGGAAAGAAATTGATAGTCGTTGAGCAAAGCGAATTAAAAAATTCACTTTGTAAAGCCACTTTCTGATATTATATAATACAATATAGACGTAAAAAAGACTTACCTAAATAACAGGATCTTCAACAGATTTACTAAATTGAATTTAAAGGGTAATACAAACTTACACTTTTTTATGCTTTTAATGAACAAGATTAAATTATTTTACAATTGCTTTTTACCTAATTTTTCATATATCAAATATTATAAAATAAGGCTTTTAATTAATAGAAGAGCTTAATTGCATTATATTGGTAATTCGCCTTTATTTCAATGCAACTTTTTTCGAATGTTTTTAACACATAAACGCACACACATGCATACAAATTTTACTCATCAAAACACACACGTACAGAGAAATTTTTACATTTTATCATAACAACAAATTTTATTTTGACCAATTTTAACTGCCCAGCGGAGCACCCTCTGGTCAAACAAACATAAACAGCCTAAACGACATTCACACGAACAAAATTGAGACATTTTAAACATTCGTTTTAAACTTAAGCGACTTTTTTTATTTTCTTCTTCTAACAGACATTTACTTTAACATTAAATTTTTAAGAACCTTACGATTATATTTCACGACAATTTACTTCTAATATTTTTATATTTTTATGCAACTTTTTGCTAAAATTTTATTAAACACTAACCCACAAACACTTTTTATTAATTTCACTTAATTTTTCTAAGAATTATGGCTTTTTTTTATTAAATTTACACAAATTTTCACGGAGACGTTTCTAAAGTAGGTCGCGCACTTGTTGAGAAGATAAATAACACTATCCAACTAATTCGCCTAGATCACACAGACGGATGTTGCAAAAACAAAATCTTAGCTTTTTACACTAACACACTCACAGGTATCCATTTCAAAGCGAATTTCTAAATTCGCCTACCACCAAAAGAGTTGTAAAAGGGCGCACAAGACATATGCAACTCTGTGCCAGAATTGGGGTTTTAACCCCTTTGAGACTTGAAGATTTTTATAACGACAAATTTTTATATCGAAAAATTTTTTAAAGACAAATTTTAACAAAAAATTTTTACAACTAATAATTTCCTATATAAAAATTTTCTAAGATTTCTAAAACGAAAAATTTTCTATAGAAAAATTTTTATAACGAAAAATTTTCTATAGAAATATTTTTAATTTCTACAAAAAAATTTTCTTTGGAAAAGTTTTTGTGACGAAAAGTTTTCTATGGAAAAAGCTTTTATGACGAAAACTTTTCTATAGCGAAATTTTTACAAAGAAAAATTTTTTATAGAAAAATGTTTATAACAAAATACATATTTTCCGTAGAAAAATTTTTAAAATGAAAAATTTTCTATAGAAACATTTTTATAGCTGAAAATTTTTTATAGATAACTTTTCTTAACAGAAAATTTTCTATAGAAAAATTTTTATAACCAAAAAATTTTCCATAGAATATATGCGAAAAATTTTCTTTACAAACATTTTTATAACGAAAAATTTTCTAAAGAAAAATTTTCATAACGAAAAATTTTATAAAGAAACATTTTTATAACGAAAAATTTTCTACAAAAAATTTTTTATATAGAAAATATAGAAAAATTTTTGTAACGAAAAATTTTCTATAGTTAAATTTTTATAATGAAAACTTTTCTTTAGAAAAATTTTGATAACGAAAAATATTCTATAGAAAAACGGATATAACAAAAAATTTTCTGTAGAAGAATTTTTCTAACAAAAAATTCTCTATAGAAAAATTTTTATAACGAAAAATTTTCTATAGAAAAATTTTTATATCGAAAAATTCTCTATAGAAAAATTTTTATGACGGAAAATTTTCTATGAATAAATTTTAATGGATAAAAATTTTCTATAGAAAGTTTTTCTGACAAAAAATATTCTATAGACAAGTGTTTATAACAGAAAATTTTCTATGGTTAAATTTTAATAAAAAAAAAAAAATTTCTACATAAACATTTTTATAATGAAAAATTTTCTTAAGAAATTTTTTTATAACGAAAAATTTTATAAATAACCTTTTTTTAACGAAAAATTAAGGAAAATTAATTATAGGAACTTTTTTATAACTAAAAATATTAATACCGAAAAATTTTTAAAACGAAAAATTTTCTATAGAAACATTTTTATAACGAAAAATTCTCTATAGAAAAAATGTTGTTACAAAAAAAAAAAAAAAAATTTATAATGTAAAATTTTCTATAGACAAATAAATAATTATTTATATCCGGAAATTATAGATAAGTTTTTATAACAGAAAATTTGCTATGGATGAATTTTAATAAAAAAAATTCTACAGAAAAATTTTTGAAACGAAAAATTTTCTAAAAAAATTTTTTATAATGAAAAATTTTCTAAAGAATTTTTCTATCAAAAATTTTTGGTTATAAAAATTTTCTAAAGAATTTTTCTATCGAAGATTTTTGGTTATACAAATTTTTCTATAGAAAATTTTTCGTTGTACAAATTTTTCTATAGAAAATTTTTCGTTATTAAAATTTTTCTGTAGAAAAGTTTTCATTATAAAAATGTTCCTCTAGAAATTTTTTCGTTTTAAAAATGGTATTTTATAAAATGTTTCGTTATAAAAATGATTTTTTTGTATTAAATGTTTCGTTATAAAAAGTTTCTTTAGGAAGTATTTCGTTATAAAAATGTTTCTGCAGAAAATTATTTTTTATTAAAATATAACCATAGAAAATTTTCTGTTTTAAAAACTTATCTATAGAAAATTTTTCGTTATAAAAACTTATCTATAGAAAATTTTTCGTTACAAAAATTTTTCTGTAGAAAAAATGTTTCTCATTAAAATTTATTTGTTGAAAATTTTCTGTTATCAAAATACTTCTATAGAAAATTTTTCGTTATAAAAATTTTTCTATAGAAATTTTCGTTATAAAAATGTTTCTAAAAAAAATTGTATGTTATAACAATTTCGCTATAGAAAATTTTTCGTTATAAAAATTTGTTTCCATACAAAATTTTTCGTCACAAAAATTTACCCAAAGAAAATTTTTCATCACAATAATTTTTTCATAGAAAATTTTTTGTCACTAAAATTTTTCTATAGAAAATTTTTCGTTACAAAAAATTTTCTATAGAAAATTTTTCGTTACAAAAAATTTTCTATAGAAAACTTTTCGTTACAAAAAATTTTCTATAGAAAATTTTTCGTTACAAAAAATTTTCTATAGAAAAATTTTTATAACGAAAAATTTTCTATAGAAAATTTTTTGTAACGAAAAATTTTTCTATAGAAAAATTTTCGTTATAAAAATTTTTCTATAGAAAATTTTTCGTTATAAAAATTTTTCTATAGAAAATTTTTTGTTATAAAAATTTTTCTATAGAAAATTTTTTGTTATAAAAATTTTTCTATAGAAAATTTTTCGTTTTAAAAATGTTTCTATAGAAAATTTTTCGTTATAAAAATTTTTCTATAGAAAATTTTTCGTTATAAAAATTTTTCTATAGAAAATTTTTCGTTATAAAAATTTTTCTATAGAAAATTTTTCGTTATAAAAATTTTTCTATAGAAAATTTTTTGTTATAAAAATTTTTCTATAGAAATTTTTTCGTAAAAAAAATTTTTCTATAGAAATTTTTTCGTAAAAAAAATTTTTCTATAGAAAATTTTTCGTAAGAAAAATGTTTCAGTAGAAAATTTTTTGTTATGAATAAATTTCTATAGAAAGTTTTTCGTATGTATCAATAAAAATGTTTTCGTTTTTTTGTTACAAAAATTGTTCGATATAAACGTTTGTCGCTTTAAAAATCTTCAAGTCTCAAAGGGGTTAAAACCCCAATTCTGGCACAGAGTTGCTTATGTCTTGCGCGCCCTTTTACAACTCTTTTGGTGGTAGGCGAATTTATAAATTCGCTTTGAAATGAATACCTGTGAGTGTGTTAGTGTAAAAAGCTAAGATTTTGTTTTTGCAACATCCGTCTGCATAGTTTTCTTTATCTCCTCAACAAGTGCGCGACCTACTTTAGAAACGTCTCCGTGAAAATTTGTGTAAATTTAATTAGAAAAGCGTTAATGTTTGTAAAAATCAAATGAAGTTATTAAAAAGTGTTTGTTGAGTTAGTGTTTAATAAAATTTTATCAAAAAGTTGCATAAAAGTTTACTTCTAATATTTTAATATTAGAAGTAAATTGTCGTGAAATATAATTTTAGAGTAAAAAGAAAATAAAAAAAGTCGCTTAAGTTTAAAACGAATGTTTAAAATGTCTGAATTTTGTTCGTGTGAATGTCGTTTAGGCTGTTTATGTTTGTTTGACCAGAGGGTGCTCCGCTGGACAGTTAATATTAGTCAAAGTAAAATTTGTTGTTGTGCTAAAATGTAAAAATTTTCCGGCCCGTGTGTGTTTTGATGAGTAAATTTTTTGTGTGTGTGTGCATTTATGTGTGAAAAGCATTCGAAAAAAGTTGCATTGAAATAAAGGCGAATTACCAATATAATGCAATTAAGCTCTTCTATTATTTAAAGCTTTATTTTATAATATTTGATATATAAAAAAATAGGTAAAAGGCAATTGTAAAATAATTAAATCTTGTTCATTAAGAGCATAAAAAAATGTAAATTTGTATTACCCTTTAAATTCAATTTCGTAAATCTGTTGAAGATCCTGTTATTTAGGTAAGTCTTTTTTACATCTATAATGTATTATCTAATATCAGAAAGTGGCTTTACAAACAAAAGAGTAAATTTTTTAATTCGCTTTGCTCAACGACTATCAATTTCTTTCCGTTTTCTGAATCAATTAGTAAATACTCAAACCACAATTCTAAATCATTTTCAAATGTTTGTTTTAAGGCGAATTCATTTGTTTAAAAACAAAATTTATTAAAAGAGCTAATTCGACTTAAGACAAACAATTGATCATATTTCATTTCATGGTTTGTGTATTTACTAATTGCTTCAGAAAACGGAAGGAAATCGTTACTATTGAGAGGAATTAAATTAAAAAAAGGCAATCACTAATTATTAAGGCAAATATATGTAATTGAAACAAAAAATCTTTACAAAATTAAAGTTGAAAATACAATATAGTCGATTTTTCGTTATAAAAATTTTTATATTGAAAATTTATGTTTGTTTGGCCAGTTAAAATTGGTCAATGTAAAATTTGTTGTTATAATAAAATTAAATTTTTTTTTTTCGTTATAAACATTTTTTTCTAAAAATTTTTCTATAAAAAATTTTTTCTATAGAAAATTTTCCTTCTAAAAATTGTTCTATAGAAAATTTTTCGTTCTAAAAATTTTTCTATAGAAAACTTTTCGTTCTAAAAATGTTTCTGTAGAAAATTTTTCGTTCTAAAAATTTTTCTATAGAAAATTTTTTGTTTAAAAATTTTTTTATTGAAAAGTTTTTGTTCAAAAAAAAAAATTTTCATCATAAAAATTTTTAGTTATAATTACTTTTCGTTATTAAAATTTATCCATAGAACATTTTTCGTTATAAACATTTTTCTATAGAAAGTTTTTCGTTATAAAAATTTTTCTTACCAAAACTTATCTATAGAAAATTTTTTGTTATAAAAATTTTTCGATAGAAAAATTTTTCTATAGAAAGCTTTTTGTTTAAAAAATGTTTCTATAGAAAATTTTTCGTTAGAAAAATTTTTCTATAGAAAATTTGTCGTTATAAAAATTTTTCTATAGAAAATTTTTCGTTATAAAAATTTTTCTATAGAAAATTTTTCGTTATAAAAATTTTTCTATAGAAAATTTTTCGTTATAAAAATTTTTCTATAGAAAGTTTTTTGTTATAAAAATTTTTCTATAGAAAATTTTTCATTATAAAAATTTTTCTATAGAATATTTTTCGTTATAAAAATTTTTCTATAGAAAAATTTTTGTTATAAAAATTTTTCGTTATTAAAAAATTTTTCTGTAGAAAATTTTTCGTTGTTAAAAAATGTTTCTATAGAAAATTTTTCTTTATAAAAAAAATTTTCTATAGAAAATATTTTTTCTAAAAATTTTTCTATGGTAAATTTTCCGTTATAAAATTTTTTCTTCAGAAAAATTTATGTTATACAAATTTTTCTACAGAAAATTTTTCGTTGAAAAAATTTTTCTATACAAAATTTTTCGTTATACAAATTTTTCTATAGAATATTTTTCGTTATAAAAATGTTTCTATAGAAAATTTTTTTCTATAGAAAAATGTTCGTAGCAACAAGAAAATTTTTTTCTAAAGAAAAATTTTCGTAGCAACAAAATTTTTCTATAGAAAGAAAAATTTTCGTAGCAACAAAATTTTTCTATAGAAAAATTTTCGTTATAACAAAATTTTTCTATAGAAAAATTTTCGCGGTAACAAAATTTTTCTATAGAAAAATTTTCGCGGTAACAAAATTTTTCTATAGAAAAACTTTCGTTGTAAAAAAATTTGTCTATAGAAAAATTTTCTATGTAACAAAATTTTTCTATGGAATACTTTTCGTTATATTTTTTTTTTAATTCTAAAAATTTTTGTAAAGAAAATTTTTGGTTCTAAAAATTTTTCTATAGAAAATATTTCGTTATAAAAATTGTTCTATAGAAAATTTTTCGTTATAAAATTGTTTCTATAGAAAATTTTTTAATATATACATTTTTCGTAATAAAAACGTTTTTCAACTGAAAAAGTTTCGTTATATAAAAATTTTTCTATAGAGAATGTTTCGTTATGAAAAATATTTTCTAAAGAAAATTTTACATTATGAAAAAATGTTTTTATCAAAAATTTTACGTTATAAAATGTTTTCTATGGAATATTTTTTGTTACAAAAATCTCTGGTTATAGAAACTTTTTCGCTATAAAAAATGTTTCTACAGAAATTTTTTTAATATACAAATTTTTCTATAGAAAATTTTTCGATATAAAAATTTTTCTATAGAAAATTTTCGTCATAATAATTTTCAATAGAACATTATTTGCAAAAAAAAATTTTCTATAGAAAAGTTAGGTTATAAAACATTTTCGTTACAACAATTTTTTCATAAAAAGATTATCGTTGTAAACATTTTTTATAGAAATTATTTTGTTGTAAAAATTTTTCTATAGAAAATATTTCGTTATAAAATTTTTTCTATAGTAAATTTTTTGTTATAAAAATTTTACTATAGAAAATTTTTCGTTATAAAAATTTTTCTATAGAAAATATTTTTTTCTAAAAATTTTTCGTTATAAAAATTCTCTGTAAAAAATTTGTCGTTATAAAAATTTAGAAAATTTTTCGTTATAAAAATTTTTTTATACAAAATTTTTTGTTAAATAAATTATTTTTAGAAAAATTTTCGTTGTAAACTTTTTTTTATAGAAAATTTTTCGTTATAAAAATTTTTCTATAGAAAATTTTTCGTTCTAAAAATGTTTCTATAGAAAATTTTTTGTTATAAAATTTTTTGTTTAAAAAATGTAAAAAGTGTTTCTATAGAAAATTGTTTGTTAAAAAATTTTTTCTATAGAAAATTTTTCGTTAAAAAAATATTTCTATAGAGACTTTTTTGTTCTAAACATTTTTAAAAAATTATTTTTTAGAGATTTTTTCGTTATAAAAGTTTTTTATAGAACATTTTTCGTTCTAAAAATTTTTCTATAGATAATTTTTCGTTCTAAAAATGTTTCTATAGAAAATTTTTTGTTAACAAAAATTTTGTCATACAAATTTTTCTATAGAAAACTTTTCGTTATAAAATTTTTTTATAGAAAATTTTTCGTTACAAAAATTTTTTTATACAAAATTTTTCGTTACAAAAATTTTTTGTATAGATAATAGATTTATAGATTTTTCCGTAGAAAATTTTTCGTTACAAAAATTTTTCTATAATCCTTGATGAGGCAAAATTGCAATTTTTTTCATGTGATTTTCAAATGTTCTTTTATATTTTTAAAAGTTTTCTTAAGCGAATTTTAGAAATTTGCAATTTGGTGAATTATTACGAATGAAATAGGTATACAAACTCAAAAAAATTGGGTCGGTAGACCCAAATCTCTGCATTCGATATCAATCGAAATGTGAAATATTTTAGAAAAAATTGTGTTGCATACTTTTAGGATAATTAAAATATTATATAACATATAAAGTTCACTACATTGTAACTTATTTGTCAAAAGTTCTCTGATAGTAAAAGAATTTTATTTAATCTTAATGTTTTGAAAAACAAACGGATATGTTTAGATATTCAATTTATTAAACTTTATGCAAAATAATTCTTTTTGAAAATCCTTAAGGTATGTGACACGATATTTGCTTTAAAGTTTGAGTTTTCGATCGATATCGAAAGCGGCGATTTGACTCCTGATAAGAAAAAATGGAGAGATGGTCAGGTTCAAATTAAAATTTTTCGTTCGAAAAATTTTGATTTGACGCCGTTTATTATACGTAAGTCTGAAATTTTGGCAACTACTCACCTTTTACGGTTTAAATAAAACTTCATTTGTAATTTTATTTAATATTAGGATTATCACTTGATTTATAATTTTTATTTATTCCACATTTGTTTCTTGTTGTTGTTGTTGTTGTTGTAATGCTTATATTTTGTAAAATTTAATTAATTTTTAAATTTTCTTTATTTTTTTTTCATACCTTTAATTTATGATATAGATGATGAAAAACCAACAAATTTATTATTTATATATTTTCCATTTTTATATAAATTTGTTTTTAATTTGAAAGTTTAGTTGTTTTTTTTATTAAAGTTTTTAGACAAAAAGCGAGTTGATTTTTTTATTGTATTTGAAAAAAATAAAATATATTATTTTAAAATATTTAGACACAGTTTTTTTATAAGTTATAATATTTTTTTATAAACTATTTTATTTGATTTAATATTATATATAATTTTATATTTCATTTAACAGCGAGCACATTTCTGAATAGGAAAACTGATTTTTTTATTTTAAATTTAAAGCCCTTAAGTCGTTGCAAGTAGTCAAGCAAAGCAGCATTTGCAAATTGATATAGCAATTTAGCAATACAAGCTATCCTAACCGTTGTTTCATTTTGATATACCGTTTTACAAATGCTACCATGATAGACCCTTTGCAATGGATTTTGAACCGGGCTTATGTTTTTTATGTTAATATATTTTTATTTTAGTTTTTTTTTTTAATTTAATGTAAATTCTTTATTTTTACTACATTTTTGTTTTTTTCTTGTTTTATAATTATAACTTTATTTGTTTTTTAATTAAGAATATTTATTAAAAATTTATTTTTTTTTCTCAATTTTTACTCATAATTTTTATAAAAAATTTTAATATGAAAAAATTTTGTGTTGATTGGGTTTGTTTTTCAATAATTTTCTTTTTTAAAACTACAAATTAATATTTGCCTTGAATTTTCATTGATTTTTTTTAAATGTATAAGATTAAAATTTTTTTTTAAATGAAATTATTTGACACTTTTTTTCAGATTTTTTTAATTATAAAAAAAAAAAATTAAAACCCCTTTCTTAGCTGCACCCTTTCGAATTAAACCCTGACTTTTTATACTTTTTTCTAATTAATTGTAATTTAAAATCATTTTAATTTCATCTCATTTTAATATTCTTTTATTATCGAGCGCTCGATGCAAAAATTGAAATCTAAAAAAAATTTAATGCATACTTTAAGGAGCTCCGAAAAAATATGTATTATTCGCACTGGTCGGCGCAAAGACAACAGAACAAAAGAATAGTAGGCAGAGTTGCCGTTTTTTTATACTTTTTACTAAAACAAGTATTTTTTTAAATGTGTAGTTCTAACGTTTTAAAAAGAAAAAGTTTTCTACTCCATTTTTATTAAATATTTTTATCAAAAATTTTTCTATCGAAAATTTTTCTATAAAAAATTTTTCTATCGAAAATTTTTCTATAAAAAATTTTTCTATAGAAAATTTTTCTAACAAAAATTTTTCTATAGAAAATTTTTCTAACAAAAATTCTTCTTTCTTTGAAAAATTCTTCAATAGAAAATGTTTCTTTGAAAAATTCTTCAATAGAAAATTTTTTATCAAAAATTTTTCTATAGAAAATTTTTTTATCAAAAATTTTTCTGTAGAATATTTTTTTTATATTAAAAATTTTTCTATTGAAAATTTTTTTTATCAAAAATTTTTCTATAGAAAATTTGTCTATAGAAAATTTTTTTATCAAAAATTTTTCAATAGAAAATTTTTTTATCAAAAATTTTTCTACAGAAAATTTTTGTTATCAAAAATTTTTCTACAGAAAATTTTTGTTATCTAAAATGATTCTATAAAAAATTTTTTATCAAAAATTTTTCTAAAGAAATTTTTTTTTTATTAAAAAATTTTTTATAGAAAAATTTTTCATCGAAAAATTTTCTATACAACATTTTTTAACAAAATTTTTTCTATACAAAATTTTTTTATCAAAAATTTTTCTATAGAAAATTTTTTTTATCAAAAATTTTTTTATGAAAAATGTTTCTATACAAAATTTAATTATCAAAAATTTTTCTATAGAAAATTTAATTATCAAAATTTTTTCTATAGAAAATTTATTTATCAAAAATTTTTCTATAGAAAATTTTTTTATCAAAAATAGAAAATTTTTTTTATCAAAAATTTTTCAATAGAAATTTTTTTTTTATAGAAAAATTTTTCATCGAAAAATTTTCTATACAACATTTTTTAACAAAATTTTTTCTATACAAAATTTTTTTATCAAAAATTTTTCTATAGAAAATTTTTTTTTATCAAAAATTTTTTTATGAAAAATTTTTCTATACAACAACATTTAATTATCAAAAATTTTTTTATAGAAAAATTTTTCATCGAAAAATTTTCTATACATTTTTTAACAAAATTTTTTCTATACAAAATTTTGTTATCAAAAATTTTTCTGTAGAAAATTTTTTTTATCAAAAATTTTTTTATGAAAAATTTTTCTATACAAAATTTAATTATCAAAAATTTTTCTATAGAAAATTTAATTATCGAAAATTTTTCTATAGAAAATTTATTTATCAAAAATTTTTCTATAGAAAATTTTTTTATCAAAAATAGAAATTTTTTTTTATCAAAAATTTTTCAATAGAAATTTTTTTTTTATCAAAAATTTTTTTATAGAAAATATTTTATTAAAAATTTTTTTATAGAAAATTTTTTTATCAAAAATTTTTTTATAGAAAATTTTTTTATCAAAAATTTTTTATCAAGAATTTTTCTATAGAGAATTTTTTTAACAAAAATTTTTCTATAGAAAATTTTTTTTATCAAAAATTTTTTTATCAAAAATTTTTTTTATCAAAAATTTTTCTATAGAAAATTTTTTTATCAAAAATTTTTCAATAGAATTTTTTTATCAAAAGTTTTTCTATCGAGAATTTTTTTTATCAAAAATTTTTCTATTGAATATTTTTTTATCAAAAATTTTTCTATTGAATATTTTTTTATCAAAAACTTTTCTATAGAAAATTTTTTTATCAAAAATTTTTCTATAGAAAATTTTGTTATTAAAACTTTTTTATAGAAAAATTTTTTATTAAAAATTTTCCTATAGTTAATTTTTTTTATCAAAAATATTCTTACAAAAAATGTTCTATAGAAAATTTTTTTAATGAAAATTTTTCTATAGAAATTTTTTTTAATGAAAATTTTTCTATAGAAAATTTTTTTATCAAAAATTTTTCTATAGAAATTTTTTTTAATGAAAATTTTTTTATCGAAAATTTTTCTATGAAAATTTGTTTACCAAAAAATTTTCTATAAAAGATTTTTTATCAAAAAAATTTCTATAGAAAATTTTTTTATCAAAAATTTTTCTGTATAGAATTTTTTCATCAAAAATTTTTCTATAAAAAATTTTTATCAAAACTTTTTCTATAGAAAATTTTTTATCAAAAATTTTTCTATAGAAAATTTTTTTATCACAAATTTTTCTATAGAAAATTTTTTTATCAAAAATTTTTCTATAGAAAATTTTTTTATCAAAATGTTTTTTATAGAAAATTTTTTGTCAAAAATTTTCCTATAGAAAATTTTTTTAATCAACAATTTTTCTATAGAAAATTTTTTATAAAAATTTTTTTAACAAAAATTTTTCTATAGAAAATTTTTTATCAAAAATTTTTCTATAGAAATTTTTTTTATCAAATCTTTTTTTATAAAAAACTTTTCTATAGAAAATTTTTTTATCAAACATTTTTCTATAGAAAATTTTTTTATCAGAGATTTTTCTACAGAAAATTTTTTTATCAAAGATTTTTCTACAGAAAATTTTTTTTATCAAAAATTTTTCTATAGAAAATTTTTGTATCAAAAATTTTTCTATAGAAAATTTTTGTATCAAAAATTTTTCTATAGAAAATTTTTGTATCAAAAATTTTTCTATAGAAAATTTTTGTATCAAAAATTTTTGTTATATATTAGATTTATCTCTGTTGAAAAATTTTCCTCAAATATACACTGAACTTTTCATGAAACCCCCTAAAAGTATGCAACTTGATTAAATGCCTTAATAAATGAAGTAGTTTCCTTTTGTCGATTCCAAAATATTGAGATGTTTAAAATTACATAAATTTTTATAAAGCGAGGGCAAATTAAAAAGTTGAAATCATGATTTGCTTTTCTTAATTTTAATATTCCATGAATTTGTGCGTAATTTCAATTTGGAGTTTAGAGTAATAAAAGAATATTTTAAAACAAATTTAAATTATTTTATAACTCTTTCATTTTGTTATGAATCATTTTTTTATTGAAAAAATTTCATTATATCTAAAAGTTTTAGACTAAAACACCTAATTATTTTTACTATTTAGTTTTTTTTTTTGTATTATTATGTTTTATTATTAAATTTATTAAGGGGATTCACAAGATGTGCTATGAGATCATATTGGTAGTGGAAATTTCGACAAATTTTAAAACTGACTCGACTTTCGTATTTGTTTCAATTTGAAATGAGCAATTATTCATTTTGAAATGAGTAAATATTCAAATAGTATACTTTTAGGAGGTCCCTTAAAAATTGTATGGTTTTCTTAAGTTAATCAATTTATTTTGAAATTATTGATTAATTGATGATATATACTATTAAAATTAATAAAAAACACCGAACTATACAAACAGTCTTATAACAAGAGTCAAAGTCTCATCTTCGACTACGACAGTTTCGTACTAGATTAAAGAAATTGTGTTGATATTTTCATTGAAGAAAAAAAGTCTTTTCTTCTGCAATGAAAATATCAACACAATTTCTTTAATCTAGTACGAAACTGTTGTAGTCGAAGATGCAACTTTGACTCTTGTAATAAGACTGTATAGTATTCACACAAACGTTCGGCTGACTATACAAGTATGAACATTATCTCCACCTCCTAAAAGTATGCAATATAATTTTAATCTAATTTAGAGTGTTAGGTTTGGTTCGAATCATTTACTGAAATTTGCTGTTGTTTTTTAAAAGATTTCCAAATTTTTGAATATTACGACCTTATGATAATATGACCTAATAACACGTCTTGTGAAAGCTTTTATTATTTCTATTTAATTCAAGATATGAGTTTCGTATATCATGAACATATTTATAAACTAGATTTTGATTATTAAACTAAAGTTTTAAATAAAGGCTGAAAACGATAGGAAATTTTCTAAATTAAAATATTGAAATAATTTATAGAAATCTTTGGGTTATTCAGAAGTTCTAGTCTCCTAACTTTAATGAAGTTAATGTCAATTTAAAATTATCTCTAATTTAATTTTAATTTTAATTTAAGTTTTATTTTTTCATAATTTTAATCATAATATTAGTTTTACTTAAAATTTTACTTAACGTATGAATTAAATTCATTATTTGAACTTAATAAATTTTTTAGATTGGTTTCAATTTAATTGTCGAATATTTCTTTTTTTATAGACATAATAAATGTTAGCACCAATTAATTCAATGAATGCAACATAATTGATTGTACAATAAGGATTCTAGACAAAAACAAAAACTTGGGTAAAATAAAAAGATTTTTGTAAAGGATTAAAGAAGATTAGGGCTTATAATTTCTTTAATCTATTACAAATTTTTTGCAGATAAATGTGAAAGACGAAAAACGCCTTAAGTAAGATTGTTATTTATTATTACTTACAATTTAACCCCTAGTATTTAAGGATTTATATCAAACTTATATGTATCTCACTTTTTCGATTTCGTTAGTTTCGTCCTAGATTAAAGAATTTGTAAGATCAAAGACAATATATAAATATATTGCACTCCATAGATTTTTTCTTTAAAAAGTGAAATTTATATGGATAAAGAACAATAAAAAACACAAAAAGTACAAACAAACCTACATCCCATGAGCACGTGTGTGTGCCTTAGCTTTCTCTCATTGGATAATCGTCTCCATTAGTTGTTTCCGAATTAAAGTTAAAGTGATGTACTCTATTTTTATGGGACTTATCGATGGGACCATATGGCAAATCAGTGTTTAAAAGTTCAAAATCTTTATATTATTAAAAAAATTTTGAATTTTTTATTTCTTAATTTACCCAAGTTTTCAAAAGATTTTTGGTTTCAAAATAATTTTTTCTCTAACTTTCTTTTAAATAATCTTAGTTTTATGATAAATTTGGTTTTAACAACTTTTTATCGAGATTTTGTTTAAAAAACTTAAATATTTTTTTATTTTTTTCAATTTCTAAAAATTTTGTAATTTTTCAAAAAACTTAAAAATTTTTTGTTTGTTATAAATAATTATTTTTATGATTTTTGTGTACATTGATAATGGAAGGCTGTTTGTTTGAAAATGATTTTAAAAAGCCGTTTTTTTTTTTCAAATGGATGGAAGCTGAATTCTATATTAAAGGACAAGTTAAAAATGTTTTAAATAATACGAAAATTATAATAAAATAATAAAACTTCTTGATAATTTTCGTTAATTATAAACCCAAAATAGTGTAAATTTATAAATAATAAGTCTTTATACTTACCTCATTAATTGTTCTAGGCTCACAATTGCGACATTCATAACGAATTCAAATTTCACAGATTTTTAGAAAATCTTATTGCCTAATTTTAGGAGTTACAAAATAATAGATCTACTAGTGGTATCTTGTAATATGTACTTTTTTCTGAGATATTAATTCATTATTCGTAGACCCAAAACTCAATATAAATAACGACATAAATTTATAAATCAAATGTAGAATCATACTGGCCAACCGATGCTACACTCAGAAAAAAAATGAACTAATATATAGGAAAATTTACTAAATTTGAGGAAAAAATGGTTGTCGTATGGCGCCAAAGCCGTTTTTTACAGCAATTGAGTAAAAAAATTCCTTAATTCCAGGAAAAAAATTTCCTTAAGTTTTTGACAAAATTCCTTATATCAAACAAATTTTAACTTAAATCAAATAAAATTTAACTAAAAACTTGGAAAAAAAAATTACTATAATTTTGTTCATATTTTATCTGAAAACTTCTTAAAAAGAACTAAATATTTCCTTTAATTTAGTTCAGATAAATATTTAGCAATGCTTTAATTAAGGAAATTTTTCCTTCATTTTAGTTAAAAGATAATTTATTTTTACTTAAAACAAGTAAAAACTGCAGTAAACTTATGATCAAATTTTCTACAATAGTAGAAAAAGATTACAGAAATTCAGTAAATATTTATTTTGATCTTATAAAAAAATTATAATTTTTAGGAAATATTTTCCTTAAAAGTGGGAAAAACAGTCAGAAAATAAATAAGTTTAATCCTTGTATTTAGTAAAATATTCATTCTCAGTATAAAATATTTTCTACATTAATAAAACTTATTTCTAGTTTTCAGTAAATTATATACTTATCTGAATTTTATATCTCCTAAATTATACAAAAAAACTAAAATTAAATAAAATTATTTCCTAAAAAAATGTATCCCCTTTATAAAATAAAAGTATAAAAAATGGTACAAAATATTTTTATTGATATTTTTCATAATTTTTCAAAAATATTTTAAAAATACATATACATAATTAAATAAAAAAATAATATTTAAATTTACATCAATTTTTACATTTACTTATACATATTAAAGTGCACCTTATTTTTTTAAATTTTACCTTAATTTTCACTAAGAAATGTTTTTCTTAACAAAATAATATGTTAAAAAATAAGTTCCGCATCCGCCCCCAAACAGTAAAATTAGTTCTTATGGGAAAAAAAATGGGAGTATTTTTGGAAATTACAATCGATAACAACTTTTGTAAAAAATACAATAAATTTAAAGTCATAGAAATAAAATTGAATGATGTAGTTTTGTAATTTTCCCCCATTCGTATTTAAGAAAGATTCTTCAAATTAAAATAAATTTGGACAATGGCTTAATGTATTTTATTACACATTCTTTGCCATTAAATATTTGATCTTCTTTTACAAGTTTAAGAATTAATTTATTTGAAAATGTAATATAAACTTCAATATGAAAGCATTTTGGTCCAAGTTGAGAGTTAATGGAAAAAAGATATGGATTTATATGAATATATGTATTTATTAATGATGACAAATTTTATAAGGTAGATAAATAAAAAAATCGTACTTCAGAATTAACTGCAGTATAATACATTAAAAGGAATAAATCCTTTTTATAGTCAAATTGTTATTTACTTTGATAAAATAACATGGAAGGGACGCTCTTTGTGACGCACGGCATCTTTGGCTACGGAACACTAAAGGTCCTTAGTCTTCCCAATTTAACTAATCCAAGGTCATTTTGCAAAAAATATAAAATATAGTATAGGTGTTTAATATATATTTTTTAATATTTTTTATTTAGAGCATACAGTTAGGGAAAATAAACTAGTAAAATACATTATTTATTTTTATTATTACTAAATCGAACAAATGTAAGAAAATAAAGCTTAAAATTTAATTTTGTTAAATGTAACAAATAGTTGTTTGGTATAAATTTTGTTCATATAGCCCAACACTTTTATCAACACATGTCCATTGCCGACAATCTGACCTGGTTCGGTTTATATTCGTCCATCTGATGGTCAATGAACATGAGTTAATAAAAGTGTTTGGCTAAAGGAGCACAATTTATACCAAACAATAATTTTTTAGTTTTACCTAAATTTTTTTCGATTTTGTATTAATAAATAATGTGTTAAATTTTGCCCCTTACTATATGCCCTGCCACTTTAAAACACCTATACGATTTTTTTAATTTTAGATACTTATCAATGCATTACGCAAAAGCTCAATCTAAAAATGTATTTACCTTAATACTTGCCCATTAATTTTATATAATAGAAATTGTACCTAAATCCAAAAACTTTACATTTAGAAGATCGCTTTTGGGGTTGTTTAAATCTATTTTCTTAAAATTTGATATTGAACTATGATATTTACTATGTATATAACAATGTCCTGGCAAACATTAAAAAACGACCCACCCTAATATAAAACTGAGGAGACAGTGTTCTTAAGGCATCACTTACATGGTTTGTTCCTCAAAAAGTTGATCAGCAGGGAAGTCCGATGCCCTTTTTTCATTTGAAAAAACGTTGTTAGTTCCTAATGTATCCTCTGTATATAAAGTCTGGACTTAACATTGATTGATAGCTAACTAATTTTATAGGTGCAATCTTTATATTTATACTGAATTTTAGTGGTTTCTGAGAGTGTTTTTTTATAAAAGTTTTAGTCAAATATGGACCGATTTCTAAAAAATTAAATGAACTGAATAGTTGGACGGATGCAAACCCCCAATGTTTTCGTAAGTTTTTTATGTGGGAGCTATGGTCAAATGGTGACCAATTGCGACAAAATGTTGCACTCTAGCTGGCATTGACATAAAACTTTGTTTTGCTTAATTTAGTGGCCATAGCTTATATACTTTATCATTTATTGGCATTTAAATATATTTTAGGAGGAATATAGGCTGCTTCAGTTAGTGTTTTGTATGGGAGCTATGTTTATATATGACCTAGTGCTTATATAAAACTTCTTAATACTAAATGTTATCAACATACCTGTTATAATTTGTTATTTATTAGCAAATATGCGATAAGTTTCGTCAAGGTTATACGGGAGCTATGGTCAAATGTATACCGATTTCGCTCAAATTCAGTTCCAAATGAATAATGTTTTCGCCAAGTTTCAGTAATCTAACACCTTTTGTTTAGGCCCTTTGGTGCCTTAAATAGACAGGCGGTCATCGCTCGGCCAACCGGCTAAATAATCGTGCCAAGTGGCACTTTTGCAGAAGATAACAAACAAAAATATTAAATTAAAGTCATAATGTATAAGACATGAATAGACTTACCATTATATGGATATAGATATCCAACCGCATCTTATAAAGCAGTCTTAAACAGTATCAAGAACATTATAAAATGTTCCTTAGAATACCCTTACTGCTAAAAACGAATGCAGTGTTATGATTTAAAATACATCTATAATTTAATTTTTTCTTACCTCTCGCTTTAAATTGTCATCTCCTTGTTGATTTTCCAGTATCAGCAATGCCTCTAAATTGCTTCCTCACTAATATTTTCTTTTGGTGTGTAAAACAAATCAACTTCCATTACTTATGGAATCTAATGGTGGAAGTAACAAACACATAATTTTTGGCACAAATTCTAGTCGAACTTTAATTTTTTATAACACAAATATATTTTTATCACAAATATAAAACAATAGCGCGGTTTATAACGAAATTTGTACAAAAAATAACACGCACTAAAATTGAAAATAAATTATAAATGAAAATAATTTATTGACATTTATTTTTCAATATATGAACTAATTTTTAGGAAATTATTCCTTAATATAAGTATATATTATTCAAGAAGTTATTACAATTTTACTCTTTATAAAAAAAATTTCCTAATTACTTCATAAATTTGAACATGATTTATTCTGATTTATCTGAACTAATTTTTAGAAAAATTTTCTTAAATATAAGTATATAACTTTCAATAAATTATTACATTTTTACTTATTATAAGAAAATTGTATACTATTGGACATTGTAATTTGTCTGAACTAATTTTAAATAAATTTTCCTTAAAATGTAGAAAGTTTTCTAAATTTAAGTATAACTTTTTAGTAATTAGGAAAATAATGTACTTAAATTTACGACAACAACTTCCAGATTTTAAGTAAGTTCAATTTTATGAACTATTTTTGAGTAAATCATTTACTCAATCAAATTTTTTGAACTAAAGTCAATATTACCTTGTTTTACGATGTGATGAACTAAAATTTACGACATATTTACTAGTTTTTAACAAAAATTTCCCTAAAATAAATAATATTTTACAAAATTCTTCCAATTTTTCTATGGAAAAATGTTAACTATTTTTTAGTATATGAACTATAAATTTTTTATTTAAATGTTGTATTTTTTACTGGAATGTAACAATTTTTCCTAGTTTTGAGTAAAAATTTACTCTGAATAAGGAAATTTTTTTACTATTTTCAAGGAATTATTTTTCCTCAAATTTAGTACATGTCTTTTTTCTGAGTGTATAAAGCTTTCCATGTAAGAACTAGAATTACTCTCTATAATACGCTTATACTCAGAGGTCGGTACAAAGAGATCAGAACAAAAAAGTCGTCGACAGAGTTGCCGTTTTTGAACTTTCAACTAAAATTTTTTTATCAAAAATTCTTCTGTAGAAAAATTTCGTACAAAAATTTTTCTATAGACAATTTTTTTTTGTCAAGAACTTTTCTATAGACAATTTTTTATCAAAAATTTTTCGTTTAAAAATTTTTTGTTTAAAACTTTTTCTACAGAATTTTTCTTATCAAAAACTTCTCCATAGAAAATTTTTTTATCAAAAATTTTTCTTTAGAATTATTTTTTTGTCAAAAATTATTCTATAGAATTTTTTTATCAAAAATTTTCTATGGAAAATTAATATTTCTATAGAAAAGTTTTATTTTTCTATGGAAAATTTTTCTATAGAAATTTTTTTTATCAAAAATTTTTCCATAGGAAATTTTTTTATCAACAATTTTGCTATAGAAAATATTCTTATCAAAAATTTTTCTCTGGAAAATTTTTCTATAGAAAATTTTTATTTTTCTATAGAAAATATTTTTATCAAAAATTTTTCTATAGAAATCCTTTTTATCAAAAATTTTCTATAGAAAATTTTTTTATCAAAAATTTTTCTAAAGAAAATTTTTTTTATCAAAAATTTTCTATAGAAAATATTTTTATCAAAAATTTTCTATAGAAAATATTTTTATCAAAAATTTTCTATAGAAAATATTTTTCTATAGAAAATTTTCTTATCAAAAATTTTTCAACAATTTTTCTATAGAAAATTTTTTCATCAAAAATTTTTCTGTAGAAAATTTTTTTTCAAAACTTTAGCTATAGAAAATTTTTTTATCAAAAATTTTTCTGTAGAAAAGTTGTTTATCAAAAATTTTTCTATAGAACATTTTTTTATGAAAAATATTTCTGTGGAATTTTTTTTATCAAAAATTTGGCGGTGAAAAATGAGCACGTGTATGTGCCTTAGCTTTCTCTATTGGATAATCGTCTTCATTAGTTGTTTCCGAATTAGAGTAAAAGAAGGGATGGCAAAGGAGAAAAGGAAGTGCTACCTCTGTATATTATAGAGTCTTTGATTTTACTAACTTGGGTTTTATTATAAATGAAGTAAATAAAACATAACCTAAAAACCAAAGAAATAATAAAACTCATAATATTTAAATTTTCTTTTTAAAAAATTAAACATTAAAAAATTTATTTACAAATTATGAAATTACTTTCGTTTGTTTTTGTTGCTGTTGCAAAAAAAAAAAGTTTTAAATCAAAAAAATTAAGTTAAAAAATTTAAAATTTTTCGTTATCGAATAAAAATTTAAAATTTTTTGCTTAAAATCTAGAAAAATAAATTTTTAGAAATTAACATAGGGCTTTTTTAAAAATATAATAAATTTGTTTTGTTTTTAAAATAAAATAATTATTATTTTATATTTATATAAAAAAGAAACATACAAATATTTAATAATATAATTAAAATTAATAATAATAAAAAACATTTAATATATTTATAAGTTTTTTTTTAAATAATTAAATAAGTAAAATATATATTGCAATAATAATAATAACATTATTAAAATTATAAAAATTAGTGAAAATATACACTGCCGGGCATTAGATTACGACAGCTTTTAAATTAAACTTTGGCTATGATTATCTCGCTAATAAATAATTACGGACGCTTTCTTTATTTTGAATTTTATCAATCAATATCAACTTAATATTGTAATACCTGGGCCGTTGCGTTCGTGATCTGAATATTGTACTAGATGCTTGAGAAGAATTCATTACAAAACGATCACACCGAAATCAAATGCTTATTGATCATAAACCCTACGACGTAAATGGAATTAGATTGGCCACACGTAAGGCCCAAACGATATATATAGGAAACCGCAATGTAGCCGTCGAAGGAGAAGTCATTCTCACACCTGGACCATTAAAAGCTGCAGTGAATTTAAAAGTTTTTTTGGACAAAGAACAATTTCTGCGAAAGTCTGTTGCTGGACTACGGAATAGGTCAGTAGTAATCAACGAAAACGTGTAGAGTGCCGCAAAGATGATGTAAAACCTCATACTTGTTTGCTCAATCGGCAAAAGCTTTTACCATTGTGGAAAAAGTCCATCAATTTGGAACTGCTGATAAATTGTTAAAATTTACATGGTTAGTACGATAATTGTGTTTGTATTGGTGACACAATTTTTCTATGATATACACATGAATATAACAGAGTACTTTACAGTCAGGCGAAGGCAGCCCATACCACCAGAAGCCGAAGAATTTTTTTAATTTTCGTAAATACCACGATCATTAATAAACTCGTGAAAATGAGTATTTAAATCATTCAGTTGGAATTTGGATGTTAACAGAGTTGGTTGGTGCCGCTTTGTTAAAGAAAAGACAAAAACAAAAAAGGCAAGAAATAAATCAAAATCTGTTAAAAAAAATGTTCAATAGAAAAATTTTTGATAAAAATTTCTATAGAAAAAATTAAAAAAAATATTTCTGTAGAAAAAATTTTAACAAAAAAATTGTTTATAGAAAAATTTTTTATAAGAAAATTTTCTTTAGAAAAATTTTTGATAAAAAAATTTCTATAGAAAAATTTTTAAAAGAAAATTTTCTATAGAAAAGTTTTTGAAAGAAAATTTTCTATAGAAAAATTTTTGATAAAAAATGTTCCATAGAAAAGTTTTTGATAAAAAAATTTTCTATAAAAATATTTTTATAAAACATTTTTTGTAGTGAATTTTTTATAAAAAAATTTTCTATAGAAAAATTTTTGATCAAAAAATTTTCTATCGAAAAATTTTTGATAAAAAATTTTTTATAGAATTTTTTGTTTTTAAATTTCTATAACAAAATTTTTGATAAAAAAATTTTCTATAGAAAAATTTTTGATAAATAAAAAATTTTCTAGAGAAAAATTTTTTATAAGAAAATTTTCTTTAGAAAAATTTTTGATTAAAAAATTTTCTGTAGAAAAATTTTTGATAAGAAAATCTTCTTTAGAGTTTCTTAAAGAAAAATTTTTGATAAAAAAATTTTTCTAGAAAAATTTTTGTTAAAAAATTTTCCATAGAAAAATTTTCGGTAAAAAAAATTTTTGATAAAAAAAATTTTATAGAAAATTTTATGATAAACAAATTTTCTATAGAAAAATTATTGATAAAAAATTTTTGATTAAAAAAAAAACTAGAAGAATTTTTGGTAGACGAATTTCTATAGAAGAATTTTTATAAAAAATTTTCTATAAAAGAATTTTTATAAAAAAAATTCTATAGCAGAATTTAAAAAAAATTATAGCAGAATTTTATAAAAAATTTTCTATAGAACAATTTTTATAAAAAATTTTCTATAAAAGAATTTTTATAAAAAATTTTCTATAGAAGAATTTTTATAAAAAATTTTCTATAGAAGAATTTTTATAAAAAATTTTCTATAGAAGAATTTTTATAAAAAATTTTTTATAGAAGAATTTTTATAAAAAATTTTCTATAGAAGAATTTTTATAAAAAATTTTCTATAGAAGAATTTTTATAAAAAATTTTCTATAGAAGAATTTTTATAAAAAATTTTCTATAGAAAAATTTTTGATAAAAAAAATTTTCTATAGAAAAATTTTTGCTAAAATAATTTTCTATCGAAAAATTTTTCATAAAAATATTTTTAATAAACAAATTTTCTATAGAAAAATTTTTGATAGAAAAATTTTTGATAAAAAAATTTTTGATAAAAAATTTTTTATAGAAAAATTTTCTATTGAAAAATGTTTGATAATAAAATTTTCTATAGAAAAATTTTTGATAAACAAATTTTCTATAGAAAAATTTTTGATAAAAAAATTTTCTACAGAAAATTTTTAATAAAAAAAATTTTTATAGAAAATTTTTGAAAAAAAAAAATTTTATAGAAAATTTTTGATAGAAAAAAATTTTATAGAAAATTTTTGATAAACAAACAAACAAATTTTCTATAGATTTCCATAGAAAAATTTTTGATAAAAAATTGTCTATAGAAAAATTTATGATAGAAAAATTTTTGATAAAAAAATTGTCTATAGAAAAATTTTTGATAAAAAAATTTTTTATAGAAAAATTTTTGATAAAAAAATTTTCTATAGAAAAATGTTTGATAAAAAATTGTCTATAGAAAAATTTTTGATAAAAAAATTTTTTATAGAAAAATTTTTGATTAAAAAAATTGTCTATAGAAAAATTTTTGATAAAAAAATTTTCTATAGAATTCCATAGAAAAATTTTTGATAAAAAAATTGTCTATAGAAAAATTTTTTATAAAAAAATTGTCTATAGAAAAATTTATGATAGAAAAATTTTTTATAAAAAAATTTTCTATAAAAAAATTTTTGATAAAAAAAATTTTCAATAGAAAAATTTTTGATAAAAAAATTGTCTATAGAAAAATTTTTGATAAAAAAAAATTTTCTATAGAAAAATTTTTGATAAATAAAATTTCTGTAGAAAAATTATTGATAAAAAAGTTTTCTATAGAAAAATTTTTCATAGAAAAATTATCTACAAAAAAATTTTTGATTAAAATATTTTCTATAGAAAAATTAAAAAAAAAAATATTTTTTATAGAAAAATTTTCTATTTAAAGATTTTTGATAAAAATTTTTCTATAGAAAAATTTTTGACAAAAAAAAATTGCTATAGAAAATTTTTTGATAAAAATGTTTAAAAAAATGGAGTAGACAACTTTTTTTTTTTTAAACGTTAGAACTTCACATTAAAAAAATACTTTTCTTAGGTAAAAGTATTGAAAACGGCAACTATGCCGACTATTTTTTTGTTCGTTCTTTTTGTGCCGACCCGTGTTTATAGTACTCAATAACAAAGTACATATAGTACTCAAAAAGTACGTTATATTACCCAACGAAGTACTTAATATTTAGTGTACTTCGTAAAAGTTCGTTATGATACTCCAAATTTTAAGGTACCTATACCTTAATTGACTACATTGACACATATTTGACTTTGTACCGAACTTGCCAAGTACAGAACGGTACCTTAAAGTACAGTATTTTATAGTATTTTTTCGAACCTTGATTTTGACTATAAGCCAGATTTTCGCTGTATTTCATTAAAGGGTATAAAGAAAGGAACGAGATGTCAGTAATTATTAATTAGCGAGTTATTGTGTTGCCAAAATTTACTTCAGTGGGTGTCGTAATCTGAAGACCGGAAGTGTTTATTTTTAGATGAAGGAAATTTGAAATAAAAAGAAAATTATAAAATAAATTTATGATGATAATAATTTAAAAATTAATAATGTGATGAAGTTTTTGATGTTAATATTTTTTTAATAAAAGTTTTTTTTTGTAGTTTTTTCTTAAAGATTTTATAACATTTTAAAAATGTTTAAAGAACTGGTTGTTGTATTTTTAACGTAAGTTTTATTTTAGAGTGAGTTGAGTGTTTTTTGTTAAATGCCTTAAGACATTAGATTTTATTATTTATATTTTATGGGATTTTTTTTGTTTAATATTTAAGCTAAAATACTTTTTTATATTTAATGATTTGTTTTATATTTTTGTATTTTATTTAAAATTATACAATGATGATATATGTTTGTTTGAAGTTGTATTTATCTATTATGTATTTTTGTAAAGGATTTGTTTTTTGAAAAATTAATTTTATTTAAAATGAAAAAAAAAAATATATTTTTGTTTCTAAATATACAGTCCGATTCACTTAAATATAACCAGCCGAAAGGACTTAGGAACGGAGTAAAATGTTCTATTTTTGGAGGAAATAAAGCTAAAACAGTCCATATTTTAAGCTATAAAAATCTTGTTTAAAAGCATCTACAGTTTTTCTCGTTTTTGTTGAAGTCAAACATTTTTTAAGGTCCCATTATCAAGATTTTGTATCAAGATTTTTTTTTTGTGGTAACTTCTAATATCCTCTACAAAAATGAACAAATTTGCTTCAGCCGTTTCTTAATTTAGACATTTTACTAAGGCTTTCCGGATGGGTTTATTTAAGTGAACAGGACTGTATATTTCTTAATAACAAAATAAGTGATGCTAATTTAACTTTTGTTATTTTCTTTTAAATTTTAATAAATGTTCCCCATTTTATTGTTTAACTTTAAAACAAAAATATTCATTTAACAAATTTTCTTAAAAAAATATTTAAATTTTTAAAAATCAGGGAAAAAATCTCTTAATTGCCTTAGAAGTAAAAACTTCCGCTTCCGTGTTTTTTTAATTTTAAAAATTTTTCTTCTTACTTTTCCTTCAGTTTAAACTATTTCTTCTATTTCTATTTCTATTTTATTTTATTTAATATTTAATAATATTTTGTTTTCTTTAATTAAATTTATAAGTTTTTCTTATATGTTCTTATATAATTTTTTTGCATATTTGCTTTTGTAGTATTTAGTAGTCTTATCTTTTTGTTTTGTTTCTGTTTTTCAATTGCTAAAAAACCAGCCGCCATTTTGTTCCGTCAGTTCAACACAAAATTTACGCCTCATCGTCCATCGGTATATCGAAGAGTTCGGCGAACAAAGGTGGCAAACGTGGCTTGGTTAGACGCAACCAATTACAGTGGGCACTGTGTTTGTGACCCAACGTTCTCAGTTCGGGTATTTTAGCTTCCAGTGCCGGCATTAGTTGTAGCGCCTGTGTGGTGCCATTGCGTGAGCGCACTATCTGTACTCTCAACGCCTCGGTAATGCGTTCTCGTGTTCGTGCTATCATTTTGGCTTCGGAAATGCCGGGCCTATCGGAGGCCAGCAGGACCATGGCGGAGAAGAGACCAATCTCGGTATCGCTGAGACCATAAATGTTGATGGTGTTGGCAAAATTGAATAGTGAAACCACAAAGTCAGTCTAAAAGGGGAAAAATGGGTAAAAAAAAATATTGAAATGAAAAATTTTATAATGAAAATGTTTCTTTAAAATTTTTATAGTGAAAATTTTTTCTATAAAAATTTTATGGTGAAAATTTTTTCTACAAAAATTTTATGGTGAAAATTTTTCTATAATAAACATTTTTCTATAAAAATTTTATATTGAAAATTTTTCTATTAAAATTTTATATCGAAAATTTTTATATAAAAATTTTATAGTGAAAATTTTTCTATAAAAATTTTAGAGTGAAAATGTTTCTACAAAAATTTTATAGTGAACATTTTTCTATAAAAATTTAATAATGAAAATTTATCTATAAAAATTTTATAGTGAAAATTTTTCTCTAAAAATTTTATAGTCTAAATTTTTCTATAAAAATTTTATAAAGAAAATTTTTCTATAAAAATTTTATAAAGAAAATTTTTCTATAAAAATTTTAGAATGAAAATTTTTCTATAAAAATTTTAGAATGAAAATTTTTCTATAAAAATTTTTAAGTGAAAATTTTTTCTACAAAAATTTTATAGTGAAAATTTTTCTACACAAATTTTTCTTTAAAAATTTTATAGACACATTTTTTTATAAATTTTTTCTACAAAAATTTTATGGTGAAAAATTTTCCATATAAATTTTATAGTAAAAATTTTAGTATAAAAATTTTATAGTGAAAATTTTTCTATATAAATTTTATAGTGAAATTTTTACTATAAAAATTAATATAAAATTAATTTCTTTTAAAAATTTTATACTGAACAATTTTCTATAAAAATTTTATAGTGAAAATTTTTCTATGGAAATTTTATAGTAAACATTTTTCTACAAAAATTTTATAATGAAAATTTTTCTACAAAAATTTTATAATGAAAATTTTTCTACGAAAATTTTATAACGAAAAATTTTCTTTAAAAATTTTATAATGAACATTTTTCAATTAAAATTTTATAATGAACATTTTTCTGCAAAAATTTTGTAATGAAAATTTTTTTACAAAAATCTTATAGTGAAAATTTTTATAGAAAAATTTTTGCCATAAAATTTTTGTAGAAAAATTTTCACTATGAAATTTTTGTAGAATTTTTTTATTAATGAAAATTTTTCTATAAAAATTTTTATAAAAAAATTTTATAGTGAAAATTTTTCTATAAAAATTTTATAGTGAAAATTTTTCTATAAAAATTTTATAGTGAAAATTTTTCTATAAAAATTTTATAGTAAAAATTTTTCTATAAAAATTTAATAATAAAAAATTATCTATAAAAAATTTATAGTGAAAATTTTTCTAAAAATATTTTATAGTGAACATTTTTCTATAGAAATTTTACAGTGAACATTTTTCTTTAAAAATTCTATAGTGAACATTTTTCTATAAAAATTTTAAAGTGAAAAAATTTCTATAAAAATTTTAAGGTAAAAATTTTTCTATATAAAGTTTATAGTGAACATTTTTCTATAAAAATTTTATAGAGAAAATTTTTCTATAAAAATTTTATAGTGAAAATTTTTCTATTAAACTTTTAGAGTGAAAATTTTTGTATAAAAATTTTGTAGTGAAAATTTTTTTATAAAAATTTTATAGTGAACATTTTTTGCTAAAAATTTTATAGTGAAAACTTTTCGATAAAAATTTTATAGTTAAAATTTTGCTATAAAAATTTTCTAGTAAAAATATTTCTATTAAAATTTTATAGTGAAAATTTTTGTTTAAAATTAAATTTTGCTTTAAAAATTTTCTTGTGAATATTTTGCTATAAAAATTTTCTAGTGAGAATTTTTCTATAAAAATTTTATAATGAAAATTTTTCTATAAAAATTTTATAGTGAAAATTTTGCAATAAAAATTTTATAGTGATAATGATTCTACAAAAATTTTATAGTGAAAATTTTTATAGAAAAATTTTTACCATAAAATTTTTGTAGAAAAATTTTCAGTATGAAATTTTTGTAGAAATTCTTTTTTAATGAAAATTTTTCTATAAAATTTTATATCAAAAATTTTTATAAAAAAGTTTTTCTATACAAATTTTATAGTGAAAATTTTTATATACAAATTTTATAGTGAAAATTTTTATATAAAAAATTTTATGGTGAAAATTTTATGGACAAATTAAAAAAAAAAAAAATTTCTACAAAAATTTTATAGTGAAAGTTTTTACTATAAACATTTTATAGCGAAAATTTTTCGATAACAATTGTATACTGAAAATTTTTCTATTAAAATTTTATAGTGAAAAATTTTCTATAAAATTTTTGTATTGAAAATTTTTTGTTTTTGAAAAATTATAAAGTCATTCCCACACTTACATCATATATGATCTCTAAATGTTGTCTAGTCAAATATGTACCATCATCGAAGGTCAGTGTTGAATCGGTAATCATGTGGGCAACATGGGTGAGCCATGTCTCGAAGAAGCCCATCTTAATGAGTATCAGTTGATCATCTTGGGTAAAATCACAGAAGCCAGGTAAACGTTTAGCAAATTCAACAATACGTTGCACGTTGGGTGTAACGCGGGCCGCATACTGTTGCCAAAGCCAAATCTTTTTAAATTCCATACTCTCCGCCATTGTTATCAACTGGAATAAAAAAGGAAAAAGAACAAATTATAAAAAACTCCTCCTCCCTCCAAATAACAAACTTACACCACTGGGCGGTATATTCAAGGGACGACGCATTAAATCTCTTGTCTGTTCTTCTGTGTAGGCGCAATTCATGCGATGCGCCTGCGACACACACATAATCACATCGTAAACGGATAGCTCCTGGCCCGTAGTGGCCATCATGGCCTCATTCAAATGATGATCGGCATGATGGGACGTCTGTAATTGTTGGGCATTCAGTTGGCCGACACCCATGCCAACGCTTACGCCTACAACCCCAACGCCACCACCATTATTCGGTCCGACAACGAGACCTGATGTGTTGGTGTTATTATTGTTGGTGGTGGCATTGCAGCCGCTTAGTTCGGATGGTGATGATGCTATGGAACACATTTGTGGAGTTTGTGGTGTGTTCGGTGTTCCCGGTGTGCTGACACGCCGTAAATCACACGAATTTACAACAACAACTGCGTTTGGATCCTCTGTGGATGATGGCGTGCCGCCATTCAGCTCACGTGAACGTTTTGGTACGCGACCATAACGCACAGCTGAAAAGAGAAGATAGGAAAAAAGACGATTAGAAAAATGTATGAAAATTTCATTTCAAAAACAAAATACCGAAAGTTTTACTATAAAAATCATTAATTTAAAATTTAAACATTTTTCTATAAAAATTTTAATACCTAAATTTTAAGACCTAAAATTTTGCTCTAAAAATTTTAATACCGATTTTTCTATAAAAATTTTTCTATAAAAATTTTGACCGAAAATTTTTCTATAAAAATTTTGTACCGAAAATTTTTTTATAAAAATTTTGTACCGAAAATTTTTCTATAAAAATTTTGTACCGAAAATTTTTCTATAAAAATTTTGTACCGAAAATTTTTCTATAAAAATTTTGTACCGAAAATTTTTCTATAAATATTTTGTGACGAAAATTTTTCTATAAAAATTTTGTACCGAAAATTTTTCTATAAAAATTTTGCACCGAAAATTTTTCTATAAAAATTTTGTACCGAAAATTTTTCTATAAAAATTTTGTACCGAAAATTTTTCTATAAAAATTTTGTACCGAAAATTTTTCTATAAAAATTTTGAACCGAAAATTTTTCTATAAGAATTTTGTATCGAAAATTTTTCTATAAAAATTTTGTACCGAAAATTTTTCTATAAAAATTTTGTATCGAAAATTTTTCTATAAAAATTTTGTACCGAAAATTTTTCTATAAAAATTTTGTACCGAAAATTTTTCTATAAAAATTTTGTACCGAAAATTTTTCTATAAAAATTTTGTACCGAAAATTTTTCTATAAAAATTTTGTACCGAAAATTTTTCTATAAAAATTTTGTACCGAAAATTTTTCTATAAAAATTTTGTACCGAAAATTTTTCTATAAAAATTTTGTACCGAAAATTTTTCTATAAAAATTTTGTACCGAAAATTTTTCTATAAAAATTTTGTACCGAAAATTTTTCTATAAAAATTTTGTACCGAAAATTTTTCTATAAAAATTTTGTACCGAAAATTTTTCTATAAAAATTTTGTACCGAAAATTTTTCTATAAAAATTTTGTACCGAAAATTTTTCTATAAAAATTTTGTACCGAAAATTTTTCTATAAAAATCTTGTACCGAAAATTTTTCTATAAAAATTTTGTACCGAAAATTTTTCTATAAAAATTTTGTACCGAAAATTTTTCTATAAAAATTTTGTACCGAAAATTTTTCTATAAAATTTTTGTACCGAAAATTTTTCTATAAAAATTTTGTACCGAAAATTTTTCTATAAAAATTTTGTACCGAAAATTTTTCTATAAAAATTTTGTACCGAAAATTTTTCTATAAAAATTTTGTACCGAAAATTTTTCTATAAAAATTTTGTACCGAAAATTTTTCTATAAAAATTTTGTACCGAAAATTTTTCTATAAAAATTTTGTACCGAAAATTTTTCTATAAAAATTTTGTACCGAAAATTTTTCTATAAAAATTTTGTACCGAAAATTTTTCTATAAAAATTTTGTACCGAAAATTTTTCTATAAAAATTTTGTACCGAAAATTTTTCTATAAAAATTTTGTACCGAAAATTTTTCTACAAAAATTTTGTACCGAAAATTTTTCTATAAAAATTTTGTACCGAAAATTTTTCTATAAAAATTTTGTACCGAAAATTTTTCTATAAAAATTTTGTACCGAAAATTTTTCTATAAAAATTTTGTACCGAAAATTTTTCTATAAAAATTTTGTACCGAAAATTTTTCTATAAAAATTTTGTACCGAAAATTTTTCTATAAAAATTTTGTACCGAAACTTTTTCTATAAAAATTTTGTACCGAAAATTTTTCTATAAAAATTTAAATACCAAAAATTTTTCTATAAAAATTGTAATACCGAAAATTTTTCTATAAAATTTTGTAACGAAAATTTTTCTATAAAAATTTTGTACCGAAAATTTTTTTATAAAAATTTTCTTATAAAACTTTTCGATAAAAATTTTATACCAAAATTTTTTCTATAAAAATTTAAATAACAAAAATTTTTTTCTATAAAAATTTTAATACCGAAAATTTTTCTATAAAATAATTTTTCTTTAAAAACTGTATACCGAAAATTTTTCTATAAAAATTTTATACCCAA
Organism: Stomorhina lunata; assembly: GCA_933228675.1. Taxonomy (NCBI): domain Eukaryota; kingdom Metazoa; phylum Arthropoda; class Insecta; order Diptera; family Rhiniidae; genus Stomorhina; species Stomorhina lunata. Next base: position 11,415,827 of record OW121742.1, on the reverse strand, counting down.
AATTTTTTTATAGAAATTTTATACCCAAAATTTTTCTATGAAATTTTTTAACCAAAAAATTTTCTATAAAAATTTTGTACAGAACATTTTTTTATAAAAATTTTTTTATAAAAATTTTTCTATAAAAATTTAATATCGAAATTTTTTCTATAAAAATTTTAATACCCAAAATTTTCTACAAATGTTTTACACCAAAAATTTTTTTATAAAAATTTTACACCAAAAATTTTTTTATAAAAATTTTATACCGACAATTTTTCTATGAAAATTTTAATACCGACAATTTTTCTATGAAAATTTTGTACCGAAACTTTTTCTATAAAAATTTTGTACCGAAACTTTTTCTATAAAAATTTTGTACCGAAAATTTTTTTATAAAAATTTTGTACCGAAAATTTTTCTATAAAAATTGTAATACTGAAAATTTTTCTATAAAAATTGTAATACCGAAAATTTTTCTATAAAAATTGTAATACCGAAAATTTTTCTATAAAATTTTGTAATAAAAATTTTTCTATAAAAATTTGTATCGAAAATTTTTCTATAAAATTTTGTAACGAAAATTTTTCTATAAAAATTTTGTACCGAAAATTTTTCTATAACAATTTTTTACCGAAAATTTTTCTATAAAAATTTTGTACAAAACATTTTTCTATAAAAATTTTATACCGAAAAATTTTTTTACATATTTTATACTGAAAATTTGAATACCGGAATTTTTTCTACAAAAGTTTTATAGTAAAAATTTTTTTTATACTAAATTTTTTTTTTAAATATTTTATATTAAAAAACGTTTAATTTGTCCCATAAATCAATTAAAAATCCTTTGAGAGTTTCTGTCAACTTAACACTTCACTTTTGCTAAAATTTACAATTTGTTTTAAAATTTTTGTATTGAGTTCATAAATTAAAAATTTCACTTTCAATTTTAATAAAATTTGAAATTTCAATTACAAAAAATGTTGAAAAAAATAAAACATTTTCAACCAAAAATTCCCACACACAAAAAAATGCGACATTTTTGTTTTGTGCAGTTTCAGATTCGATATTTTGTATTGAGACAAATAAATACAAAATTGCGGTATTTTACAAAAAAAAAAAAAAACGAAAATAAGTAAATGCAAAAATTGTGTTAAAAATTTCAAACGTTGACAAAGTAAATATTTTTTACGTGAAATCTTCATGCTCGACGAGCCAATTTAGCTGAAAATGAGACGTTTTATTCTCTATATAATGAACGTCTAAAACATCGAGCTGTCTGTCGTCAATAGATCCACTTGTCCGCCTGTCATTTGCCATAAAATTTAAATGTCTAGGTAGATAATGCATACATATACAATTGACTGACTGACGGACGAATGGTTGGGAATAGTAGAGTGTGCAGACAAAAGGGGGGAGTATTTGATATTTAAAAATGCAACATTATTAAGAAGAAACAAAAATAATATTGTATAAATTTATTTTATACTACAATAAATAAATAATAGAATTTTAATGAATTTATTTCGCAAAATTCTTTACAATTCACTTAAAACAAAGACAAGATACTTTTGACTATGTCCGTCCGTCCCTCCCTTCGTTCTTCCTTCCCATTTTTTGGTTTTTGTCCCTCCTTCTGTCTGTAGATGATGAGTTCGAGAGCATATTAATAGCTTAAAAAATTAAAAATTTTCATTTAAGTTATTTTCTTTCATAAAGTCCATATAATTTTGTAGTTGATTTACTCTCAAAAAAGTTTATTGGCCCTTATATAAATTTTATGAAAAAGAAAAAAAAAAATCACATAAAGGATTTAAATATCTTTCTTAAAAATCCTCAAAAAGAAAGAATTTTAATACAACAAATGTTTAATTTTGGAAAACTTTTAGAATCTTTTTCTTTTTGTTCTTCTACCATTTAAATCTTTTCTACATTTGTTATTCTTATCACTTTGGGACATTGACCCAGTATTCTCGATTGATTTGTTGCTAGAAAAAAAATAAAAAATAAAATACATCCCAGACCACAACATTTACCACATTACCATTATCCAACCGAACGAGCAAACAAACCAACCAGTCATGATGCAAAGATTCGAGTTATAAAAAATTTATGAAACCGAAACAGCCTAAATCAAACCGAAGAAACATTCATTCAACAGTTTAAAAATATATATTGTCGTTCTCGTTGTCGTCATCAACATCTTCATCCTCATCTCCATTATCGGTTTCGCCGTCATCCAAAAGAATTATGGATTCGCTTTCGCAAAGTGCAGGTTAACGAGAAACAAATGTCTGATGGAAGGATGGATGTTCGACATACACACAAATAAATATACATACATATATTTGGACTGGACTGACTGATGTTTGGTTTGACTGCCGATCAACTTCTGTTGAGCTTAAAAGTAAGACAAATTTTGTTAGAAACATTTCGAATTGAGAAATTACTTACACAGATTTAACGGATTTTAAAGTTTTCTAAAGTTAACAGATTTTCATTATTAAAAAAACAAACATTTTATGGAAAAATTTTCGGCAAAACAATTTTACATAAAAGTTTTCGTCATAAAAATGTTAAAGAAAATTTATAGTCATAAAAATGTTAAAGAAAATTTATAGTCATAAAAATTTGATAGAAAATTTTTCTTCATAAAAATTTGATAGAAAATTTTTCGTCATAAAAATTTTATAGAAAATTTTTCGTCATAAAAATTTTATAGAAAATTTTTCGTCATAAAAATTTTATAGAAAATTGTTCGTCACAAAAATTTTATATTTTTTTTTTTTTTCATAAAAATTCTAAAGAAAATTTTTTTTTCATAAAAATTCTAAAGAAAATTTTTCATCATAAAAATTTAATAGCAAATTTTTCGTCATAAAAATTTTACGGAAATTTTTCGTCATAAAAATTTTATAGAAAATTTTTTGTCATAAATATTTTGTACAAAGTTTTTCGTCATAGAAATTTTAAAGAAAATTTTTCATCATGCAAATTCTTTAGAAAATTTTTATACATAAAAATTTTATAGAAAATTTTTCGTCATAAAAATTTTACAGAAAATTTTTCGTCATAAAAATTTTAAAGAAAATTTTTCGTCATAAAAATTTTAAAGAAAATTTTTCGTCATAAACATTTTAAAGAAAATTTTTCATCATAAAAATTTTAAAGAAAATTTTTCGTCATAAAAATTTTAAAGAAAATTTTTCATCATAAAAATTTTAAAGAAAATTTTTCGTCATAAACATTTTAAAGAAAATTTTTCATCATAAAAATTTTAAATAAAAGTTTTATTCATAAAAATTTTAAAAAAAATTTTTCGTCATAAAAATTTTAAAGAAAATTTTTCGTTAAAGAAAATTTTTATACATAAAAATTTTAAAGAAAATTTTTCGTCATAAAAATTTTAAAGAACTTCTTTTTGAATAATATTTACATCCCGACTAATTTGTTATTTTTTGAGAAAATTTTTCATCATAAAAATTTTAAAGAAAATTTTTCGTCATAAACATTTTAAAGAAAATTTTTCATCATAAAAATTTTAAATAAAAGTTTTATTCATAAAAATTTTAAAGAAAATTTTTCGTCATAAAAATTTTAAAGAAAATTTTTCGTTATAAAAATTTTAAAGAAAATTTTAAGTCATAAAAATTTTAAAGAAAATTTTTCAAAAATAACAAAATAGTCGGGATGTAAATATTTTTCAAAACGAAGAAGGAAAATTTTTCGTCATAAAAATTTTAATGAAAATTTTTCGTCATAAAAATTTTAAAGAACATTTTTCGTCATGCAAATTTTTTAGAAAATTTTTCGTCATAAAAATTTAAAAGAAAATTTTTCGCTATAAAAATTTGAAATAAAATTTTTAGTCATAAAAATTTTAAAGAAAATTTTTCGTCATAAAAATTTTAAAGAAAATTTTTCGTCATAAAAATTTTAAAGAAAATTTTTCGTCATAAAAATTTTAAAGAAAATTTTTCGTCATGCAAATTTTTTAGAAAGTTTTTCGTCATAAAAATTTTAAAGAAAATTTTTCGTCATGCAAATTTTTTAGAAAATTTTTCGTCATAAAAATTTTATAGAAAATTTTTCGTCATAAAAATTTTACAGAAAATTTTTCGTCATAAAAATTTTATAGAAAATTTTTTGTTATAAAAATTTTAAAGAAAATTTTTGGTCATCAACATTTTATAGAAAATTTTTCGTTATAAAAATTTTAAAGAAAATTTGTAGTCATGAAAGTTTTAAAGAAAATTTATAGTCATAAAAATTTTTAAGAACATTTTTCGTCATTAAAATTTTAAAGAAAATTTTTCGTCATAAAAATTTTATTGAAAATTTCCCGTCAAAAAAATTTAATAGAAAATTTTTCGTATACAAATTTTATAAAAAATTGTTCGTCATAAAAATTTCAAACAAAATTTTTCTTCACAAAATCATAAATATATCATAGAAAATAATTTGTCATAAAAATTTTACAGAAAATTTTTCGTCATAAAAATTTTATAGAAAATTTTTCATCATAAATATTTTATATAAAATTTTTCGTTATAAAAATGCTTAGAAAGTTATACAAATTTATATATATATAACAAATTATACAAATATTTACGAAAACTTTTCCATCAAAATTTTATACCGATTTTTTTTTTTACAAATTTTTTATAAAAATTTTGTATTACAAATTTTTCTGTAAACGTTATATACCGAAAATTTTTCTTTAAAAATTTTATACCGAAAATTTTTCTATAAAAATTTTGTACCGAAAATTTTTCTATAAAAATTTTGTACCGAAAATTTTTCTATAAAAATTTTGTACCGAAAATTTTTCTATAAAAATTTTGTACCGAAAATTTTTCTATAAAAATTTTGTACCGAAAATTTTTCTATAAAAATTTTGTACCGAAAATTTTTCTATAAAAATTTTGTACCGAAAATTTTTCTATAAAAATTTTGTACCGAAAATTTTTCTATAAAAATTTTGTACCGAAAATTTTTCTATAAAAATTTTGTACCGGAAATTTTTCTATAAAAATTTTGTACCGAAAATTTTTCTATAAAAATTTTGTACCGAAAATTTTTCTATAAAAATTTTGTACCGAAAATTTTTCTATAAAAATTTTGTACCGAAAATTTTTCTATAAAAATTTTGTACCGAAAATTTTTCTATAAAAATTTTGTACCGGAAATTTTTCTATAAAAATTTTGTACCGAAAATTTTTCTATAAAAATTTTTTACCGAAAATTTTTTTGATAAAATATTTGTACCGAAAATTTTTCTTTAAAAATTTTATACCGAAAATTTTTCTATAAAAATTTTGTACCGAAAATTTTTCTATAAAAATTTTGTACCTAAAATTTTTCTATAAAAATTTTGTACCGAAAATTTTTCTATAAAATTTTTGTACCGAAAATTTTCTGTAAAAAATTTGTACCGAAAATTTTCTGTAAAAAATTTGTACCGAAAATTTTTCTATAAAAATTTTGTACGAAAATTTTTCTATAAAAATTTTGTACGAAAATTTTTCTATAAAAATTTTGTACCGAAAATTTTTCTATAAAAATTTTGTACCGAAAATTTTTCTATAAAAATTTTGTACCGAAAATTATTCTATACAAATTTTGTAAAAATTTTTCTATAAAAATTTTGTACCGAAAATTTTTCTATAAAAATTTTGTACCGAAAATTTTTCTATAAAAATTTTGTACCGAAAATTTTTCTATAAAAATTTTGTACCGAAAATTTTTCTTTAAAAATTTTGTACCGAAAATTTTTCTATAAAAATTTTGTACCGAAAATTTTTCTATAAAAATTTTGTACCGAAAATTTTTCTATAAAAATTTTGTACCGAAAATTTTTCTATAAAAATTTTGTACCGAAAATTTTTCTAAAAAATTTTGTTACGAAAATTTTTCTATAAAATTTTTGTACCGAAAATTTTTCTGTAAAAAATTTTGTACCGAAATTTTTTCTGTAAAAAATTTTGTGCCGAAAATTTTTCTATAAAAATTTTGTACCGAAAATTTTTCGATAAAAATTTTGTACCGAAAATTTTTCTATAAAAATTTTGTACCGAAAATTTTTCTATAAAAATTTTGTACCAAAAATTTTTCTATAAAAATTTTGTACCGAAAATTTTTCTACAAAAATTTTGTACCGAAAATTTTTCTATAAAAATTTTGTACCGGAAATTTTTCTATAAAAATTTTGTACCGGAAATTTTTCTATAAAAATTTTGTACCGAAAATTTTTCTATAAAAATTTTGTACCGAAAATTTTTCTATAAAAATTTTGTACCGAAAATTTTTCTATAAAAATTTTGTACCGAAAATTTTTCTATAAAAATTTTGTACCGAAAATTTTTCTACAAAAATTTTGTACCGAAAATTTTTCTATAAAAATTTTGTACTGAAAAATTTTCATACTGAAAATTTTTTCTATAAAAATTTTTACCGAAAATTTTTTCTGTATTTTTCTATAAAAATGTTAGTACCAAAAATTGTTGTATAAAAATTGTATATAGAAAATTTTTCTATTAAAATTTTATACCGAAAATTTGTCTATAAAAATTTGAATAACGAAAACTTTTCTACAAAAATTTTAATACAAAAATTTTTAAAAATTTCTTACCGAGAATTTTGCTTTAAATTTGTAAAACGAAAATTTTTGCTTAAGAATTAATTGGTAAATTTTTTTTTGGTGAAAGTATTAGAGATGTTAATCTAAAATGTAGAGCATTTAAAAGTGATACATTGTTCTCAGCAACATTGTATAAAAATGTCTAATATTTGTCCCAGAAACAGGACCCAAAAATAATACATTTTCGAATTGTGCCCCAAATTCAGAAATGATTGATGTTATTGCCGCGACAAGTGTAAGAAATTAATAAAAATCACAGGCATGTCTTGAGTTTTTGTTCAACCGGCAAACACATGTTGCTGCCGTTTTGTTGGTGATAACATGAAACATCGGCAGCAGCAGTTGCAACAGCAACAAACGCTTATATAGCTAGCAATCGTAAAGTAGTTTGTAATGAAAGAAACTGAAAGAAGTAAAATGGAAACAAATATTCAGCATCAATCCAGTGAAATTCAATAGCCTACTTTTCATTGTGTCTGACATACCGAAAGAAATGCAAGAGGAATGACTGATGATGCAAAAAACTAGACTAAACTAGGAAAGTGGAGAATGTGTGAAAATGGGAAATGGTGTGCGTCTAGGAGAACAGGGGATGCACTATGGTGAAAAAGTAGGCAACTTTCGTAGTGCTTTGGGGGAAAAGTACTAAGCAGCTTTACATTACCTTACCAAACTCATTACTTGTCCATCATCTCAAATGCCTGTATTATTATTCCCTCATTAACTGTAACACTTTGTAGAATATATGAAATATTATCAGGTCATTGTGTATGATTTAAACCACTAATGCCTTAACATTACCCCACACATCACCCCACTCATTACTTATCACCTATCACATATGCAGCTTATATTATTCTCCTAATAATCGTAGCTCTCTCCTCTAATGTAGGAGTATGATATGAAACTGATAAAACTACAGAAATATTTATACATTTGGCCTAAATGAAAACTTAACAAGATGAGAAGGAGGAGGAGGAGAACTGAACAAAAGAAAACCAGAGCAAATGGAATTTTAAATCAATTTATCAATTCATTTGCCTTAATCAAGGTGATTTTCGAAAACTAGTACAAAGTAATAAAGTTGCAACAAAAAATATAAAAAAAAATCTTCGAAAATTTATTCAGTTTTTTTATTTATGAGATCTCTTATCTTTTGATGCGGATATGAATCATAGCAAATATCCGGCACAAAGATAGATGTGAGATAAGGATTAAAGTTTGAATTAAAAAAAAAAGAATTTGAAGATGAAAATTGAAAATCTAAAAATTTTACAAAATTAATTAAGTTCACTCAAATAAAGCTCAAGCAAGTGCAGCATGTAAAGAGTACCATTTGGAATTGAAAGGTACTTTTATTTGTAAAAATAACTTTTTTCTACAAAAGGAACTTATTTTTATAAAAGGTACTTTTCTTTACAAAGAAACATTTCTTTAAAAAGAAAAGGAACTTTTCTCTACAAAAAAAAAAAACTTTTCTTTAAAAAATCAACTTTTGTTTACAAAATGAACTTTTTTCTACAAAAGGAACTACTCTTAAAAAAAACTTTTCTTTACAAGAGGTACTTTTCTTTACAAAAGGAAATTTTCTTTACAAAAGGAACTTTTCTTTACAAACGGAACTTTTCTTTACAAAAGGAAGTTTTCTTTACTAAAAGAACTTTTTTTTACAAAAGGAACTTTTCTTTAAAAAGCACATTTTCTTTAAAAAGGAACTTTTCCTTTCAAAAGAAACTTGTTTTCAAAAGGAACTTTTCTTTGTAAAATAGACATTTCTTTACAAAAGGTACTTTTCTTTATTAAAAGAACTTTTCTTTATGAAAAGAACTTTTCTTTACGAAAAGAACTTTTCTATATAAAAACTTTTCTTGACAAAAGGAATTTTTTTTTACGAAAGGAACTTTTCTTTTAAAAAATAGCTTTTCGTTCAAAAAGAAACTTTTTTTTTTAGCAAATTAAACTTTTTTTTAGCAAATAAAACTTTTTTTTTAAATAGGAACTTTTCTTTATAAAAGGAACTTTTCTATACAAAAGGTACTTTTCTTTACAAAAGGAACTTTTGCTTTACAAAAGAAACTTTTCTTTATAAAAGGAACTTTTCTTTATAAAAGCAACTTTTCTTTATAAAAGGAACTTTTCTTTATAAAAGGAACTTTTCTTTATAAAAGGAACTTTTCTTTACAAAAGGAACTTGTCTTTACAAAATTACTTTTCTTTTTAAAATGAACTTTTGTTCACGAAAGGTACTTTTCTTTACCAAAGCAACTTTTCTCTACAAAATGAACTTTTCTTTACAAAAGGAACTTTTCTCTACAAAAGGAACTTTTCTTTATAAAAGAAACTTTTTTTATAAAAGAAACTTTTTTACAAAAGGAACTTTTCTTTTCAAAAGGAACTTTTCTTTACAAAAGGAACTTTTCTTTACAAAAGGAACTTTTCTTTACAAAATAAAGCAACATATCTTTGCAAAAGGAACTTTTCTTTACAAAAGAAACTTTTCTATATATAGAAACTTTTCTTTACAAAATGAACTTTTCTCTAAAAAAGGAACTTTTCTTTACAAAAGGAACTTGTCTTTACAAAAGAACTTTTCTATATATAGAAACTTTTCTTTACAAAATGAACTTTTCTCTAAAAAAAAAGTAATTTTTCTTTACAAAAGGAATCTTTTTAAAAAAGGGACTTTTCTTTACAAAAGGAACTTTTCTTTACAAAAGGAACTTTGCTTTACAAAAGGAACTTTTCTCTAAAAAAGTAACTTTTGTTTTCAAAAGGAACTTTTCTATACAAAAGAAACTTTTCTTAACAAAAGGAACTTTTTTTACAATAAGAACTTTTCTCTAAAAAAGGAACTTTCCTTAACAAAAGGAACTTTTCTTAACAAAAGGAACTTTTTTTAACAAAAGGAACTTTTTTTACAATAAGCACTTTTCTCTAAAAAAGGAACTTTTCTTTTCAAAAGGAACTTTTCTTTAAAAAGGAACTTTTCTCTTCAAAAGGAACTTTTCGTTACAAAAGGAACCTTTCTTTACAAAAAGAACTTATCTTTACAAAAGGTCTTTACAAAAGAAACGTTTCTTTACAAAAGCAACTTTTATTTACAAAAGGAACGTTTTTCTTAAAGGTACTTTTCTTTCAAAAGGAACTTTTCTCTACAAAAGTAGTTTTTCCTAACAAAAGTAACTCATCTTTAAAAAGGTACTTTTCTTTACAAAATAAACTTTTCTTTACAAAAGGAACTTTTTTTACAAAATAGTCTTTTCTCTACAATGTAAACTTTTCTTTACAGGGGTTTCTTCAGGGTTTCCCAAAATATTTTACGTCTTTGAAGACTCCCCTAAGCATAAGCAATAAAAAAGTTTATTATTTTAAAATTTTTTTAAAAAAGTTTGATTGGTTTTACATTTTTGAGACCTTATGATATTTAAATGCCCATTTTTGTTACAATGGACTAACTTAAAGTCACTTTTGAATAGGATGAAAACTCCTTTTTTTGGTTTTTCCAATAGTTTGTTCAACAAATTTGATAAAAATAAAAAAAAGTTCCAGAGTGTTAGTAAGAACACCCTGCAGATTAACACATTGAAAGAACTCAATCGATATCTCTAACGGCTTAGCCGTAAATGCGACTTAAAATTAAAACATTTCGACAAAAACCGAATTTTTCATCAAAGTTATCAAAAAGCAGGTGAATTGTTATATATAAGCAGTTTTTAGAAGCAGAACTCAAACTATTGTTGCTTCAAATGAGTAGATATATATTAGAAATTTGTTTGAACATGGCACTTTTCGATGTCATTAACCCTTTTATTACCAGCAGAAGTTAAAATTTGAAGATATTAAATTTTTTCAAAAAAGATACTAGAAATGACATGTTTTCATTGTTATATTTCAATAAAAAATTTAAAAAATTTTTCAAAGCCACCTTTAATAACATTTTTATATAAATTAACCCTTGCGTACCCATGGGCACAATTTTTTTTAAGAAATTGTACTTATAACCAAAAATACTTTTGTTTACAAAATGTACTATTTTTGTAACGTAATTTTATATTCAAAAACGTAACATTTGAAGCTTGCATAGAAGGACTAGGGTTTAGCCGCTGAGTATCAAAAAGACCAAGCTATAAGTAAAGCGACAGTTAAAAGAAATAGTGTCTGAATAAGAGACCCTTGTTTGATTGGTATCCGAAATCCACTTGTAGTTTGCTTAAAGAGTTCATTCTTTTAAACCTATTTTTTTCATATCAAGAACAAAACCTTGGCTCAATCAAATTAAAGAGTAAATTTACAGTTTTTTTTTGTTTTCAATAATAAATGTTTAGCTATTTTTAACAGTTCGAACTCAGTTCTATCTTAAGTAACTACAAATTGTGGGTACTCAATATTTTCAAGCGTGACAAAAAAAAAATTTTGAATAAACGTGACCAAAGTCGTGCTACAAGACAAATAAGAAACGGGCGAGAAAAAAATACGAAAAATCTGATTAAATCAAGTCGTTCGTTATAAGTAGCAAGAAGATAAATCGGCACAGGGACTGAATAAATGAAAGTATTAGAAAATAAATGCAAAAAATTCATAGTGCGGAATTAATTTAAATTTTAATAAATCAAGTCAATTTTATACAAAATTTTGCAATCAAAAATAAGGTAGAGTTGAAAAAAAGAATCATCTAGTGTAAAAAATTATCTTAAGAAATTTCTATACCAAACCAAATATTAGTTTAAACTAATTTGCATTTAACAAAACAAAATTTGTTGCTCTTTTGTGTCTAGTTCTATATTTTTTTTAAGTTTAAATAAAAAGAGACAAGAATTAATGAAATAAAAATGCAAATTTTGAACTGACCTACTACCACTATGAGCTCAAGCGCCACAAAAACGATACAAGCTCTTTCACGACTTCTTACATATTAAATAGACTGATGTCTATAGAGTGACGGTAAACCTACAAATTTATGTATTGAGTAATGGTAAAAATATTGGTTTAACCAGACGATGTCGTAATATTGCGGAATAGCATATTTTTTATTTTACCTTGAAACATTTGACCAGAATAAATTAAAATTTTCAGATGAAAAAAAAATTCTTACAAAATTTATTTTTTTTTTTAAAAGAGCTTTTTATGGAAAAAGTAAAGCTTTTTTACAAAACTAACTTTTCTTTACAAAAGGAACTTTTTTTTTTATAAAAGTAGCTTTTCTTTATAAAAGAAACTTTTCTTTACAAAAAGAAACTTTTCTTTACAAAAGGAACTTTTCTCTAAAAAAGGAACTTTTCTTTACAAAAGGAACTTTTCTCTTCAAGAGGAACTTTTCTTTACCAAAAGAACTTTTCTTTATAAAATAAACTTTTCTTTAAACTAAAACTTTTCTATAAACTAAAGCTTTTCTTTACAAAAGCAATTTTACTTTACAAAATGAACTTTTCTTTCTCTACAAAAAAAAAAACTTTTCTTTACAAAACTAACTTTCTTTACAAAAGCAACTTTTTCTTTACACAAGAAGCTTTTCTTTACAAAGGGAACTTTTCTTTACAAAAATAACTTTTCTTTACAAAAAGAACTTTTCTCTATAAAAGAAACTTTTTCTTTATAAAAGAAACTTTTCTTTAGAAAATAAACTTTTCTTTGCAAATGGAACTTTTCTCTACAAAAAAAAACTTTTCTTTACAAAACGAACTTTCTTCACAAAAGCAACTTTTTCTTTACAAAAGGAGCTTTTCTTTACAAAAGGAACTTTTGTTTACAAAAAGAACTTTTCTTTACAAAACGAATTTTTCTTTACAAATGGAACTTTTCTCTACAAAAAAAAACTTTTCTTTATAAAAAGAACTTTTCTCTATAAAAGGAACTTTTTCTTTATAAAAGAAACTTTTCTTTACAAAGGAACTTTTCTTTACAAAACGAACTTTTCTCTACAAAAAAAAAAACTTTTCTTTACAAAACGAACTTTTCTCTACAAAAGGAACTTTTCTTTACAAAAGCAACTTTTCCTTATAAAATCAACTTTTCTCTACAAAACGAACTTTTGTCTACAAAAGGAACTTTTTTCTACAAAAGAAACTCTTCTTTGCAAAGGAACTTTTCTGTGCAAAATAACTTTTCTTTCCAAATAACTTTTCTTTACAAAAGCAACTTTTCTTTACAAAAGCAACTTTTCTATACATAATTAACTTTTCTTTAAAAAAGCAACTTTTCTTTACAAAAGCAACTTTTCTTTACAAAAGAAACTTTTCTTTAAAAAAGGAACTTTTCTTTACAAAAGAAACTTTTATTTATAAAATGAACTTTTCTATACAAAATAAACTTTTCTTTACAAAAGGATCTTTTCTTTACAAAAAGAACTTGTTTTTACAAAAGAAACTTTTCTTTACAAAAATAATTTTTCTTTACAAAAGGAACTTTTTTTTTAAAGAAGAACTTTTCTTTACAAAAGGAACTTTTGTTTACAAAAGAAACTTTTCTTTAAAGAAGAATTTTTCTTAACAAAAAGAGCTTTTCTTTAAACTGAAACTTTTCTTGACAAAAGTAACTTTTCTTTACAAAATTAATTTTTCTTTACAAAATGAATTTTTGTTTACAAAAAGAACTTTTTTCAAAGAAGAACTTTTTGTTACAAAAGGGACTTTTCTTTATAAAATGAACTTTTCTTTATAAAAGGAATTTTTCTTTACAAAAGGAACTTTTCTTTACAAAATGAATATTTCTTTACAAAAGAAAATTTTCTCTGCAAAAGGAACATTTCTCTACAAAAAGAACTTTTCATTAAAAACGGAACTTTTCTCTACAAAAGGAACTTTTCTCTACAAAAGGAACTTTTCTCTACAAAAGGAACTTTTCTCTACAAAAGGAACTTTTCTCTACAAAAGGAACTTTTCTCTAGAAAAAAAACTTTTCATTAAAACAGGAACTTTTCTTTACAAAAGAAACTTTTCTTTACAAATGGAACTTTTCTCTACAAAAATGACTTTTCTTTACAAAATGAACTTTTCTTTATAAATTTTAAAAAATTTTGATTAATTTTTAAAAAATCAAAAATGGAAATTAATAAAAAAAAAAATTTACTTTTAAATGCAAATAACACCGAATCGGTTAAACATAGAAAAAAATTGTTTTCATCATCTTAAAAATAATTTTATTTTCTATAAAATTCTGTGACTTTCAATAAAATCGAAAAACCCATTCCAAAGATATGATTAAGTCAATGGACCGAACTTTCATAAAAATCAACTTTTGTAAAAAAAAAAGTTATAAAATCAATCGATTGGAAAAAAAATAGATCGTTTTTATTAAGAGAAGACCTAATTGAGGGCTTAATCGACTATAATAAAGTTATTACTAATTCTGATTTTTTTTTTTTTTTAATAAAATTTCATTTTGCTGTCAATGACCTTTTAAGTTATAAAAAATATGATAAATAATTTTGGATTAAATTTTGGGTAAATAAAACATAGACAAAAAAGTGTCAAAAAAACCCATTAAAATTTTTAGTACAAATCAATTTTTTATAGAAATTTTAAATAAATTAAAAATAAATATTTAAATTATGGCAAATATTTTCATATTTGTAGTTTAATTATAATGTTTGTTTTAATTAAAAAACCAGAATATGACATCACAACGTGTAAATAAATGTAAACAATATGTAAACAACAAACATCTGAGACATTGTTTACATGTGGGAACGAACAACTGCGTATGTAAACAAATGAAAAAAAAAAAAATGTGCGCAGAAACAAAAAAAAAAAAAAAAAAACTATACAAAAAATTTAATAAAAGCTATTAGTTTTATACTTAATAACATAACCATTATTGCTTTTTAATTAAACAAATGACCCAAATAACTATTTTTCAATTTGAAAGATTTTCAAGATATAAAAGCAACTCTCATTAGTTTGGTTAATCTTTAGCTTAGTAAGCTTTTTAAAACACTGATTGTATGTAATAAAAATTGACTTTATAGTAAGTATAAAATCCCCTAAAACTTGTCATTTAACTACAAATATATTTCCTGCAACTCAGCATAAAAAAATCTCCCCATCATAATTTAAATCAAACTATAATCTCCAAATTACAAAAAAAAAAAAACTAAGTAAACTGCTTAGATTTCAAAACAGATTGTATGACACAAATACCAAACTAACTTTTTTTACATTTTTCATATTTTGCATACAACCATTTGAAACAACTGCTGCTGCCGCTGCATACGACCACGACTAGCAACACCAACAAATAACTTTGCCCCAAGTTAGAAAAAAAAAACTGAAAGAAATACTTAAATGAAAAACGTTAGAGTAAAGAATGAATGTTCTAATTTAATCTCTCCAGTTTTTGTTCCATCTTTCTTCCTTGTTACGTTTAAATCGTATTCAAATTCCATATGTTAGTCTGAGGGTTTGCTTTGGGTTTGTTTAAGCTTAGTAATAGATGGCGCTTAAAAGTGTGCTAAATTTGTTTAATAAACTACACTTCACTTTAGTTGTGTTCTTGCTATTTTTTGTTCAACTTTTTTTCATAATAATTTTCTCATAAAAGCAGCTAAAATAGATTTAGGTTTTAAATAATAACTTATGAAAAGCAAAAAACTACGACACAAATAGGAGCGTAGATCAGGGAAGTAAAGAAATGTTTGTTTTGGGAAAAAACTTAATATAAGGTATATTTCTTGGCAATAGATACTTTTGTTGACAAAAGGTACTTTTGTTGACAAAAGGTATTTTTGTTGACAAAAGGTACTTTTGTTGACAAAAGGTTCTTTTGTTGACAAAAGGTTCTTTTGTTGACAAAAGGTACTTTTGTTGACAAAAGGTACTTTTGTTGACAAAAGATACTTTTGTTGACAAAAGGTACTTTTGTTGACAAAAGGTACTTTTGTTGACAAAAGGTACTTTTGTTGACAAAAGGTAATTTTGTTGACAAAAGGTACTTTTGTTGACAAAAGGTACTTTGGTTGTCAAAAGGTACTTTTGTTACAAAAGGTACTTTTGTTACAAAAGGTACTTTTATGCATTAAGGTACTTTTATGCATTAAGGTACTTTTATGCATTAAGGTACTTTTATGCATTAAGGTACTTTTTTGACAAAACGTTCTTTTTTTGACAAAAGCCACTTTTTTGATAAAGGGTTACAAAAGATACTGTTTTGACCTTAAAGACGAAAAGTACTTTCATAAAAAAAAAATTAGACGAAATTTATTCTAGAGAAAAAATTTAAGACGAAATTTTTTCTATAGAAAAAATGTTAAGGTCAATTTTTTTTTATAGAAAAACTTTTTAAGAAGAATTTTTTTCTAGAAAATTATTAAAACAAAATTTTTTTCCTAAAAATAAATTTTTAGACAGTATTTTTTGCGGAGAATTTTTTCTAGAGAAAAATTTTTTTTTTCAGAATTCTAAAGATAAAAATTTGAAATTTTTTTCTAAATGAGACGAAGACGAAATTTTTTCTAGAAAAAAAATTTTAAGACCAAATTTTTTCTAGAGCTAAAATTTAAGACGAAATTTTTTCTAGAGAATAAATTTTTAAATTAAATATTTTGTAGAGAAAAAATATTAAGACTAAATTTTTTTTAGAGAAAAATTTTTAAGACGAAATTTTTTCTTGAGAAAAATTTTAAAGACGAAATTTTTTCTTGAGGATAAATTTTAAGACGAAATTTTTTCTTAAGATAAAATTTTTTCTAAAGAAAAAATTTTAAGACGAAATTTTTTCTAGAGAAAAAATTTTAAGACAACATTTTTTCTAGAGAAAAAATTTTAAGACGAAATTTTTTCTAGAGATAAAATTTTAAGACGAAATTTTTTTTAGAGAAAAAATTTTAAGACGAAATTTTTTCTAGTGAAAAAATTTTAAGACAAAATTTTTTCTAGAGAAAAAATTTTAAGACGAAATTTTTTCTAGAGAAACAATTTTAAGATGAAATTTTTTCTAGAGAAACAATTTTAAGACGAAATTTTTTTAGAGAAAAAAAATAAAATTTAAGACGAGATTTTTTCCAGGGAACAATTTTTAAGACGAAATTTTTTCTAGAGAAATAATTTTAAGACGAAATTTTTTATAGAGAAACAATTTTAAGACGAAATTTTTCCTAGGGAAAAAATTTTAAGACCAAATTTTTTCTAGAGCAAAAATTTAAGACGAAATTTTTTCTGGAGAATAAATTTTTAAATTAAATATTTTGTAGAGAAAAAATGTTAAGACTAAATTTTTTTAGAGAAAAATTTTTAAGACGAAATTTTTTCTTGAGAAAAATTTTAAAGACGAAATTTTTTCTTGAGGATAAATTTTAAGACGAAATTTTTTCTTAAGATAAAATTTTTTATAGAGAAAAAATTTTCACACCAAGTTTTTTTTTTGGAGAAAAAATTTTATCTAGAGAAAAAATTTTAAGGCAAAACTTTATCTGTGGAAAAAATTTTAAGACTAAATTTTTTCTAGAGAAAACATTTTAAGACTAAATTTTTTCTAGAGAAAAAATTTTAAGACGAAATTTTTTCTAGAGAAAAAATTTTAAGACGAAATTTTTTCTAGAGAAAAAATTTTAAGACGAAATTTTTTCTAGAGAAAAAAATTTTGAGACGAAATTTTTTCTAGAGAAAAAATTTTAAGACGAAATTTTTTCTAGAGAAAAAATTTTAAGACGAAATTTTTTCTAGAGAAAAAATTTTAAGACGAAATTTTTTCTAGAGAAAAAATTTTAAGACGAAATTTTTTCTAGAGAAAAAATGTTAAGACGAAATTTTTTCTAGAGAAAAAATTTTAAGACGAAATTTTTTCTAGAGAAAAAATTTTAAGACGAAATTTTTTCTAGAGAAAAAATTTTAAGACGAAATTTTTTCTAGAGAAAAAATTTTAAGACGAAATTTTTTCTAGAGAAAAAAAAAAATAAATTTAAGACGAAATTTTTTCTAGAGAAAAAATTTTAAGACGAAATTTTTTCTAGAGAAAAAATTTTAAGACGAAATTTTTTCTAGAGAAAAAATTTTAAGACGAAATTTTTTCTAGAGAAAAAATTTTAAGACGAAATTTTTTCTAGAGAAAAAATTTTAAGACGAAATTTTTTCTAGAGAAAAAATTTCAAGAAGAAATTTTTTCTAGAGAAAAAATTTTAAGACGAAATTTTTTCTAGAGAAACAGTTTTAAGACGAAATTTTTTCTAGAGAAAAAATTTTAAGACGAATTTTTTTCTAGAGAAAAAATTTTAAGACGAAATTTTTTCTAGAGAAAAAATTTTAAGACGAAATTTTTTTCTAGAGAAAAAATTTTAAGACGAAATTTTTTCTAGAGAAAAAGTTTTAAGACGAAATTTTTTCTAGAGAAAAAATTTTAAGACGAAATTTTTTTCTAGAGAAAAAATTTTAAGACGAAATTTTTTCTAGAGAAAAAATTTTAAGACGAAATTTTTTCTAGAGAAAAAATTTTAAGACGAAATTTTTTCTAGAGAAACAATTTTAAGACGAATTTTTTTCTAGAGAAAAAATTTTAAGACGAAATTTTTTCTAGAGAAAAAATTTTAAGACGAAATTTTTTCTAGAGAAAAAATTTTAAGACGAAATTTTTTTCTAGAGAAAAAATTTTAAGACGAAATTTTTTCTAGAGAAAAAATTTTAAGACGAAATTTTTTCTAGAGAAAAAATTTCAAGAAGAAATTTTTTCTAGAGAAAAAATTTTAAGACGAAATTTTTTCTAGAGAAAAAATTTTAAGACGAAATTTTTTCTAGAGAAAAAATTTTAATACCAATTTTTTTAGGCAAAATTTTCCTAGATAAAAAATTAAGGCAAAATTTTTTTCTGGAGATAAATTTTGTCTTAAAAATTTTCTAAATTTTTTTTATAGAAAATTATTTTAAAGATAAAATTTTCTCTAGAAAAAATTTTAAATTCGAAATTTTTTGTAATGAAACAATTTTTAAGACAAAATTTTTTTAAAGTAATAAATTTTGATAAAATACACTTTTTATTAGAAATAGAATTGGTACTTTTCTTAGAGATGGTACTCCTGTACCTAAAAATGTACTTCCTTTTAAAAATGGCACTTTCTCTTAGAAAAGGTACTTCTTCTGAGAAAAGTTACTTTAACTAAGAAAAGGTACTTTTTCTAAGAAAAGGTACTTTTTCTAAGAAAAGGTACTTTTTCTTAGAAAAGGTACATTTTCTTAGAAAAGGTACTTTTTCTTAGAAAAGGTACTTTTCCTTAGAAAAGGTAATTTTTCTAAGAAAAGGTACTTTTTCTTAGAAAAAGGTCAATTTTCTTAGAAAGGGTACTTTTTCCTACAATATATACTTTTCCTTAGAAAATAAACTTTTTCATAAAAACTTCTTTCAAAGTTTCTACTCCTTTCCATACCCGCTCCAATTTATTTAGATTAACTACAACCAAACAACAAAAGCTAAACATAGAGCTAAATTATTATAAAGTATCCGTCGTTTAGGCGCTCAAACTGACACCGTCTCTGCCAGATTTGTTTGTTGTATTTTATTATTATTATTATGTTTTTTTTCAAATTCTGCTGCTGCTCAAATAGTAAACCATCGAAGCGGGAGGAATGACCTGAATATTTGGCTGAGAAGTTTTAGTTGTTGTTGTAGTTTTTTTGGTGTTAGATTTTTGTTTAAATTGTAAACAAATACCGATTATATGAGTAACTGTGTTTGTAGGTACAAAATGTGAATACTAGTATCTACGTAACTAACCAACTTATGGTAAAATGTACATATTGATATGAGCATTTGTTTAACCATTACCGACCGACCAGAGTAGAGTGGAATTTTGGATCTATAGCAAAATGCAGAGTGTGTGATGGTCACTGTGGTTAGAGGCGGTAGCGGAGAGCCTTTTCATATAGACCACTTCCACTTCCAAATATTAAACTACAACTATCACTCACTAGATATTTGGTTGGTTGGTTTGTGTGTTTTGGCTTGTATTGCGCTTAAAATATGTTATGAGTAATAGTGATGGCCAAATTTTTACTAGGGGAATTATGGCTAAGAAGGAAAAGTTCCTTGATATAATAATTTTTACTTAAAAAGGGTACTTTTTGTAGGAAAAATGGATTACCAAAAAATTCTTTTTTATACATATTTTTTTGTTTTGATCCACTTTAAAATGTTCCCCCCAATTTCCCCTTTTTGAAGCGCGCTGCTGTTCAAATTTGTATACAAAATGAATTATTAAACAAAATGTGGTGGTGTCTTTTTATTTGCCCAGTGATTTTGATTTATTTGTGGTAATTTTCTATTTTGTAAATTTAGTTTCATATAAAAGTGTTTGTAAATAAATTTACTTAATAGCCTAAAATGTATTCAATCAGATAATTTTTAGATTTTTTTAAATAACTTTTTTGTATTAGAGCAAATCTAAACGAACAAATATCCCACCAACATATAATACTAAAATATAAAATATCTTGTCATGCTCGATTATAAAAATTTTTTGGGACACAAAAAATCTGCAAGAAATATTTTAAATAGAACAAATTTAAAATTTTCTAAGGAAACAAATTTGTTCAACTGTTTTCTCTATAAGAAATTTAGTATAACAGTTTCGTCTGTAGAAATATTTAAGTATAACAGTTTTATTACAATTCTTTAACAGTTTTTTTCTGTAGAAAACATTTTGTATAACAGCTTTCTCTATAAACAATTTAGTATAAATGTTCTTTTTTATAGAAAAAATAGCTTTTTCTAAAAAAAAATATAGTTTTTTCTACAGAAAATATTTTATATAACAGTTTTTTCTATAGAAAAAATTGTGTATAACAGTTTTTTCTATAGAATAAATTGTGTATAACAGTTTTTTCCATAGAAAAAATTTTGCACAACAGTTTTTTCTAGAAAAAAATTGTGTATAATAGTTTTTTCTATAAAAAAAATTGTGAATAACAGTTTTTTTTACAGAAAAAATTGTGTAGAAAAACTGGTTTTTTCTATAATAAAAATTGTGTAGAAAAACTGTTTTTTTTATAGAAAAAATTGTGTATAACAGTTTTTTCTATAGAAAAAGTTGTGTATAATAGTTTCTTCTATAGAAAAAATTGTGTATAACAGTTGTTTTTTATAGAAAAAATTGTGTATAACAGTTTTTTCTATAGAAAAAATTTTGCTCAACAGTTTTTTCTATAAAAAAATTGTATATAACAGTTTTTTCTATAGAAAAAATTGTGTACAATAGTTTTTTCTATAGAAAAAATTGTGTACAACAGGTTTTTCTAAAGAAAAAATTGTATATAACAGTTTTTTCTATAGAAAAAATTGTGTATAAATTGTGTTTTAACATTTTTTTTCTATGGAAAAAATTGTATATAACAGTTTTTCTATAGAAAAAAATTGTGTATAAATTGTGTTTTTTATGGAAAAATAGTGTATAACAGTTTTTTCTATAGAAACAAGTTGTGTATCACAGTTTTTTCTACAGAAAAAATTAATTGTGTTTTAACAGTTTTTTCTATAGAAAAAATTCTGTATAACTGTTTTTTTAATAGAAAAAATTGTCTATAACAGTTTTTTCTATAGGAAAAATTGTGCATAATAGTTTTTTCTATAGAAAAAATTTGTGTATAACAGTTTTTTCTATTAAAAAAATTGTATATGACAGTTTTTTCTATATAAAAAATTGTGTATAACAGTTTTTTCTATTGAAAAAATTGTATATGACAGTTTTTTCTATAGAAAAAATTGTGTATAACTGTTTTTTCTATTGAAAAAATTGTCTATGACAGTTTTTTCTATAGAAAAAATTGTGTATAACAGTTTTTTCGGTAGAAAAATTGTGTATAATAGTTTTTTTCTATAGAAGAAATTGTGTATAACAGTTTTTCTGTAGAAAAAATTCTGTATAATAGTTTTTTCTCTGAAAAAAATTGTGTACAACAGTTTTTTCTATAGAAAAAATTGTGTATAACAGTTTTTTCTATGGAAAAAATAGTGTATAACAGTATTTTCTATAGAAAAAACTGTGTATAACAGTATTTTCTATAGAAAAAACTGTGTATAACAGCGTTTTTTTTATAAAAAACATTATGTATAACAGCTTTTTTTTATAGAAAAAAGTGTGTATAACAGTTTTTTTCTATAGAAAAAATTGTGTATAACAGTTTTTTATATAGAAAAAATTGTATATAACACAAATGTGTATAACACTTTTCTCTACAGAAAAATTATGTATAACAGTTTTTTCTAAAGAAAAATTGTGTATAACAGTTTTTTTCATAAAAAAAGTGTGTATAACAGTTTTTTTCCGTAGAAAAAAGTGTATATAACAGTTTTTTATATATAATATTTTTGTATAACAAGTTTTTCTACAGGAAAAATTTTGTCTTAAAGGTCTTTATATAGAAAAATAACGTCTTAAAAATTTTGTCTTAAAGTTTTTACTATAGAAAAAATTTAGTCTTAAAGTTTTTTCTATAAAAAAAAATGTTAAAGTTTTTTCTATATAAAAAAATTTTGTCTTAAAGTTTTTTCTCTAAAAAAATTTTTGTTTAAAAGTTTCTTTGTATAGAAACAAATTGAAAGTTTGTTTTATTGTATTTCAAGTCGTCTTAAATCTCCAACAATTTTAAACTTGTTTGAAAAACAATCTCATAAATGCAATAGTTTGTATGGATGTGTTAAGTATCTGTAGCTGTGTATCTATGAGTATGTATCTGCATTACATTCTACATGTCTATTTTAATTTTCGGAAAACCAGGTCATTCTTGTGCGGTGGTGATGGTTTAAATTTGTGGTTGTTTGACACAATTCCTCTGAATGAGAAAAAAAAAACATAATGAAAGACTGAAAATAAAACTTAAACCAAACTAAAGCACATACATTCATTCATTCAGTCAGTCAGTCACTTATTCATTTATTCATTCATTCATTCCTTCATGGTAAATATGAATTCATTATGAGTGAGAATGTGTATGTAAGCCAACTAGTAAGCAGTCGTGTGCTGTACGTAAGTTATATTGTAAGTAGTCAGTTGTTGGTTTTGGAATTAACTACAAAGTGTTCCGTAATTGAGTTCTAATTATATGAAAGAGAACCAGAAGTAGGAAAATAAATGAGTCCAAAAAATAATGAAGGAAGATTATATGGGAATTTAAGTGAAAGAGTTCATTTATGTGTACCATCAAGTGTTGGTGGAAGGGGGTGAGGTCAATAAACCATTAAAGAATTTTATATATTCCATTCGTTTCATTTTAAGTTGTATTTGCCATAACTATTGTTAAATGCTTTTCCTGCTCCAAATATAAAATTATTGATGATTTACTATTTTTGGGTTAAAAACTTTGCATGAACTCTTTTTGTTGTAGTTTTTTGATTTCACTAGTTTTTTTTTTTGGTCTGTCACCAAAAAGTTTTCCTTGGATTCTTTGTACATAATGACGTTGATTTCATTTGTTGGAAAGATTATTGACAAAATTGAGCTGCTTTTCTCTTCCTGTTCTTTTGGCAAAAGTTTTTCCGTTTTTTTTTCTCGAGGATTGAATTTAAGCCAAATTTGTTTTACCATAAGTGAGAATGAAAAAGGAAATGAAGTTTTTGGGGAAATTTTTGCTAAATAAATATTTAACATAATTGAGTTTTGTGATGCGTTTAAAATTATTTTTTTTAGTTCATTTTAAAAAGGAAATAATTGTGTATAACAGTTGTTTTTATAGATTAGAAAAAATTATGTATAACAGTTTTTTATATTAAAAAAAAAACGTGTATAACAGTTTTTTCTATAGAAAAAATATGTGTATAACAGTTTTTTCTGTAGAAAAACATGTGTATAACAGTTTTTTCTGTAGAAAAAAATGTGTATAACAGTTTTTTATATCGAAAAAATTTTGTATAACAGTTTTTTCTATAGAAAAAAACGTGTATAACAGTTTTTTCTATAGAAAAAAATGTTTATAACAGTTTTTTCTAAAGAAAAAATGTGTATAACAGTTTTTTCTATAGAAAAAATGTGTATAACAGTTTTTTTCTATAGAAAAAATGTGTATAAAAGTTTTTTCTATAGAAAAAAATGTGCATAACAGTTTTTTCTATAGAAAAAAATGTGTATAATAGTTTTTTCTATAGAAAAAATTGTGTATAACAGTTTTTTCTATAGAAAAGATGTGTATAATAGTTTTTTCAATAGAAAAAATGTTTATAACAGTTTTTTCTATATAAAAAGTTAGGTATAACAATTTTTTTCTACAGAAAAACTGTGTATAACAGTTTTTTTCTATAGAAAAAATTAGGTATCACAGTTTTTTGTAAAGAACAAATTGTGTATAACAGCCTTTTCCATTGAACAAATTGTGTATAACAGTTTTTTGTACAGAAAAAATTGTGTATAACAGTTTTTTCTATAAAAAAATGGTGTATAACAGTTTTTTCAGTTTGTGTGTATAACAGTTTTTTTATATCAAAAAAATTGTGTATGATAGTTTTTTCTGCCGAAAAAATTGTGTATTACAGTTTTTCCTACAGAAAAAATTGTGTATAACAGTTTTTGTATAGAAAAAAAAATTGTTTTATAAAAAAAATGTGTACAACAGTTTTTTCTTAAGAAAACATTGTATAACAGTTTTTTCTATAGAAAAATTTTATATAACAGTTTTTCTGTAGAAAAATATGTATAATAGTTTTTTTATCTAAAAAATTGTGTATAACAATTTTTCCTTTAGAGAAAATTGTATATAACAGCTTTTTTCACAGGAAAAATATGTATAACAGTTTTTCTATTTAAAAAAATTAGGTATAACAGTTTATTTTTATAAAAAAATTGTGTATAACAGTTTTTTGTATACAAAAAAATTGTGTATAACAGCTTTTTCTATAGAAAAAATTGTGTACAACAGTTTTTACAAAAAAATTGTGTATAACATTTTTTTCTATAGAAAAAAATTATTATAACAGGTTTTTCTATTAAAGAAATTGTGTATAACAGTTTTTTTCTATAAATAATAACAGTGTATAACAGTTTTTTCTATAGAATAAACTGTGTACAACAGCTTTTTTTAAAGAAAAAATGGTGTATAACAGTTTTGTTTACAGAAAAAATTGTGTATAACAGTTTTTTCTAGAGAAAAAACGTGTATAACAGTTTTTTCTGTAGAAAAAATTGTGGATAACAGTTTTTTTTATAGAAAAAATTTTGTATAACAGTTTTTCCATAGAAAAAATTGTGTATCTATAGAAGATAATGCATATTTTAAATAAAAAAATTTCCTTGACATTTAAGTAATTTCGATGCCTGAAATTACCTCAATTAAATATTTCAAATTTTTTTTTAAATCCAAATTCATTTGACAGTTTCCAATTAAACACTTTCTCTGAAATCAAGAAGAAAAGTTTGCCATAGCAAACGAACATCTGTTCAATGAATTCATAATGATAACGACTGATTATATGAAAATACATACTCGCAACAAAAGTAAGTAACAGCAAAAAACTGAACCCCAACTCAGACATCGTTGGAACATGTATGAGGAAGAAAACACAAGTGGGGAAAGCAAAAAGTGCATCATTAATTTGTCATAAGTGAAGAAAAATACACACTAAGGAATAAATATGCAAGTGAAATATTCAAGTATTTAAGTTCTAGGATAAAGGGGGGAATTGAGGCAAAGGGTCGTATTCAGTTAATTTATTACTAAACAACAAACAGAGAGACAGACAGACTGACAGACGGACATACCAACTTACACGCGTGAAGTTGTTTTTTGTTGAAAAGAACAGCAGCAGAAAAGTCCACAGCAATGAGTTGCTGTTGGAGAACTGAGTTTGAGCTTTTTTTCTGGCTGTTGTTGTTTTTTTTTCTTCACATTCTTAATAAACTTTTTTTTCTTGTTTTGTAATTAAAAACAAACCGAAAAAGCAAAATTTGAAAAAAATACGTACATGTTAAAAAAAAGTCTGAAAAGAAATTAAGAAAAGGATTGATGAAGCAGCAAAAACTACTCGTTTAAAACTCAGACATGTTTGAGAGTTGCTGGTGCTTTCGCATTTCGTTTTGATGTTGTTGTTGCTGGTGCTGTTGCAGTAGCTTTAGCAGCAACTAAGTGAAACAAGTGCATTGACATTTAAGAACGTGTAAATGTTATTATGTTGCTCTTGGGTATGAGTTTGGAAGCTAAAGTTTAAGCACTGATACACACTTTCAGATATTGAATGGAAAGCAGGAGCTTAAAGGAGTGAAATCAATAAATAATAGAAAAACGATATAAAAATTAAAAAAAAAACTGTTATACAAAATTTTTTTATAAAAGAAAACTGTAATAACCTATTTTTTCTATAGAAAAAATTGTTACATACAAACTTTTCCATCGATAAAACTGTTATAAAATTTTTTTTCTATAAAAAAAACTGTTATACACAATTTTTTCTATAAAAAAACTGTTATACACAATTTTTTCTACAGAAAAACTGTAATACACAATTTTGTCTATAGAAAAAACTCTTATACACAATTTTTTTTATAGAAAAAAACTGTCATAAACTGTTTTATCTATAGAAAAAACTGTTATACAATTTTTTTTCTATAGAAAAAACTATTGCACACGTTTTTTCTACAGAAAAAAACATTTTTTTCTATATAAAAAACTATTATACGTAATTTTTTCTGTAGAAAAAACTGTTATGCACAATTTTCTCTATGGAAAAAACTGTTATACATAATTTTTTCTATAGAAAAACTGTTATGCACAACTTTTTCTCTAGAAAGAAAATGTAATACACAAGTTTTTCTCTAGAGAAAACTGTTATACACAATTTTTTCTATAGAAGAAACGTACATATCACAATTTTTTTCTATAGAAAAAAACTGTTATATATAGAAAAAACTGTTATACACAATTTTTTCTATAGAAAAAACTGTTATACACAATTTTTTCTATAGAAAAAAACTGTTATACAAATTTTTTCTACAGAAAAAACTGTTATACACACTTTTTGGCTATAGAGAAATCTGTTATACGTAATTATTTCTGTAGAAAAAACTATTATACACAATTTTTTCTACAGAAAAAACTGTTATACATAATTTTTTCTATAGAACAAGTTTTTCTTTAGAAAAAAAACTATTATACACAAGTTTTTCTCTAGAGAAAACTGTTATACACAATTTTTTTTATAGAAGAAACTTACACAAACAATTTTATCCATAGAAAAAACCGTTGTACACAATTTTTTTTATACTGTTATACAAATTTTTTTTATAGAAAAATCTGTTATACACAATTTTTTCTATAGAAAAATCTGTTATACACAATTTTTTCTATAGAAAAAACTGTTATACATAATTTTTTCTATAGAAAAAACTGTTATACACAATTTTCTCTATGGAAAAAACTGTTATACATAATTTTTTCTATAGAAAAAACTGTTATGCACAACTTTTTCTCTAGAAAAAAAAAATGTTATACACAAGTTTTTCTCTAGAGAAAACTGTTATACACAATTTTTTCAATAGAAGAAACGTACATATCACAATTTTTTTCTATAGAAAAAACTGTTATATATAGAAAAAACTGTTATACACATTTTTTCTATAAAAAAACTGTTATACACAATTTTTTCTATAGAAAAAACTGTTATACAAAATTTTTCCATAGAAAAAACTGTTATACACAATTTTTTCTATAGAAAAAAACTGTTATACAAAATTTTTCCATAGAAAAAACTATTATACAAGTTTTTTCTACAGAAAAAACTGTTATACACACTTTTTGGCTATAGAAAAATCTGTTATACGTAATTATTTCTGTAGAAAAAACTATTATACACAATTTTTTCTATAGAAAAGACATACATAATTTTTTCTATAGAACAAGTTTTTCTTTAGAAAAAAAACTATTATACACAAGTTTTTCTCTAGAGAAAACTGTTATACACAATTTTTTTATAGAAGAAACTTACACAAACAATTTTATCCATAGAAAAAACCGTTGTACACAATTTTTTCTATACTGTTATACAAATTTTTTTTATAGAAAAATCTGTTATACACAATTTTTTCTATAGAAAAAACTGTTATACACAATTTTTTATACAGAAAAAAATGTTATACACAATTTTTTCTATAGAAAAAACTGTTATACACAATTTTCGATAAAAAAAAAACTTTTATACAAAATTTTTTCTATAGAAAAAACTGTTATACACATTTTTTTATACAAAAAAAACTGTTATACACATTTTTTTTTGTGGAAAAATTGCTACGCACAATTTTTTCTATAGAAAAAACTGTTATACACAATTTTTCTATAAAAAAAAAAACTGTTATAAATATTTTGTTTCTGTAGAAAATAACTGTTATACACTATTTTTTCTATGGAAAAAACTGTTACACACAATTTTTTCTATAGAAAAAACTGTTATACACAATTTTTTCTATAGAAAAAACTGATATACACAGTTTTTTCTATGGAAAAATATGTTATACACAATTTTTTTATTGAAAAAATTGTTATACACAATTTTTCTATAAAAAAAAACTGTTATAAATATTTTGTTTCTGTAGAAAATAACTGTTATACACTATTTTTTCTATGGAAAAAACTGTTACACACAATATTTTCTATATAAAAGACTGTTATACACAATTTTCTCTATAGAAAAACTTTTATACACAATTTTTTCCATAGAAAAATCTGTTATACACAATTTTCCTCTAAAGAAAAACTGTTATACACAATTTGTTCTTTAGAAAAAACTGTTATACACAATTTTTTTCTATAGAAAAAACTATTATACGCAATTTTTGCTATAGAAGAAACTGTTATACACAATT
Organism: Stomorhina lunata; assembly: GCA_933228675.1. Taxonomy (NCBI): domain Eukaryota; kingdom Metazoa; phylum Arthropoda; class Insecta; order Diptera; family Rhiniidae; genus Stomorhina; species Stomorhina lunata. The sequence continues at coordinate 11,387,454 of OW121742.1, read as the reverse complement.
TTTTTATAGAAAAAACTGTTATACAAATTTTTTTCATAGAAAAAACTGTTATACGGATTTTTTTCTATAGAAAAAATTGTTATACACAATTTTTTCTATAGAAAAAGCTGTTAAACACAATTTTTCCTAAAGAAAAAACTGTTATACACAATTTTTTTACAGAAAAAACTGCTATAAACAATTCATTCCATTAACTCCCTGCTGCGTTAGTGTAGCTACTAACGCTGCTACTCTCATCATTATCAACATCATCATTATTATTTTCTTTATAATGGTGATGATTTTAATGTTGCTGAACTTTTTATTCTTAATATTCAACTTCATTTCTTTTTTTTTTTTTGCTTCTTCCTCCGAAAAACAGAATATGAACGTGAATTATTACTTATGCAGAAGAAGTAGAAAGAATCACAAAAAAAAAAAAAATAAAGAAAAGGGTCGTTGGTGTTTAAACGATCAATTTGTAATGTTTTGTTGTTGTTACTTGTCATTATTGTCTGAAATTTTTATTTTATAGCTGGGTAATGCAATAACAATCACAGCAGCAGCAACAACAACAATAATTGCACCAGCAGAATTAAGAATTTTAACAATAAAAAGCGAAAATGTAAAAGAAATTAAAAGTAAAGTTCATTATAAAGTATTCAATACTCAAGAAAGACGGATATAGGGTGTTCAGGGGGGATATAGAAGATTAAAATGACCAACTGACTAAATGATCAGTCATTTGGAAAATTTTGGAAATTAACTGTTATATTGAATTTATTTGTGTTTTAAGCATATTTTTAAAGAATATACTATCGCTAGGTACAACAAAGCTAGGTTTTAATGTTTCGAATGCTTTCCAATTGCAGTCTTGAACATGTATATTAAAACTGCGTCCTCTTTATTCCTGTCTATGTTACCATAATCATCATACGGAATTTCAATGCCTTTCAAGAAGATAAGTTCAAGTTTTATCTTGTTTTCAATTTATCGCATGGCAGTAATCGATCTGCCATTTAGCCCTAGTGTGAACGACCCTCGAAAAGTTTCTCTAAATGTATTCGGAAAATTCGACCTAACTGATATTGTCACATCATCTGCGTATGAAACAATAACTAATCCAAGGAAAAGTATCGTTTAAAGTAAGCCGGATTTCTATAGAAATATCTCTGGAACATGAATTCACATTTTATCACAAATGTTTCTGCAACATGAAGCGAAATGTCTAGTTTTGTAGAAAAAAAAAATGTTTAATTTTAATGACATTTGTCTATAGAAATTTTACTGCTACATGAAACCAGATTCTGTATAAATGTCTCTGTAACATGAATCCATATTTTACCACAAATGTTTTTGCAACATGATGCTAGATGTCTACAGAAATGTTCTGCAATATGAAACCAGTCTATAGAAATTGTTTGCAACATGAGGCCATATTTCTTTTATAGAAAAGTAGCTAAAACTATATATAGATAAATCTTCTGAAAACATAATCGAATTTCGAGAAAACTGTATCATATATGACCCTTGCTCATATATCAAACCCGCTGTCGGAAATTATATGAAAACTTTTAAAATTGTTGCTATGAAAAGAATTTATGCTCAGATGTCTTCAATAATAGGCTTCAATAATAGGTTTGACCGATTATAGTGCATTATTTAAAATTCTTCCTAGGTTAGAAATTTTTAGGAAATACATATTCAAAAAAAAAAAAAAAGAATTGCGCGTTAAAAATGAGAAATCCTATATCTCAACTGAAAAACATTACCTTTTTTGAACCAAAAATGTTCTATATAAAAAATCAAAAATTTTCTATAAAAATTTTTGAATCAAAAATTTTCTATAAAAATTTTTGAATCAAAAATTTTCTATAATAATTATTGAATCAAAAATTTTCTATCAAAATTTTTGATTCTAAAATTTTATATAAAAATTCTTGAATCAAAAATTTTCTATAAACATTTTGGAATCAAAAATTGTCTATAAAAATATTTGAATCAAAAATTTTCTATAAAAATTTTTGAACCAAAAATTTTCTATAAAAATCTTTGAATCAAAAATTTTTGATAAAAATTTTTGAATCAAAAATTTTTGATTCAAAAATTTTCTATAAAAAGTTTTGGTTCAAAATTTTTTGAAAAAATTTTTGGTTTAAAAATTTTTGAATCAAAAATTTTTGAATCAAAAATTTTCTATAAAAATTTTTGTAGCAAAAATTTTCTATAAAAATTTTTGTAGCAAAAATTTTCTATAAAAATTTTTGTAGCAAAAATTTTCTATAAAAATTTTTGTAGCAAAAATTTTCTATAAAAATTTTTGTAGCAAAAATTTTCTATAAAAATTTTTGTAGCAAAAATTTTCTATAAAAATTTTTGTAGCAAAAATTTTCTATAAAAATTTTTGTAGCAAAAATTTTATATAAAAATTTTCTGCAAAAATTTTTGTAGCAAAAATTTTCTAAAAAAAATTTTGTAGCAAAAATTTTCTAAAAAAAAATTTTGTAGCAAAAATTTTCTAAAAAAAAATTTTGTAGCAAAAATTTTCTAAAAAAAATTTTGTAGCAAAAATTTTCTATAAAAATTTTTGTAGCAAAAATTTTCTATAAAAATTTTTGTAGCAAAAATTTTCTATAAAAATTTTTGTAGCAAAAATTTTCTGTAAAAATTTTTGTAGCAAAAATTTTCTATAAAAATTTTTTAAGCAAAGATTTTTTATAAAAATTTTTTAAGCAAAGATTTTTTATAAAAATTTTTAAAGCAAAAAATTTTCTATAAATATTTTTGAATTAAAAATTTTCTATAAAAGTTTTTGCAGCAAATAATTTTCTATAAAAATTTTTGTAGCAAAAATTTTTTATAAAAATTTTTGTAGCAAAAATTTTCTATAAAAATTTTTGTAGCAAAAATTTTCTATAAAAATTTTTGTAGCAAAAAATTTTCTATAAAACTTTTTGTAGCAAAAATTTTCTATAAAAATTTTTGTAGCAAAAATTTTCTATAAAAATTTTTGTAGCAAAAATTTTCTATAAAAATTTTTGTAGCAAAAATTTTCTATACAAATTTTTGTAGCAAAAATTTTCTATAAAAAATTTTGTAGCAAAAATTTTCTATAAAAAATTTTGTAGCAAAAATTTTCTATAAAAATGTTTGTAGCAAAAATTTTCTATAAAAATGTTTGTAGCGAAAATTTTCTATAAAAATTTTTGTAGCAACAATTTTCTATAAAAAATGTTGTAGCAAAAATTTTCTATAAAAATTTGTGTAGCAAAAATTTTCTATAAAAATTTTTGTAGCAAAAATTTTCTATAAAAATTTTTTATAAAAATTTTTGTAGCAAAAATTTTCTATAAAAATTTTTGTAGCAAAAATTTTCTATAGAAATTTTTGTAGCAAAAATTTTCTATAAAAATGTTTGTAGCAAAAATTTTTGTTGCAAAAATTTTCTATAAAAATTTTGTTAATCAAAGATTTTTTATAAAAATTTTTAAAGCAAAAAATTTTCTATAAAAATTTTTGTTGCAAAAATTTTCTATAAAAATTTTTTAATCAAAGATTTTTTATAAAAATTTTTAAAACAAAAAATTTTCTATAAAAATTTTTGTAGCAAAAATTTTCTATAAAAATTTTTGTAGCAAAAATTTTCTATAAAAATTTTTGTAGCAAAAATTTTCTATAAAAATTTTTGTAGCAAAAATTTTCTATAAAAATTTTTGTAGCAAAAATTTTCTATAAAAATTTTTGTAGCAAAAATTTTCTATAAAAAATTTTGTAGCAAAAATTTTCTATAAAAATTTTTGCTACAAAAATTTTCTATAAAAATGTTTATAGCAAAAATTTTCTATAAAAATTTTTGTAGCAACAATTTTCTATAAAAATTTTTGTAGCAAAAATTTTCTATAAAAATTTTGGAATCAAAAATTTTCTATAAAAATTTTAGAATCAAAAATTTTCTATGAAAATTTTAGAACCAAAATTTTTTTAAAGTAGAGTTATTCTGGTAACACTAATTTGCATCCAACTTTTTACAAACATTCAGACAAATCTAAAAAAGTAACCAACCAACAACATTGTTATTGTTGTTGTCGTCAACCTCCTCAACGCACATTGACGTCGTCATTGTCGTCTGTCTCATCGCATTAAATTGTGGTGGCGATCAATGACCTAAAACAACCAGCAGCAACAATAACAACAACAACAACAGCAACACACGAACGAACACAGCCAGTGATCATTTAATGAATACTTTTATTTTTTTTATACTTTTTTACATTTTGTCGAAATGAACTCGAAGAACAACATTTGAACAAAAAAAATCTGAAAAAACCCAGCAATAACAATAAAGACGGCAGCAGCAGCAGCATTGGCTGCAGCAGCAACTACATATGTACGTGCGATTCACTGAAAAATCATAAAAATAAATATAAACATCAGCAGCAACAGAAACGAAACAGCAACAAACAGCAAAAATTTGCAATATAATAAATTGGTGGCAAATGCAAAATAACGAAAAGACCGACCGACAAAGGGACAGACAGACCAACAGACGGATGGAAGGACAGACGGGCGGACGGAGATACAAAACAATACAATATCTTTTCTTTTTTCCAGGCATTTTAATGTTTGTTGCAAAAGTAAAAAATAAAAAATCCGAGAGTCAAAAGAAGTAAAAGACAAGAATTCGAATGAGCTAAGGAGGGTAAAACAAACAAAATATTTAAAAAAAAAATCGTCTGTCTGACTACTTGAGACATTCAGTTTTGACTCTGAGGCTCCCCTCCCCAAATGCAACGCTCCATTGAAAAATTGTCTGTCTGTCCTTCTATTGCTTTAACGAAAAAAAAAACTTGAATATATAAAAATTGTGCTTTGTCCTTCGAGTGGACGCAAAAAAGTATTGCAAACATTTTTTTGACTTACAACATGCACTTTTTTTAGTATTGGCTGGTCTCACTTTTCCATTAGACCAAAAAAAGAAACAGAACAAAAAACTTCTTTTTGCCAATACTAAGTACTGAGGCATATTTTTAGTTACTAATTCCACTTACTTAGTCATTGATTAAATTTCAGACTGTTGGACAGACGGATGGGCTGATTCGACGCCGTTTTGAATTGAGCAAACAACAACAAAAAGACATGCAACTTTATGTTATGTTTTATTTTGTTGAAACGTTAATGTGATTGTGTATGAATGATTCAAGTAAAAATTTCTGAAAATAAATTTATACTGGTATCAAATTCAAGACATTTAGGAAAAAAAAAACTCACAAAAACCAACAGCCAAACCAAATGTGGAGCTAATGAACTCTTTATATCCAACATTTTTAATGATGGCGCGGCGACAAAAGTATTAAGGACAATATAAATATGTTGGTGACAAAAGGGAAATTACAAGTTTGAAAACAAATTTTAGTTTTAAAGAAAGTAAAGTGCCAAATATTACGGTTTCTAGGCAGAAAAGAACGAAAAAAGTTAAAAAAACTGGGCCAAAGAAATTTAATAATCAAAATTTTCGGCAAAAGAAAAATGTACAAAATTTGAAATACAAATTTTTAAAGAAAAACTATCCATCAAAATTTTTTACAAAAAAAAAAAAAAAAAAAAAAAAAATTCAAAAATTTTTATAAGAAATTTTTAAAAATTTCTTAATTTGATAGGAAATTTTTCAATAATTTCTTATTTCTATACAAAATTTTTAAAAATTTCTTAATTTGAAAAAAAAATTTTCAAAAATTTCTTATTTTTATAGGAAATTTTTCAAAAATTTCTTATTTTTATAGAAAACTTATCAAAAAACTTCTTATTTTTATACGAAATTTATTAAAAATTTCTCATTTTTATAGGAATTTTTTTCAAAAATTTCTTATTTTTTATAGGAAATTTTTCAAAAATTTCTTATTTTTATATAAAATTTTTCAAGAATTTCCAGTTTTAACAGAAAATTTTTAAAAAATTTCTTATTTTTAAGTAAATTTTTCAAAAATTTTTTATTTTTTTATACGAAATTTATCAAAAATTTCTCATTTTTATAGGAAATTTTTCAAAAATTTCTTAGTTTTATAGAAAAATTTTTCAAAAATTTCTTATTTTTATAGGAAATTTTTCAAAAATTTCTTATTTTTATAGAAAATTTTTCAAAAATTTCTTATTTATACAGGAAATTTTTCAAAAAATTTCTTATTTTTATAGGAAATTTTTCAAAAATTTCTTATTATTATAGGAAATTTTCAAAAATTTCTTTTATTTTTATAGGAAATGTTTGGAAAATTTCTTATTTTTATAGGAAAATTTTAAAAAATTTACTTCTTTTTACAGGAAATTTTTCAAAAATTTCTCATTTTTATAGGACATTTCTGAAAAATTTCTTATTTTTATAAAAAAAATTTCTATAAAAATTTCCTATAAAAAATAAGAAATTTTTGAAAAAATTTCCTTTAAAAATTAGAAATTTTTAATAAATTTCGTATAAAAATAAGAAGTTTTTTGATAAGTTTTCTATAAAAATAAGAAATTTTTCAAAAATTTCTTATTTTTATAGGAAATTTTTCAAAAATTTATTATTTTTATAGGAAAATTTTCAAAAATTTCTTATTTTTATAGGAAATTTTTCAAAAATTTCTTATTTTTATAGGAAATTTTTCAAAAATTTCTTATTTTTATAGGAAATTTTTCAAAAATTTCTTATTTGTATAGGAAATTTTTCAAAAATTTCTTATTTTTATAGGAAATTTTTCAAAAATTTCTTATTTTTATAGGAAAATTTTCAAAAATTTCTTATTTTTATAGGAAATTTTTCAAAAATTTCTTATTTTTTTAGATAATTTTTCTTATTTTTATAGGAAGTTTTTCAAAAATTTCATTTTTAAAGGAAGTTTTTCAAAAATTTCTTATTTTTAAAGGAAGTTTTTCAAAAATTTCTTATTTTTATAGGAAATTTTTCAAATTTTGTTATTATAGGAAATTTTTCAAAAATTTCTTTTAGGTATAGAAAATTTTTCAAAAATTTCATATTTTTATAGGAAATTTTTAAAAAATTTCTCACTTCTATTTAATATTTTTCAAAAATTTTATATTATAGGAAAGATTTTAAAAAATTTCATTGTTTTAAGCTAAGTTTTTCATACAAAAATTTTAAGAGAAATTTTTTGCTACAAAAATTTAAAACAAAAAATTATAGAAAATTTTTGCTACAAAAATTTTTATAGAAAAATTTTTCTACAAAAATGTTATAGAAAATTTATGCTACCAAAAATGTTATAGAAAATTTATGCTTTTTATACAGAAAATTTTTGCTACAGAATAGAAAATTTTTGCTACAAAATAGAAAATTTTTGCTAGAAAATTTTTGGTACAGAAAATTTTTGCTACAAAAATTTTTATAGAAAATTTTTGCTACAAATTTTCTATAGAAAGTTTTTGCTACAAAAATTTTTATAGAAAATTTTTGCTACAAAAATTTTTGCAACAAAAATTTTTAAAGAAAATTGTTGCTACAAAATTTTTAAAGAAAATTTTTGCTAGAAAATTTTTGGTACAGAAAATTTTTGCTACAAAAATTTTTATAGAAAATTTTTGCTACAAAAATTTTTATAGAAAATTTTTGATACAAAAATTTTTATAGAAAATTTTTGCTACAAAAATTTTTGTAGCAAAAATTTTTATAGAAAATTTTTGCTACAAAAATTTTTATAGAAAATTTTTGCTACAAAAATTTTTATAGAAAATTTTTGCTACAAAAATTTTTATAGAAAATTTTTGCTACAAAAATTTTTATAGAAAATTTTTGCTACAAAAATTTTTATAGAAAATTTTTGCTACACAAATTTTTATAGAAAATTTTTGCTACACAAATTTTTATAGAAAGTTTTTGCTACAAAAATTTTTATAGAAAATTTTTGCTACAAAAATTTTTATAGAAAATTTTTGCTACAAAAATTTTTATAGAAAATTTTTGCTACAAAAATTTTTATAGAAAATTTTTGCTACAAAAATTTTTATAGAAAATTTTTGCTACAAAAATTTTTATAGAAAATTTTTGCTACAAAAATTTTTATAGAAAATTTTTGCTACAAAAATTTTTATAAACAATTTTTGCTACAAAAATTTTTATAGAAAATTTTTGCTACAAAAATTTTTATAGAAAATTTTTGCTACAAAATTTGTTGTTATAAACATTTTTATAAAAAATGTTTGCTGCAATAATTTTTATTATAAAATTTTGCTACAAAAATTTTTATTGAAAATTTTTGCTTCAAAAATTTTTATAGAAAATTTTTGTTACAAAAATTTTATACAAAATTCGTATCTTTTCATCTCAAACTCTTGTTGTTGTAGGCAAAAGTGTTGTAAATTAGTTATAAACAAAATTTAATTTTAATAATGTCCTTTATGTCCTGATATTATATTAAAATCGATCCAACGACAAGCAATGCTATGCCTTTATCCAATACAACAACCCGAGTAAAACAGCAATACCAGATTTTGCCATTCAAGGAATTTTTATGTTTCTTTGTGTATATCTCTGAAACTAGAGAACCGATTTCAAAAATTTCTTCAGCAGAGACAATCTACAGAAATAGTTTTGTCGTTATGTTAAGAAAAACATCATTGTAGGTTTAAAGAGGTTAAGTATTTCTGACAGAAATAGATTTAGGTCAAAAGTTATGCATTATAGGTGAAATAGTTCCTTAAGAAAGTCTTAGTTTTTCTTAGCATATTTAAAGTGTTTCTTTTTATTTTTGATGTACATACATATCGTCAAATAAAATGCAAAAGGTTGTAAATGATATACTTTAAGTTTTCGTTACAATTAAAGTTACAAATATTAAAAATAATAAAAAATGTAATTTGAAAATGTTTCAGTTAGGCCTTTTCGCATTTTAGTCGACGATATTATGGTACATTTATAGTACATATAAGTACACTTATGTACCACATTTAAGTAACTATACATTTTTTTGTATATTTGGCCTATTTTTAGTAAAACCCCTATCGTTGTATTGGAAGCTGGAGTGAAATAACCAACTGACATAAATTACACGTTTTTGTTATAGTTGATTTTATTCTAAGTGTATGTATGTATGTATGTATGTAAAATTGTTCCATTGTATTGTAGATATATTTGGTAATAATGTTTGGAAATATTTTTCTAAACTCAAACAAATTTTTTTTCTAATCTTCATAAATATTTTTATTTTATTACATTTTGGTGTTTTTTTACTGTCGTTTGTTGTTGTTGTTGCTAATAGGAATTTTAGGTCACAGATTTGTTATTTTTTCTATTTCGAAAATATTTTCAACTCAATTTAAAACAAACCCATATTTTTATTTTTCTACTTTAGAGTCAGTTTGTTAAATTGTTGTTGTTGTAGGTTCGTTTGGCTGTTATTTTTGAATTTCTATTAAAAACAATGAATGACATTTTTGGGGATAGAAATTTTTAAATTTCATGGAGTTGGATGTCTCTCTCTAGGAATGACATCAAAATGACATAATATTTATTTAGTTTAGTTTTGATGCGATTCGATTCAGTTTTTAGTTGGATTTCAAAATGGTCAACATCAGGGACATTTCGTCGTTTGATTGTCAGAGTTTGAGTTTTGTTATTTAAGTGTTAAATATTTTTACTCTAGTTTTGAGATGTTTTCGGATGATTAGATTTTATTTAGATTTTGTTGGTATTTTTTAGTTGAAGCATTTGATTTTATGGGAATGATGTGTTTTTTATTAGATTTTGTTAAAATAGTTTATTTGTATATAACAATCAATCACTGAATGTGGTGGTAACTGGGTTAATAGCCTGTGAAAAAGCCAATCAATAGCATTTTATGGGTGCAGGAGGTTATTGTGGATGAATGTGTATTTGGAAATGAGATTTATAGGTTCATTTTATGACTTTTAATAAATGGATTTAATAGAATTATGTTAGAAATAGAAAATTTTTTTTAATACATTTTTGGGACAAAAAATATTCCTTGAAATTTTTATATAGAAACATTTTCTAGAAAAAATTTTTTTATAAAATATATAGCGTAAAGTTTTAAATAAAATTTGTATACCAAATAATTTTCCATAAAATTTTTTAACAAAAATGTGTATAAAATTAAGGTAACTAAAAATTTATAAAACTATAAAATTTTTTATCGAAAAATTTGCTATAGAATTTTTGTACCAACAAATTTTTTATAAATTTTTTTTTATAAAAAAAATTGTTATTAGATTTTTTAACAATGAATCTTTTATAACATTTTTATAACATAAAATTTTCCATAAAATTTTTTGTAACTAATATTTTTTTTTAAAGAATTTATAAAACTAAAAATTTTCTATAAAATTTTTATACCGAAAAAATTTCTATAAAATTTTTATACCGAAAAATTTTCTATAAAATTTTTATACCGAAAAATTTTCTATAAAATTTTTATACCGAAAAATTTTCTATAAAATTTTTATACCGAAAAATTTTCTATAAAATTTTTATACCGAAATTTTTTCTTTAAATTTTTTTATACCGAAAAATTTTCTATAAAATTTTTATACCGAACAATTTTCTATAAAATTTTTATACCAAAAAATTTTCTATAAAATTTTTATACCGAAAAATTTTCTTAAAAATTTTTATACCGAAAAATTTTCTATTAAACTTTTATATCGAAAATTTTTCTATAAAATTTTTATACCGAAAATTTTTCTACAAATTTTTATACCGAAATTTTTTCTTTAAATTTTTTTATACCAAAAAATTTTCTATAAAATTTTTATACCGAAAAATTTCCTATTAAATTTTTATACCGAAAAATTTTCTATAAAATTTTTATACCGAAAAATTTTCTATAAAATTTTTATACCGAAAAATTTTCTATAAAATTTTTATACCGAAAAATTTTCTATAAAATTTTTATACCAAAAAATTTTCTATAAAATTTTTATACCAAAAAATTTTCTATAAAATTTTTATATCGAAAAATTTTCTATAAAATTTTTATACCGAAAAATTTTCTATAAAATTTTTATACCGAAAAATTTTCTATAAAATTTTTATACCGAAAAATTTTCTATAAAATTTTTATACCGAAAATTTTTCTATAAAATTTTTATACCGAAAAATTTTCTATTAAATTTTTGTACCAAAAAATTTTCTATAAAATTTTTATACTGAAAAATTTTCTATAAAATTTTTATACCGAAAAATTTTCTATAAAATTTTTAAACCGAAAAATTTTCTATAAAATTTTTATACCGAAAATTTTTTTTTTTAATTTTTATACTGAAAAACTTCATATAAAATTGTTATACTGAAAAATTTGCTATGAAATGTTTATAACGATAAATTTTCTATAAAATTTTTATACCGAAAATTTTTCTATAAAAATTTTTTTATACTGAAAAATTTTAAAATTATATAATTTTAAAATTATTATACCGAAAAATTTTCTATAAAATTTTTATACCGAAAAATTTTCTATAAAATTTTTATACCGAAAAATTTTCTATAAAATTTTTATACCGAAAAATTTTCTATAAAATTTTTATACCGACAAATTTTCTATAAAATTTTTATACCGAAAAATTTTCTATTAAATTTTTGTACCAAAAAATTTTCTATAAAATTTTTATACTGAAAAATTTTCTATAAAATTTTTATACCGAAAAATTTTCTATAAAATTTTTATACCGAAAAATTTTCTATAAAATTTTTATACCGAAAAATTTTCTATAAAATTTTTATACCGAAAAATTTTCTATAAAATGTTTATACCGAAAAATTTTCAATAAAATTTTTATACCGAAAAATTTTCTATAAACTTTTTATACCAAAAAATTTTCTATAAAATTTTTATACCGAAAAATTTTCTATAAAAATTTTGATTCCGAAAAATTTTCTATAAAATTCTATTAAATTCTTATCAAAATATTTAATAGAAATTTTACTATAGAAAATTATCATTTAAATTTTTTCTATAGAAAATTTTTATTAAATTTTTTTCTATATAAAATTTTCCTATAGAATATTTTTCATTGAAATATTTTCTACACAGAATTTTTCACTGAAATTTTTCATTAAAATTTTTTCTATAAAAAATTTTTCATTAAAATTTTTCCTATAAAAAAATTTTATTAAATATTTTTCTATAAAAAATTTTTCAATAAAATTTTTTCTATATACAATTTTTCATTAACATTTTTTCTATAAAAAACTTTTTCATTGAAATTTTTATAAAGGAAATTTTTAATGGAAATTTTTTATAATTCTTTTTTTTCAGTGAAATATTTTCTATAGTAAAATTTTAATGAAAAATTAAAAAAAAAAAATTTAATGAAAAAAAAAGTAAAATTTAATAAAAAATTTTCAAAAGAAAAAAATTCCAATGAAAATGTTTCTATAAAAAATTTTTCATTAAAATTTTTTTTATATAAAATTTTTCTTTAAAATTTTCCAATGGAATTTTTTCCATCGAGATTTTTTTTGATTGAAATTTTTTCCATAGAAAATTTTTCATTGAATTTTTTCCATAGAAAATTTTTCATTGAAATTTTTTTTATAAAAATTTTATATAGAAAAAATTTTTCATTGAAATTTTTATATAGGAAATTTTTCATAGAATTTTTTTTTTAAAGAAAATTTTTCTAAAAAAATATTTTCATTGAAATTTTTTCTTAGAAAATTTTTAATTAAAATTTTTTATTAAAATCCTTTCTATAGAAAATATTTCATTTAAATTTTGTCCTAATAAAATTTGTCGTTGAAATTTTTTCTTTAAAAAATTTTTCATTCGAATTTTTCCATAGGAAATTTTTCATTGAAATTTTTTCTATCGAAAATTTTCTATAGGAGATTATTCATTGAAATTTTTTCTAAACATTTTCCTTTGAAATTTTTTGTATAGAAAATTTTTAATTGAAATTTTTATTAAAGTATTTTTTAATTGCAATTTTTCTATAGAAAATTCTTCATTAAAATTTTTTCTATAGAAAATTTTTCTACAGAGAATTTTTCACTGAAATTTTTTCATAGAAAATTTTTCATTGCAATTTTTTTTATAAAAAAATTTCATAAAATTGTTTTCTATATAAAATTTTTCATTTATATTTTTTCTATACAAAAATTTTCATTAAAATTTTCATATAGGAAATTTTCCATAGAAATTTTTTCTAAAGAAAATTTTCATTGAAATTTTTTCTATAGAAAAAATTTTCATTGAAATTTTGCTATATAAAATTTTTCATTGAAATTTTTTGTACAGCAAAATTTCAATGAAAATTTTTCTTTAAAAAATTTCAATGAAAATTTTTCTTTAGAAAATTTCAATGAAAATTTTTCTTTAGAAAATTTTTCTATAAAAAATAATTGTTTAAAATTTTTCTATGGAAAATATTTCATTGAAATTCTTTTATAGTAAATATTTCATTAAAATTTTTGTATGAACAGTTTTTTATTGAAATTTTTCTATAGAAAATATTTCATTATTTCGATTTTATACCAAATTATTTATTTAAGATTTCCATAATTTACCAGAACAAAAATTACTTAAATAAATATCTAATGAGATTAAGACCATTAAACCCCTTTTCAATTGCTTTGAAAAACAAATACCATTTTGACAGATTGACAGGCCTTATACGAGTACACTTGGAGGCCAAATAATAGAATCTTGATACTTGTAGTTATTCTTTGCTGTTGGCTTAGTTGTATGTCCGTCCCTCCATCTGTCTGTCCCTCCGTCGTACTGTCAGTGTTAAATAAAATGTAAAAATTTGCGCCCTCCTCTAAAGAAGACATTTTCATGGTTTAATTTCAAAGGCCTTTTTGTTGTTGTTGTTGCTGCTGTAGTTGTAGTTGTTGTCGTTGATGTTGTAATTGCTATTGCTGCTGGCTGTTGTTGACTTTTGGCTATTGCCAGTTTTACAATTATTGTGTGTTGTTGTTAATGTTGTTGCTAGTATTTATACCCTTCACCACCATAGGTGGAAAGGGTATTATAAGTTTGTGCTGATGTTTGTAACGCATAGAAATATTTGTCTTAGACCCACCTTTTAGTATACCAATAGACTTAGAATCACTTTCTGAGTCGATTTAGCGATGTCCGTCCGTCCGTCTGTCTGGCTGGCTGGACGGATGGACGGCTGGCTGGGGGGACCCCCATGTAAACCTTGTAATCAAACTACAGGTCGCAATTCTAAAGATAATTTGATGAAATTTGGCACAGATAATTTTTTTGATAATGGGACCATGGCTATTGAAATTGGTCAAAATCGGTCCATTATTTATGGTACCTCCCATAGGTCCCACTTCCCGGAATTGCTATATTGGCCACAAATATCAATATTTTTTCATGAAATTTAAAACAGATATTGCTTATGTAAACTTAAATCACTGTACCAAATTTCGTTGAAATAGGTCCACATTTGACCATAGCTCCCATACAAACTCTTCTTCAAAAACGCACTAAATGAGACAAAAAATCACTAAAACGCTCGTAAATCTAAAGATAATGAAAATTTTGAGTTTATTTTTTGCATACATAATTTTTGTAATAACTGTAATCAATTTGCCAAATTTCGAGATAATCGGTCCACATTTGACCCTAGCTCTCATATAAGTCCAAATGACGGAAACAGGTTGAATATATACGTTTTGAGAAAATGTTTGTATGATGCCAAAATTTAGCAAATATTTGTCTTTATACAGGAAAAATAACACCTTTGACCTTAGTGGTGAAGGGTATCGTATGGTCGGCTTGACCGACTATAGCGCTTTCATACTTGTTTTTATTATTTATTTTTCTCAAATATTATTTATGTGTTTTTCTTTAATGTTTTTTTTTTGCTTTATTTATTAATTTTGCAATTCGTTCTGTTCTGTTTGTTGTAATAAATGAATTTAGTTTGTTGTTGTTTTTTTTTGCAATTGCTTTTGTTGTTGTTGTTTCAGTTTTAATTTTTCTTCTTCTATTACTAATTTTAGTATCTGTGTGTTATGTTGGTTTGTTTAATGTATTTATGCGTGTGTGTGTGTCTGTGTGAGTAAATATTCCTTTGTTCAATAGAAGTCAAATCTATTTGGTTTGATTGTGGCTTTCATTTATGTTGTAAACGTGTGTCATGCCAGAGTATGCTTAAGGAGAAGTCCTTTCAGAATCGGAGATACTTATCGAATCTAATAAATTGCTCAGTCCATTGTCATTTAAGAAAAGTTAAACGAAATGGTTACTTTAGCAAGAACGGGTTTATTTTGGAGATCTTTCAGTTTTCAAAAACTTCTCAGCCTATACTCGTTTTGATAAATACGACATTATGTCTGTCTATTTGTACATATATACATACATATCAATATATCTATGTCTATGTAATTGCATTGTAAAATCTATCTATGACTGTTTCTTTTTGTTGTACAATTTTCTATAATGTTAACGACATTTGACTGGAGGTCGCTTTTTGAAAACAATATAAAGGTGCTGTCATAATTTCATTTATATCTCAACTTATTTTAAACAAACGTCGGCGACGACAGCGCCAACAGCAACAACAATATTTACAAAGCAGGAGATGTCAAGTTAATTTCATATCTAAGCATTTATCGTTATAAAATTAGAGACATCAAGAACTGAACATGGCCTGTTTGAAAATTAGGACACCATAATTGAGTCATTAATTAATGCGATTTGGTTGTTAGGGCAAAAGGACTGAAGCCAGCCAAGATTATTTTTAATTTTCTTGGAATTTAGGTGGAAAATAATAAAATTCAATTTAACTTACGAGGAGGGTTGATGGAATGAAAAATTTGATAAAGATAAACTTAATAAGGGCAAAGTTTGAAGTTATTAAAAATTTAGATTAGAAATTATTAAAGAAAAAAAGGAATAACGTCCATTCTATTATTAGATTTTTAAGTCTTTTTCAATAACTTTACTAATGAAAGTTAGCTTTGTAAAGAAAATATATTTTAAAACAAAAAATTAATTTAGTAAAGTTAAGCTGCTTTCCTAAGAAACATACGTATTTTAATGAAAAGTACTTTTTAATTACAGAAAGTACTAACTTACTTAAATGGCCTACATTTACCACGTGTTAAGATTAAAGGCCGAACATATTTTAGAAATCTATAAGCTTTAATTACAAAAAGTCGTTTTCAATAAAAGACAACCTTCTATTTATTACGACATATTTATAGTGAAAAATACTTTTTAAAATAAAAAGTTCCTTTTGTAGTAAAACAAAAAATAAATACCAAAAAATGTTAGTAGTGTCCGATAATTCCTTGATTCACATTTCGATAGTTGGTTTTATTATTATTATCAGTAGAAGAATCTCTTATTCTTGACAGCTTCAAAATCACACATTATTTCCTAGTTCCACAGCAAAATAAGTACGAATTATAAGGTTTTGACAAAAGGAAAGTAAAGCGTAGGTTGTCGCCAGAATTTAACACACACAAGTTTAAAGTTTCATCTTCTTTTTATTCCTTACATTTTGCGGTTTCGTGGGCAATGATATATTCTTCGTCATATATTCGTGATAAAAATTACTTTTTTATAACAAAAATTACTTTTTCGTAATAAAAAGTACTTTCTTGTAATAAAAAGTACTTTTTTGTAATAAAAGTTTCTTACCTTTTCAAAGTAAAGTTTTTTTTTGGAAAAGATATGTTATTTATGAAACACCTTTTATGAATAGAAGCCAAAAAGTTTCTAAAAAAAACAATTTCTAAGAAAAAAAAAGTATTTTGTAAGGTAAAAGTACTTTTTCTAAAGGAATGTGTATATTCTAAGAAAAACTGTTTTTCGAACAAAAAGTACCTTTTCTAAGTAAAACTAACATTTATATATATAACATCCTTTTGTAAGAAAATATGTTTTTTCTAGGAAAAAGTATGAAAACTTATATAACTTAGGAGAAATACCTCTTTCAAAATAGACAGAGAGTTGTTACACAATTCCAATGAAAAGTACCATTTTTGTAATAAAAACCTCTTTCAAAATAGACAGAGCGTTGTTATATAATTGTAATAAAAAGTACCTTTCTTGTTATAAAAAGTAACTATTTTGTAATAAACAGTAAATTTTTTGAAACAAAAAGGGCTTTTTTTAATAAAAAGCACCTTTTTCTAATAAAAAGTACTATTTTGTAATAAAAGTTTTTTTTTGTTGAAAAAGTTTTCTATAGAAACATTTTTGATAAAAAATTTTTCAAAAAATAACAACATAGTCTGTTACATTAATAAATAAATGTAACAGATTTGGGATCAAATGCAAATACACTTCTTTTTAAAAAAATTTTCTATAGAAAAACTTTTGATAAAAAAATTTTCTATAGAAAGATTTTTGTTAAAACAAAAAAAAAATTCTTTAGAAAAATTTTTGACAAAAACAATTTTATATAGAAAAATTTTTGATAAACAAATTTGCTGTGGAAAAATTTTTGATGAAAAATTTTCTATAGGAAAATTTTTGATAAAAAAATTTTTAATAAAAAAATTTTCAATAAAAAAATTTTCTATAGGAAAATTTTTGATAAAAAGATTTTTAATAAAAAAATTTTCAATAAAAAATTTTCTATAGGAAAATTTTTGATAAAAAATTTTCTATAGAAAAATTTTTAATAAAAAATGTTCAATAGAAAAATTTTTAATAAAAAATTTTCTATACAAAAATTTGTAATAAAAAAAAATTTTTCTATAGAAAAATTTTTGATAAAAAAAATTTCTACAGAAAAATTTTTGATAAACAAATTTTTTGATAAAAATAATTTCTATAGAGAAATTTTTGATAAAATGATAAGAAAATTTTTGATAAAAAAAATTTCTATAGAAACACTTTTAATAAAAAATTTTCTGTAGAAAAATTTTTAATAAAAAACAATTTTCTATAGAAAAATTCTCTATAGGAAAATTTTTGATAAAAAATTTTCTATAGAAAAATTTTTAATAAAAAATTTTCTATAGATAAATTTTTAATAAAAAATTTTCTATAGAAAAATTTTTGATAAAAAAAATTTCTACAGAAAAATTTTTTGATAAAAATAATTTCTATAGAGAAATTTTTGATAAAATGATAGGAAAATTTTTTATAAAAAAATTTCTATAGAAACACTTTTAATAAAAAATTTTCTGTATAAAAATTTTTAATAAAAAACAATTTTCTATAGAAAAATTTTCAATAAAAAACAATTTTCTATAGAAACATTTTTAATAAAAAAAATTTCTATAGATTTTTGATAAGCAAATTTTTTGATAAAAAAAATTTCTATAGAAAAATTTTTGATAAAAAACTTTTTATAGAAAAATATTTGATAAAAACGTTTTCTATACAAAAATGTTTGATAAAAAAATTTTGTATAGAAAAAATTCTATATATATTTGATAAAAAAAATTTTCTATAGAAAAATTTTTGATAAAAAAATTTTCTATAGAAAAATTTTTGATAAAAAAATTTTCTATAGAAAGATTTTTGATAAAATAAAAAAAATTTCTATAGAACACAAACAATTTTCTATAGAAAAATTTGTGATAAAAAATTTTATTAGAAAAATTTTACATAAAAAAATTTTCTATAGGAAAATTTTTGATAAAAAAAATTTTTATAGAAAAATTTTTGATAAAAAAATTTTCTATAGAAAAATTTTTGATGAAAAACATTTTTATAGAAAAATTTTGACAAAAAAAAATTCTATAAAAAATTTTTTATAAAAACTTTTCTATAAAAAAATTTTCTTTAGAAAAATTTTTGATAAAAAAATTTTCTATAGAAAAATTTTTGATATATAAATTTTCTATAGAAAAACTGTTGATAAATAAATTTTCTATAGAAAAGTTTTTGATAAAAAAATTTTCTAGACAAAAATGTTTGATAAAAAAATTTTGTATAGAAAAATTTTTGTTGAAAAAGTTTTCTAAAGAAATATTTTTGATAAAAAAATTGTCTATAAACAAATTTTTGATAAAAAATTTTCTATAGAAAAATTTTTAATAAAAATATTTTCATTAGAAAATTTTTTGATAAAATTATATTCATTAGAAAATTTTTTGATAAAAAAAATTTTGATAAAAAAATTTTCTATAGAAAAATTTTTGATAAAAAAAATTTATAGAAAAATTTTTGACAAAAAGATATTTTCTATAGAAAAATTTTTGATAAAAAAATTTTCCATGCAAAAATTTTTTGATAAAAAAATTCTGTAGAAAAATGTTTGATAATTTTTTGTTAGAATAATTTTGATAAAAAAATTTTTATAAAAAAAATTTTTATAAAAAAGTTTTTTATAGAAAATTCTATAAAAACTTTGTTATCAAAAATGTTTGCACAGAAAAATTCTATAGAAAAATGTTTGATAAGTTTTTGTTTTAGAATAATTTTGCCAGAAAAATTTATCGATAAAAAAATTTTCTAAAGAAAAATTTTTAATAAAAAAAAGAATTTCTATACAAAAATTTTTGATAAAAAAAATTTGTCTAGAAAAATTTTTGATTCAAAAATTTCTATACATAAAAATATTCGAAAAAAATGGAATAGAAAACTACACATTGAAAAAATACCTATTTCAGTTAAAAGTATAAAAAACGGTAACTCTGCTCACAATTTTTTTATTCCGTTCTCTTTGTGCTGATCACAGGAATTATAAGTCCTGATTTTTAAATATTTTCGGCTGACCATTACTTTCCTTGTCTTGTGACTATTTTACCACTTTAAAATCGCGCAAAAGTATCTTTTGCAAGAAGAAATATAAGTTGCAAAGAAATTTCAATATTTAAATGTATACAAAAGTACCTTTTGTAAAGCAAAGTTCCTAATCTAAAAAGTTTCTTTTGCAAAGTAATTTACCGTTTGTAAATAGAAGGCCCTTTAGAAAGTACCTCTTTGAAAAAGTACCTTTCGGAAAGAAATTTATCATACGTAAATGTATCTTTTGCAAAGAGAATTACCTTTTTAAAAGAGAAACATCTTTTGTAAAGAAAAGTACATTATTCAAACAAAAGTATCAAGAATCCCCTTTTCTAAAGAAAAGTACCTTTTTGAGAACTACCTTTTACAAAAAGAAACATCTTTTGTAAAGAGAAGTAAATTTTATAAAGAAAAGTACCTTTTGTAAGGAGAAGTACTTTTTATTAAGAAAAGTACCTTTTATAAAGACAAGCCCCTTTTGCAGAGACAAGCTCCTCTTGTACAGAACAAAAACTATTAACAATAAAGTAACTTTTTTAAAGCAAACAACGTTTTGTGTAGTTTTAAAAATTGAAACAATGTTTGAAATTTAGTTATTTGGAGCAGTTTAAGCTGTTTGTGACCCCATTGTGACGAAATAGCCTTAATAGGCACATGTTCGGTACACATGCACTTTTTAGTGCATCCAAATTAATAAACAAATATATAAGTAAATGGATTCATATGCATTTGCTATAAACAAATTAGCTATTTTAGAATTTGTATGGGTATGAGTAAGAAGACAACTTACTTACCGACTGACTGACTGACGAATGGACTGACTTGACTGACTCTTAACGAGAGCAAGTGCGAGTTGGAACACGTAAACTTTTTATGAAAAAATGTATGCGAGAATGTTCGTCACACACAAGTTGAAGCTTAGAACATTGTTCCACAAATCATGAAGGTAACAACTAACAGCAACAACGAATGAACGACAATTTAATATATTACAAGCTACAGCAACAACAACAACAGCTAACTATTAAAAACTACAACAACTTCATAATAGTAGTAAGTGAATAAAATGTATGTGAATGAATGAATGAATAAATGTTCGTGTGAGTTAGTTAAAACTCATCATTTGCAGTAGCACCGATAAATAAATGGATGGATGGATGGATGGATGAATAAATGGATGTTTGACTCCTCTTTATTATTGATTTAAAGTAGCAATAAAACACATTGCAGCAACAACAACAGAAAAACTACGCAATTAATTTATGTTTGAACTCGTATGTAACAAAAGTATCTGATCATTTAATGATGAGGATGATGAGAAAGATAAAAATGAGGGTACGAGTATCTTAACGTTGTAAAGGTTATTTGAAGCTGTTTACGATAGATTTTTTTTCTACATTGGATATGAATGATGATATGATGGTTGCTGATGAAGATGACGACAGCGAATTGAATAATTTAAACGTAAAAATTTATAGATGACTAATGGAATTTCGCTATTGGTTTCGATTGACTTTTTGTTGGCTACTAAATGTGTGTAATGACTAGAGGCTTTTTTTATAAGAAGAAAAGTTTTGTTTAAAAGAAAGGTACCTGTTTCAAAAACCAAACCAAAGACTACCCTTGGCACAAAAAAGTACTGTTTATAATAAAATACCTCTCTTTTTTTAAAGAAAAGTACGTTTCCTAAGGAAAAATTTTAATTACCCAGTAAAACTTTTCATTACCAAATAATGAGTTAAACAGTTAAACTATTGAACACGAACTACTTACTCATTCGCTGTTTAAGTCATTACATTAACATGGGGATGTCATTGGAGGCAAGTACTTACCAATTGCAGAAAAGTAATGACTTGGGTAAGCAATTTGAAAGCAACAACAACAACAGCAACAACTTTTTTGTTGTTGTTTTATTAAAAAACATATATTTTTAAACGAAATAAATTTTTTTTTTATGATCCCATGGGAGCTCGAACCCAGATCCTCCGACTGCTAGGCAGAGACTCTTCCACTGAGCTACTTCATATGCTGAAAACTTAGCAGCTTTTAATTAATATAAACAATTTTTATTTTTAGATCCAAAATCATGTGAAAATAACTTTGTTTTTCCCTGCTTTTTTGCTTTGTTGTAATTTTTGGAAAAATATTTTTATACGATTTTTTGTAATTATTTTAAAACTTTTTTAAAATTATTTTAAAACTCAAACAATTTAAATCTTCTTTTTTGTATAAGTTTTTATATAATATTGACTCTTACTTACTTAAATGTTACAACCTGTTAAGGTCAAAGTCCGAGCATGTTTTAGAATTCCATGGATTTCGATCTTGTGCGAATATTCTCCAATTTTATAGGCCAAGCTTTGAAAAATGTTCCTCTACTTGGTCTTTCTATCGAAGTTTCGGACATCATATTCTAACATTAGGTAGTGGGACATTTCAATTCTAATTTTATCCTCTTCATTGTTTTTTTTTCAAGAGAGGGTTACTAGCCCGTAATCCTAACCCATTTTTATCGATCTTATGGGACAACTCTCGGAACATGTTAACTCACAATATTAATGGGTGTTAAACTAGCTCCCCGGGTGATACCATGAGGAGGTGTGTGTCCACAGTTGAAATGAAGGATAACCCAGATAATTTGGGCTTACCAAGTTAAGACCAATTAGAATCGTGTTTGGTATTCAACATCCCCTACATAATCAAAATTGACTCATGATGGTATTTTTTCATTAACGTGAGTTAGTTTTACAAATTTTTTTTTACAGAAGATAACATTTAAGTTCTTAAAATTCAAAAATCATTTAAAAAGACTCTTTTAATAAAAAAAAAACTAAAAAAATTGTTGCCCTTGGTGGGATTTGAACCGGGGCCATTCAGTTTAAATTACCATCTTAATTACAAATAAGTACTTCTGTAATAACTTATTATTTATTCGGATGGTATGTTGTAGTCGTTACAAGGTAACCAGTTATCAGAGTACTTGCCATTACCAAAGTTTTGCTGGGTAGTTTTATAGGGAAAAATAAGTTTATTTTTGGGAAAGTCTTGTTTTACAAAACTTTTGTTAAAGATAACGAAAGGTACTTGTTTAAAAAGAAGGTAAACTTTTCTTAGTTTGCAGTAGGTACAAAAGGTACTTTTCTTTACAAAAAGTACTTTTTTTTTAAAAGTACTTTTCTTTAAAAAAGTACTTTTTTAAAGTATTTTTCTTTAAAAAAGTAATTTTCTTTAAAACAAAGTACCTTTCTTTTAAAAAACTCATTTTCTTTAAAAAAAAGTACTTTTCTTTAAAAGCAAGTACTTTTCTTTATAAAAAGTACTTTTCTTTAAAAGCAAGTACTTTTCTTTATAAAAAGTACTTTTCTTTACAAAAGGTACTTTCCTTTAAAAAAAAAAAAATAATTTTATTAAAAAAAAGTAATTTTCTTTAATAAAAGTACTTTTCTTTAAAAAAAAATTACTTCTCTTTTAA
Source organism: Stomorhina lunata (assembly GCA_933228675.1). Taxonomy (NCBI): domain Eukaryota; kingdom Metazoa; phylum Arthropoda; class Insecta; order Diptera; family Rhiniidae; genus Stomorhina; species Stomorhina lunata. The sequence continues at coordinate 11,364,345 of OW121742.1, read as the reverse complement.
AAAAAGTACTTTTCTTTTAAAAAAATACTTCTCTTTTAAAAAAGTACTTTTCAATTCACAAATGACCTTTTTTTAAAAAATTTACTTTTCTTTAAAAAATTTACTTCTTCTTTACAGAAGGTGCTTTTTATTACAAAAGGTAATAGTAGTAGGTTTTTAGTGTTGGCCTTCAAATTCTCATTGTCTTAGGTTTGAAGGCTTAACACGTGTCTTAAACAGCGACCCACAACAAATTGTCTAAATCGCAGCTTCTTTGGTTAACCAAACGGTCATCAAACGTTAGACGTAAGAAATTGAAAAAAAAAAAACAACAAAAAATTGCAAAAAATATGGAATAGAATTTGTATGTATAAAAATGGTTTATACAAATTTTCTATTGAAAGTTTTTGATTTTAAAAATGTGTGAAGAAAATTATTTTTGTTTCTAGTTATAGAACATTTCTATAAAAAAGTTTTATAACGAAAAATTTTCTTTAATAAAATTTTTCTATTGCAAAAACAAAATCGTCTTACAATTTTTAAAACAAAAAAATTCTACTAAAATTTGGTATAAAAAAATCATAGCTGTACATTTCGATTATTTTTATATAAAATTTTGAAAAAAATTTAATTATTTTGTTATTTAGTTTACTTACAAGGAATATAATTAAGTTAGAATTATTTAAGATTGTTTAAAATAAAATAACAATTTGCATGTGGTTTTCTGGATTTATTATGTTAAGTTATTATTTAAAATTATTACATTTCAAATACAAATTTTGAAATGAAATCAATATTTTTTTGTAAAAATTGAAATAATTTAAATTTGTATTCCTTTCAAAGAAATAAAATATTTCTTTATTTCATTTTATTGCTTGTAAATAAAATTAAAATTTCTTCAAAACTCCCAAAATTTTTTTATTTAAGAAAATTTAGCTTGAATAATTTTATTCACAACAAAATTTTTGGAATAATTTTAATTCAAACTAATTTTTTTGATTATTTCAAAATTTTCTGTGAACAGTAAAAATAAAATATTTGGAGAATTTATTTCAAACAAGATTTTTTGACTATTGAAAATCGTTTACAGATTTTTTAAAATAAAAAAAAGATTAAAAAATTAGTGAAGACGATGGTTTTTAGTGTAATGATTATAATCATAATAATGTAAACGATCTAGTGTTTGAAGTGGGTAAGAAGATCGGACATAAATTTTAATTTACAAATATTTTAATCTTAGCCAATTAACTCAGAATCACATTCTAGGTGAATTTAACGATGTTCATCCAGCCTGCTGACTAAATATCCAAGTAAATTTATTATAGTTATGGTGACCATATTTTCCAACGACCAACAAAACACATTTTTTATTATATTATATAACATTATATAATTTTGAATAGAGAGTGTATCTTTAGTATTGCATTTTAGGGTGTCAACATTTGTGGTCTTAGGTATGAGCCTTAATTTTGATTCAATTTAAATTGAGGTTCGTAGCTGATCACAGTTTTTTGATAAAACAAGTAAAAACAACAAGTGCCGGTCAAGACCGACCATATGATACCTTACACTATGGTGAAACAAGATCCAAGTAAACAAACTTGTATGAACTTTTTTTTATATTTTTTATTGCGCAATTGGTCAACCGGTCGATCACCGATTGCAACGAAATTTGGTGCAATGATTTTTATTTGTATAATAAATATTTCTTCGAAATTAAATACAAAATACACGAATTTGTGTCAAAATTTCTATTCCGGGAATTCAGACCAATGTGAGTTCTCCGAAATAATAGATCGATTTCAGCCAATTTCATTAAATTTTTTTGCGACCTATATTTTGATTGCGAAAATTACGGAAGATCCCAATACTTTTTGGACAAAATCGTAATGTATTCCTTAATGTGAAATTAAAAAAAACTACTTCATTTTGATACCCTTTACTACTAAGGTTGAATATGGATCAAAAGCTTTACAGATCTTTCTTAAAGCTTAAATACATACATATCACCCACCTAGCTGGAGTGTTAAATCGACTCGAGATGGTGAAAAATATAAAAATTAGCACAGATATGTATCTTCGAATTTATTAAAATTTGTAACGTTATTGGTCCATATCATATAACCATAGATGTGACTATAGAATTATATTACTAATAGGATTATCACTCGCTTATATATAAGTTTGTAATGCATAGAAATATGTGTACATTGTAATCACGATATATTGACTAAAATTAGCTTTGTTTTGGAACAAGGATTATCTATCGGATATAAGATGTATCGGCCAATTGAACACAACACCATGGTTTAACGAAATCAAGTTTTATACTAATGTATACCAAGAAAAAAGTATCTTAGGATGTGGAACGTAGTTTTTTAATACGGAAACCAATTTTCGCTTGCATGTTTTTGTTATTATTATTTTTTGTTTTATTTTTCAAATCTCAAAATAAATAAATTTATTTATATTAAATGTTTGAAGATTCAAAAAGTTCTACAATATTGTATGAAATAAATTTTATTCTTCATTTTTTGGTTTGAATAAAATTAATCAAGACAAAAAGTTTGAAATAAATAAAAAATTTTAATATTTTAAAAATTTTGTTTGAAATAAAATTGTTGGAAAAATATGAAATTTTTCAATATTTGAATAAAAAAATATCGAATATTATTCTTGCTAGTATTATTCAAATATATTAAATTTTGATATTTTTGTTTAGAATGAAGAATATTGAATTCAAAAATTTTCAAATAATTTTCTGAAAAATTTATTTCTATTAAGAATAATAATTTATACTTTAATTTAATTTCTTTTAGAAGGAATAAATCAAGCAAATAATTTAATTTAAAATTCATGAAATAGAATAACAATTATTCATATTAAGTAACAAATAATTGAAATAATTCAAAAAGTAGTTTTATTTTTTATTTTAATCACACTATACAGCTATGAAAAAAATTTTATAACGAACAATTTTTAATTTTCTGAAAAAAATTTTAAAATTTTTGCGGAAAAATTTGTATAACAAATTTTTTTTTTAAATTTTTTTTTAAAAAGCTTTTTAAAAAAATTGTACAAAAAAAATTTTAATTAAAATTTTTTTTTTTCAAAAATTGTCTATAAAAAATGTTTATACAAAAATTTGTATAAAATATTTTCGTAAAGAGAAAAATTTTCTTTTAAAAAATTAAAAACGAGAAATTTTTTTAATAAAAATTAAAGAAAAAAAATTTTATTAAAAAATTGTCTATAAAAATTTTTGTAAAAAAATTTTATTCAATAAAAATTCATATACAAATTTTTATAAAAAAAATTAAAAAAAAAATTAAAACAAAAAAAATTAATTTTTCCGAAAAATTTTAAAAATTTTACGGAAAAATTTGTATAACAAGTTTTTTTTTAATTTTTTAAAGAAAAATTTTTAAAAAAATTGTATAAAAAAATTATTTATTCAAAATGTTTTTTTTTCAAAAATTGTCTATAAAAAATGATTACACAAAAATTTGTATAAAAGATTTTCATAAAGAGAAAAATTTTCTTTTAAAAAATTAAAAACAACAAATTTTTTTAATAAAAACTAAAGAAAAAAAATTTTATTAAAAAATTGTCTATAAAAATTATTTTAAAATAATTTTATTCAATAAAAATTCATATACAAATTTTTATAAAAAAAATTAAAACAAAATATTCAAAAATTTTATGAAGAGAAAAATTTTCTAAAAAAATTTAAAAAGCGAAAAATTAAAAATTTTTATATAAAGAAAAATTTATACGAAAAGTTTTTATTGAAAAATTGTCTATCAATTTTTTTGTTTAAAAATTTAAATTAAATTTTTATAAAAAAAAAAATAAAAAACAATTTTTTTATTGAAAACTTTTCTATAAACTCTTCATAAAAATTTTTTCTACTAATTTTTTAATAAAAATTTGTATAAAATGAATTTTATAGAAAAATTGTCTATAAAAACTTTTTTTATTCAAAAATTTTCAAATAATTTTATTTATTAAAAAATTGTCTATAAAAATATTTTATAACAAAAATTAGTAGAAAAAATTTTTATGAAGAGAAAAATATTTTTAATAAAAATTTTTATAAAAGAAAAAAAAAACTTATAAAAAAAATGTTACTGAAAAATTTTTTGTAATTTTTTTCAATTCAAAAATTGCAAAAAAAAATATTTTTAAAAAAAATTTATAATTTTTTTTTATTGAAAAATTGTCCATAAAATTTTTTGTATTCAAAATTTGAGTAAAAAAATTAATATAAAAAATTTTTATTAAGAGAAAATTTATTTTTATTAAAGAAGAAAAACTTATCAAAAAAATTTTATTGAAAAATTTTCTATACAATTTTTATTATTCAAAAATTGCAAAAAAATAAAAAATTTATTCAAAAAATTTAAAAAATTTTTTTGTTGAAATATATAAAAAAAAATTTTATAGTAAAATTTTCTAAAAAAATATTTTTTGATTAAAAATTGTCTATAAAAATTTGTTGTGAAAAAAAAAATTAAATAAAAAGTTTTTGTGAAGAGAAACATCTTTTTTTATTAAAAAATTTTATTAAAAAAATTTTATTAAAAAATTTGTTAAAAATACCTTTTGTAAAAAAAGTACTCTTTTTTTAAAGTAAAGTACTTTTTGTAAAGAAGAGAACCTCTTAGAAATCATTGATATTTCTGCCACAAGCTATAATTACTTAAACACAGGGCTGCCGGATAATTTTTGGTCACCATCCCCAAATTTTAAAATGTTTAGCCCCAAAAATCCCCAATTCATAAAAAAACGTATTTGCTTACATTTTTGATTTAATTAGATTTTAATTAAAATTTTATTAACATAAAAATAGTTTTGTATGCTTACAATCATTACAAATTTAAATAATAAAATATTAGAAATCTAGTATTTAGTAAACTTCAGAATCATAAATTCTTGAATTTAGATGAGTAAGACTATACATAAGTTTACTTTTACACCAGTCAAGTTTGGCTCATGAAAAGCTTACGAAAATTTTGAAAATGAAAAATGAAAAAAAGCATTCTCGATCACTGAATTTTAGTTGAGATATTGTTTTTTTGGCCATTTCATTTAATATATATATATATATATATATATATATATATATATATATATATATATATATATATATATATATATATATATATATATATATATATATATTTTTTTATAATTGAAACAATTAATTTTTAAATGTACCTTTCTTGACTTGAGAGATTACAGTTTGGTAGTTTATTTTCGAATTCTGACCCATAATTGGATGCAATTTTCATATCAAGAAACGAATCATCCTTTATAACAAACTATTTTCCTTTATTAATAAAATATGAAGTTTTAAATTCATAAGTTAAAATTTCCCCAAAAAATCCCCAACAAATTTGAGTGAATCCCCAACAAAATCCCCAAGCCCCAAACCAAATATTTTCGCCTTTTTGAAGATTGAACATCCCCAACTTTGGGGCCAAAACCCCAAATCTGGCAGCCCTGCTTAAACACACTCTAAATAAAATTAAAAAAAATACATTTCGTAATAAAAAGTAACTTTTGTAAAGAAAAGTACTTTTTTAATGTAAAGTACTTTTTGTAAAAAAGAGTACCTTTTAGAAATCATTGATATTTCTGCCACAAACTATAATTACTTACACACACTCCAAATGAAATGTATGTTAAAGTTGCAACAAACCAGAACATCAACAATGGACCATAGCAATATCTTCAAATCAGGCAACAACATACAATAAAACCAACAACAACTATAAAATAACTTGCATAAAAGTAAAGAATATTAACATTAATATAGTAAACATTTTTTTATTACCATTAACATAAATAAATATGATTGTAAGTTTGTGAATAAATGTAGGTTTACTAAATTGTTTACATACACACACACACTCACACACCTATAGAACACCAAAGTAACACAAACAAACTCTCTCAAACACAAATACTCACACATAAACAGTATTGCCATAATACAGCCACCAAAAAAAAAAGAATAATGAAAAAAGCATTCAAAAATCTAGGTCAATATTGTAATAAAAATACTACAAAGAATAAATGGATGGATGGTTGGTTGGATGTATGGACGAACTGGCGAACCAACGAACGAACGAATGGTTGGTTGGTTGTTTCTCGATGGTTCAATGTGTGTTTCAGTTGCTAAAGTTTCGAAATAGAGCTCAACAGCAACATCTACCAAAGTGGCAGCAACATCAGCATTAACACCACAACCACCACCACCAGCCAACATTAGACACAACAGCTGAAGACAATCAGCAACAGCAACATCAACAATACAAGCATTTTTTATTGTTACTGGGTTCACAATCTTTGGAAGACACATGAATTCTTAAATATGCCAATAAAGATACTTTAAGTTAAATAAATATGTAGTAGTAAGTAAAAGAACTTAATATACATACACAAACAAAAAAGTCAACAAACACACGCGTTTATGGTTTTAAAATACGTATTTATATACAAATGCACATTTACACATACATATATGCATATTTATATACATATGTATATGAATTTCTGAACTCAATTCAATACACACCCAAAAAAAAAGTCAAAGAATTTAGTGGTTTTTTATTTATACCCTGGTTTTTGTTGGCGTTGTCGGAAATTTAAGGATCACAAAGGAAACATTAGATATTTCAATTTGTGTATGAAACAAACATTTTTTGCCAGTCTTTAAATATTCTTTATAATGGATTGAGTACAATTGAAGGCAATTTACTTTGTTCAGGTACTATTTATTTATGTTCCCAGGAGTGAAGAAATATTATAAGCAACATTTTAGTACTTTTTTAATAAAATGTTAAAAAAATAAAGAAATTAATAAAGATTCAAAGGACTTCAAAATACATTTAGTTTAAAAAGTACTTTTTATAATAAGATTTTTTACAAGAATTATGTTTCTTTACAGACGGTACTTTTCTTAATAAAAGCTATTATGATTTTTCAAAAAAAGTTTAGATCAGAAAAATTTAGTTTTTTTCAAAAATTAAATTTTCTTTAGAATGAGTACTTTTTTTGGTACTTTTCTCTTGAATACACACTAGTTTTGGTACATTTTTTTAGAAAGCCTACTTTTTTTGGTACTTTTCTTTAAGAAAGTAGTTTTAATACTTGCTTTGTTACTTTTCTCTTGAATGGACACAATTTGTGGTATTTTTTTTTAAAAGGATACTTTTTTGGCACTTCTCTGTAGAAAGAGTACTTGTTTGGGTATTTTTCTATAGAAATCTCTAGGAGGGTACTTTTTTTTGTACTTTTCTCTAGGAAAGTAGTTTTTTTCCCTAGAAAGAGTATTTATACTTTTATAGTTTTCTCTTAAAGGCGTGCTTTTTTGGTACTTTTCATTAGAAATTGTACTATTTTTTAATTTTCTCTATAAAAGGCACTTTTTGTGTATTTTGCATTAAAATGAGTATTTTTTGGCACTTTTTTGTACTTTTCTCTTCTTTTGCTACTTTTTATGTAAACTTCTATGTAAACTTCTCTACATAATGTATTTACCGTTCGAAACCGGAGTTAATACGTAGGTCCCTTTCAACGAGTCTAAAAATAGAAACGGATGCAGCTCATTGTCTGAAAGAGGGGTACCTCCAATTTTTTTTTGTTCCAATTTTTGGCACTTCTCTCTACAAAGGGTTCTTGGTTGGGTATTTTTCTATAGATATCTCTAGTTTGAATACTTTTCTCCTAAAAGGGTGTTTTTTTTTGTGGTACATAATGTCCATTCTCCAGAATGGACATTTTTTGGTACTTTTCTCTAGAAAGAGTATATGCCTTCATAGTTTTCTCTTAAAGGCGTACCTTTTTGGAACTTCTCTTTGGAAATTGTATTTTTCTGAATTTTCTCTATAAATAGCACTTTTTGTGCACTTTTCTTTTAAAAGAGTATTTTTTGGTACTTTAATTGGTAATTTTCTCTTTTTACGGTACTTTTCTCTTTTTATGGTACTTTTTTATACTTTTCTCTTGAACGGATATTTTTCTTTAGAAGGGATAATTATTGTTTTTTTTTTTTACTTTTTCAGTACTATTCTCTATAAATGGAACTTTTTTGTATACTTTTCCTTAAAAAAGGTAATTTATTTGTTAATTTTCTTTAGAAATGTCCTTTTTTGGTATTTTGAAGGTGTACTTTTTTGGCACTTTTGTCTAGAAACGGTACTTTTTTCTACTTTTCTCTAGGGTACTTTTTTTTAGAAAGGATACTTTTTGGTTCTTTTCTCTAGAAAGTTCGCTTAAACTTTAGTACTTTTCTAGAGAAGAAGTACGTTTTTAGTACTTTTCTTTGCACTATTTTGTGTACTTTTCATTTAAAAGGTAATTTTTTTGTTACTTTTAGCTAAAAATGGTCCTTTTTGAAGATTTTCTCTAGAAAGGGGACTTATACTTTGGAACAATTCTCTAGAAAAGTACTTATACTTTGAAACAATTCTCTAGAAGGAATACTTTTTTGGTAGTTTTCTTTAAAAACAGTACTTTTATATACTCTTTAGAAAGGGTACCTTCTTTAAAATGCAACTGTTTTTTTCGAATCTTGGTTATTGCTCCCTTAGTTCAAACACGATTGAAATTTATCTCATCAATTTTTTTTATTTTTATTTTTTTTTTAATTTTTATATTTTTAAAGAGGTCCTAGTTATTTTGCCTTATCTTGAAAACTATTTGTCCGAATTTGTTTAGAAAAACATCAATGAATTAACACCTAAATTTACTTGAAGACTGGCAAATATAAGTTTTTTGTGTGATCAAAGATTTTGGAGTTATTCATATCTCAATGTAAAAAAATATTTTTTATTTTTCGCAAAATCGAAAAAATTTTCTCCAGAAGTTGTACATTTTGGTGCATTTCTCTAGAAAAGATACTTGTATTTTGGTACTTTTCTCTGGAAGGAGTACTTTTTTGTATACTTTTCTTTTAAAAAAGTACATTTTCTGTTACTTTTGTCTAGAAAGAAAGCTTTTTTATTACTTTCCCTTGATAAAGCACTTTTTTGGTACTTTTCTCTAGAAAGTGTACTTTTTGGTACTTTTTTCAAGAAAAGGTACTATTTTGACTTTTTTTAAAAACATTGCTTTGGAGAACAAATTACTTTTCTTTAGAATAGAAAATATAAGTGTGGCAAAGACAAGGTTTTATAGGGTTTGTGTTGATGTTTGTAATGCACAACAAGGGATCAGAGAGCCATTATTTGACTCAGAATCAGTTCCTAAGTCGATTTAACTATTACCGTCGCTCTGGTAATCTAAAGGCATATACATTTCAATTCATACTAGGACAATTGGTAATGTATCTGGTGGGAATCAATTCAATGGATTAAAATGGTCCTTATTTGACTATACCTCCAAGTCACTTAAATTCTTTCAAAATCACAAAAAACAAGATTTAGAGGCAAGAGATACTTTTTTTTTTTTAAAATATTTTTTTTTTATAGAAAAACACTTTTCTCTTTTTTTCACAACAATTTTTCTAACACACAGGTTGCTTACTCCCAATCTATTATTTTACGCATTATTTTTTTTTTTTTTTTTGTTATCTAAAAAATATGTTTTCAAATTAGATTTTCTACTTTGTTCATCACATTCAAGAAAGTTTATTGAACTCTATAGAATCAATTTTTTTTTTGCCAAAACCATTTGAGAAGTTTAGTTAAATACATTCATTCACTCATACAAACATCGAATAGTAGATAACAAAAAAAATGAAAATATTTATTTAGACTAAACTTTTATTAAATTAGTTAAACGTGTGTGCATTTAAATGTTACTCAAGTCAATTAACACATTTATTTAGCAACAAAATACAAATAAATAAATTTAATATTCTCAAATATATAAATAATAACAATAATAAAAAAAAACTAAAATTAATGTGTAGTAAGTAAAATCTATTAAAATAAATTAACTTTGAGCTCGTACACATTTTGATGTGAGTGGGTTAAATAAATACGAGTATCTACAAAAGTATCTACTATATCTACAATGTATGTATGTGGATTCTACATACATATGAGTTTTTTTTATACAAATTCTATCAATTATATAATGAATGACATGATTTCTCATTTTGGTTTTTTTTATAACATGAATGTATGAATTTTTGCACTATATTTCTATTTTTTTTCTTTTATAGTATTTTTTGGTGTCCGTCCGTCTGTATGCCTGTCAGTTTGTGTATTTAGTTTTTATTAAATGAAAAATTTGCTTTTTTTTGTTGTTGTGTAAATAGACAGAGATAGATAAAAAAGAAAGAAACAAAGTTCATTGACTTTTAAACTAAAGTGTCCTTGTAAAAAAGCAAAAAAGCTACTGCATGTAATATAATTTTATGATAGCATTAGACGAATAATTTTAGAGGTATCGTGCTAGTTAATATAGAACTAAGATGATTCACTTATGTCACTGGTTTTCTTGGCTATTGCTCCCTAAGTACAAGCACAACCGAAATTTTTTTAACGATTTTTTTTTTCGAAAATTTAGAATTTTTTTTTAGAGGTTGTCCTTGTTAGTTTACATTATCTTGAAAACGATATGTCCGATTTTGTTCAAAAATACATCAATGAATTAACAACAAAAATTAATGGAAGACTTGTAAACATAAGTTTTTTCTGTGATCAAGGAATTTCGAGTTATTCATATCTCAATATAAAAAAAATCGAAAAAAATTTATTTTACAAATAATTTTTTTTTTGGACTTATTTTGTTAGTTAATATAGAACTATAGATGATTCTCATATTTCACTGTTTTTATGGGTTATTGCTCCCTAAGTACAAACACAACCGAAATTTTTTCAACTATTTTTTTTAAATTTTTTTCAAAAATTTTGAAGTTTTTAAGGAGGTTGTCCTAGTTAATTCACCATATCTTGAAAACGATTTGTCCGATTTTGTTTAAAAGTACCTCAATGAATTAACAACAAAATTTACCTGAAGTCGTGCAAACATAAATTTTATGTGTGATCAAAGATTTTGGAGTTATTTACATCTCAATGTAAAAAAATATTTTTTATTTTTTAAAAATCGAAAATTTTTTTCTTTTATTTTGAAGTTTTTTTTTGTTAGTTAATGTAGAACTATAGGCAATTTTCTTATTTCAATGGTTTAATGGGTTCTGGATCTTCCAAAATACAAACACGACCGACATTTTTTATCGATTAAAATTTTTTTTTTTTCAAAAATTTTTAATTTTTTGAACAGGTTGTCTTAGTTAGTTTACCATATCTTGAAAACGATTTGTCCGATTTTGTTCAAAACTAGATCAATAAATTAAGAATTAAATTTATCGGAAAACCGGCAAACATAAGTTTTTTGTGTGATCAAAGATTTTGGAGTTATTTACATCTCAATGTAAAAAAATATTTTTTATTTTTGGAAAAACGAAAAAATTTTATCTTTTAAAATTTATAAAAAAATCGAAAATAACAGAAATTTACGATGGAAAAACTATGAATATTTCAAATAATATAAGCCTTTTAGGTGAACCGCCGTGGTATAGCAGTTTAGTCATCCGCCTAGCATACCAGAGGCCCAAGTTCGATCCCTGGCCAGACTCACTTGAAAAAAAAAAATTCAAGAAATGCGGCGATTCACCTCATAACTCAGCTAGCCACTGGTTATTGAGTATTAGGCTATGTAAAACTTCTCTAACTAATGCATTTGCCGTTCGGAGCCGGCGTTAAAACGTAGGTCCCTTTCAATGAGTCTAAAAATATAATCGGATGCAGCTCATTGTCTGAGAGAAGTACCCCTTGTTCCAATTGGAATGTTGTCGGGGAATTATATATATATAAGCCTTTTATAACAAAGTCCATTGCTTTGTTGTAATTTCACGAAGAATATCGTGAAACTACCCATTTTCAGCGAAAATTTGTCATATGAAAAATTTGCCTATTGCACTAGTCAATAGCCAAAATTACATTCAAGTTTAACTAATTTTTATGTGTTAGGTGCGCAATATACATATATAGAATAAAAACGCCGAAAATTTAAAATTTTTTTCCATAACATTTTTTTTCAGAAATTTGGGTTTTATGAAGGGGTAGTCCTAGTTTGCTTTCAATATCTTAAAAACGACTTGCCCAATTTTATTAGAAACTACATTGATGTATTAACAACAAAATTAACTTGAAGACGTGCTAACATAAGCTTTTTGCGCGATCAAAGGTTTTAGAGTTATTAAAATCGCAATGTCAAAAAAGAAAAAAATTTGTGCAAAATCGAAAAAATTTAATTTTAAAAAAATTTATAAAAAATCGAAAATGCCAAAAACTTTCCAATATTCCTCGACGATTGTGAAACTATGAATGGTCCAAATAATACAAGACTTATGTTTTGAATTTCTATAGATACATAATGATTTTATTAAGAATAACTCAATTTAAACGAAAAATTTGTCGTGTGAAGCCTTTTACTTAAAAAAAAGTGAAGTAAAGGTTACAATTTTCGAGATATTTTCATGAGACTTGTTATAAATGTTTTTTTGCTTCAAGGTCGAACCCTGTTAAAAATAGCCGAAATCGTTAGAATTTTCGGGGTACCTCCCAAGCAATTTTTTTCCCGGAATATAGTTTTACGTTTCTAAAAGGCACAAATTTGCTTTTATCTTTATGAAATTCTACACAAACATTTTTATTGACAGTAAGTTCTTTGCTATTTAATTTGGCTAAAATCAGTTCTTTATTTCGGGTACCCCACCATAGGTCACACTTCTCGGTATTAAAATTTTGTTCATAAATTTCAGTATAATCTTATTAAATTTCGAAAAAAATATTGCTTTTATAAACAAAAATTACTGTACAAAATTTTGTTGAAATTGGGCCATATTAGACCATAGCTCTCATATAAGAACTTCTGACAAAAGCTATTTGAATGTGTCAAAATTTACAAAAACCCTCCTAAATCTGAAGATAATGACATTTTTATGTTTAATTGTTTTACACATAATTTTTGTAAAAACTGTAATCAAATTGCGAAATTTCAACAAAATCGGTCCACATTTGACTCTAGCTTCAAATGAGAACCAATGACGGAAATGAGTTACATTAATACAATTTTTTTTTCTATTTTTATATATATATATATATATAATTCCCCGACTACATTCCAATTGGAAGAAGGGGTACTTCTCTCAGACAATGAGCTGCATCCGATTCTATTTTTAGACTCATTGAAAGGGACATACGTTTTAACGCCGGCTCCGAACGGCAAATGCATTAGTTAGAGAAGTTTTTCATAGCCTAATACTCAATAACCAGTGGCTAGCTGAGTTATGAGGTGAACTGCCGCTTTTTTGAAAATTAATTTTTTTCAAGTGGGTCTGACAGGGATTGAACTTGGGACCTCTGGTATGCTAGGCGGATGACTAACCTGCTACACCACGGCGGTTCACTATTTTCTATTTTTATAATTTACTTTATTGTTGAGCACCGCCGTGGTATAGCATGTTAGTCTTCCGCCTAGCATACCAGAGGTTATAAGTTCGATCTCCTGCCAGACCCACTTGAAAAAATTAACTAAAAAAAAGCGGCGGTTCACCTCATAACTCAGCTAGTAACTAGTTATTGAGTATTAGGTTATGTAAAACTTCTCTAACTAATGCATTTGCCGTTCGGAGCTGGCGTTAAAACGCCTAAAAATAGAATCGGATGCAGCTCATTGTCTGAGAGAAGAACCCTTTATTCGAAATGAAATGTTGTCGGGGAATTATATATTTATATATATAGTGAAGTTTCCTCAAAATCGGTAGAAAATCGGTTCTTCGTTTATTACATTTTTTGACATAAATGAGTTTTTTTTTTCTTAGAGTTTATACAATCCATGGAAATTTTTTAGATTTACATACATTTTTCATAAAATAGTTTCCATATATTGTATAAACTCTAAAAATTATCTTCTTCTATATATGTATATATAAAAATTTGATCATGTAATGATTTTCAGCAAAGTTGTTGCGCATGAACCGACGAATATTACCAAGTTGGTATGACCAATATCTGGCAGGTGGCGCCACTGAAATTTACTCAAATTGAATTTAATCGTGAACTATTAATTTGATCATGCTACGATGTTTAGCAAAGTTGTTTCGCATAAACCGACGAGGGTTTCTAGTTAGGTATGACCAATTTCCAACAGGTGGCGCCACAGAAAATTACTCAAAATTAATTAAATCATAAACTGTGCATTTGATCATGCTATTATTATAGCAGGTAAGTCATCCGCCTAGCATACCAGAGGTCCCACGTTCAATCCCTGGCCAGACCCACTTAAAAAAATTAATTTTCAAAAAAAAGCGGCGGTTCACCTCATAACTCAGCTAGCCACTGGTTATTGAGTTTTAGGCTATGTAAAACTTCTCAAACTAATGCATTTGCCGTTCGGAGCCGGCGTTAAAACGTAGGTCCCTTTCAATGAGTCTAAAAATAGAATCGGATGCAGCTCATTGTCTGAGAGAAGTACCTCTTGTTTCAATTGGAATGTTGTCGGGGAATCATATATTTATATTTATAGTAAAGTTTCCTCAAAATCGGTCGAGCGGTTCTTAATTTATTACATTTTTTGACACAAATTAGTTTTTTTCTTTGAGTTTACAAAATCCATGGAAATTTTTTATATTTACATACATATTGTATATATTTGTTTCCATATATTGTATAAACTCTAAAAATTATCTTCTTCTATATATGTATATATTAAAATTTGATCATGTAATGATTTTTAGCAAAGTTTTTGCGCATGAACCGACGAATATTACCAAGTTGGTAAGACCAAGATTCAACAGGTGGCGCCACTGAAATTTACTCAAATTGAATTTAATCGTGATCTATTAATTTGATCATGCTACGATATTTAGCAAAGTGGTTTCGCATAAGCCGACGAGGGTTTCTAGTTAGGTATTACCAATTTCCAACAGGTGGCGCCACAGAAAATTACTCAAAATTAATTAAATCATAAACTGTGCATTTGATCATGCTATTATTATAGCAGGTAAGTCATCCGCCTAGCATACCAGAGGTCCCACGTTCAATCCCTGGCCAGACCCACTTAAAAAAATTAATTTTCAAAAAAAAGCGGCGGTTCACCTCATAACTCAGCTAACCACTGGTTATTGAGTTTTAGGCTATGTAAAACTTCTCAAACTAATGCATTTGCCGTTCGGAGCCGGCGTTAAAACGTAGGTCCCTTTCAATGAGTCTAAAAATAGAATCGGATGCAGCTCATTGTCTGAGAAAAGTACCTCTTGTTTCAATTGGAATGTTGTCGGGGAATTATATATTTATATTTATAGTAAAGTTTCCTCAAAATCGGTCGAGCGGTTCTTAATTTATTACATTTTTTGACACAAATTAGTTTTTTTCTTTGAGTTTACAAAATCCATGGAAATTTTTTATATTTACATACATATTGTTTCCATATATTGTATAAACTCTAAAAATTATCTTCTTCTATATATGTATATATTAAAATTTGATCATGTAATGATTTTTAGCAAAGTTTTTGCGCATGAACCGACGAATATTACCAAGTTGGTATGACCAAGATTCGACAGGTGGCGCCACAGAAACTTACTCAAATTGAATTTAATCGTGAAATATTAATTTGATCATGCTACGATATTAAGCAAAGTTGTTTCGCATAAGCCGACTAGGGTTTCTAGGTAGGTATGACCAATTTCCAACAGGTGGTGCCACAGAAAATTTTTTATAAAAATATGGAAATTTTTTATAAAGAAAAATTTTAATTTTTCAGTAAAAAACAAAAGATTTTTTACTTTGAACTGCGAATAACTTTTTAACATTAAAGATAGAAACACATTCTTTTTAGTGACTTTAAAATCGAGCAACCCCTTCCAAAGATATGATACAAAGAATGCAGGGTACCGGACAATAAGACCAAAGATAAGTCATTATAAAAATGTTTCTCTAAAATAAGTATATTTCCTAAAATGTTCTAAAAAATTTATATCAAAAGTCTTAACTGACCCATATTCTTGCCAAAAATTGAAGTAGTCCAATGTTCAAAAGTCATAAAAAAAAATAAATAGATAAATTTTCAATGATTTAGAGGACATGAAAGTTAAATGTACCCAAAAGCCTGGTAGCGTATGAGTGTGTATGTTTCTTAAAAAAGAGTATACGTACAGGTGTGCGAGTGTATGTGTGTACATGAGGCGAATAAGTGATGTGAATTTATGCGTGAATGTTGTTCGTACCACAAAAGTTGGAGGATGGACATTGACTCACCTGATATAAATCAAATAAACACAATTTAGAAACGCACCCACAATGCTTTTAGTTAAGTGTGTATGTATCTATGATAAGAGATTTTGAAAATACACACACACTCATAAAAAAACACACAAACACAAGCAGCTGAATAAATGTTTGACATACATAGCGATAAAACGATTTGAAAATCTAGTACACGCATGTGGCAAAATGTTAAAATGCTACTCAATGATCCACATCTACATCCACATTCAAATGTTGGTTGGATGTGGAAATGTACATAGATACAAATATACATACATATGTATGTATGTATGTATCCATGTATGTATGTATGCATGTGGTTTTGTGTATGAGTTGTGTGAATTTATGAGGAAGTGCGTGAAATAAACTGAAACCAAAGAGAATTGTTGTTGTTCATTTCATATTCATTCGGTATCTACTTACGACAGTTTATCAATAACATAAAAAACACTACGCACACAACAGCTTTTCTGGTATCTAATGGATACACACACACTAAATATCTACACTAGCAATAGCAACAACAACATCCAGACTGAATGGAACAAACGGTATCTACAAAATTAGTGCGTAAGTTTTTGTTTTTTGCTAATTTATTTATTTTATGGAATAAAAGCAAATAAATGGCAAAATTTTTGCCAAAAAAAAAAACCAAAGTTTATATTGCAGTTGAAGGTCGTTTGTTAAGTTTTTTCTTGTATTTTTTTTGTGCTTTGCAAGATAGTTTTTATATATTTTATTTGCTCGTTTTGCCTGGCAGTAAAACAACAAACAAATAAAGAAAAAAAAAGAAAAAATTTTGAGGTCAATGTATGATAATACCGTTGAATAAACACAAATGCGAGCAAATATCATAAGTAAATACATGCACGTTCCCAGATACTTTTGCTTTATGATTCGACAGATACACAGACAGACAGACCTACAGATTCATGTGTAAGTAAATTTGTGCGAAAATGTTCGTATGTATATTTTTTCACGCATATTAAGCACATAAATTAATTAAAACAAAAACAAAAAAAGATGAGCAAAACGCATGAAACAGAAATACAAAGTAATAAGACAAATGGAAATTAATTAAAAGCATAAAATTAATCGAAATATTTAGTTAATGGATATTAAAAGCAAATTATGGTTAGAGTTAATTTTTTTTATTAATAAGACAGATTACAATGGTCAGAAACTAAAATTACTTCCAAGTAAAACTATTTTTTATGCGTTTCAGTCCCATAGTATTTACAAGAACAACCAATATTATAAATTTTTAAACGATTTTTGAAAAATTTTCAGATTTTTGAAGAGGTTGTTAGCTTGTCATATCTTAAAAAAATTTTATTCGAAGATACATCAGCGGATTAAGTTTAATATTGTCATTAAATAGTGGGAACACAAGTTTTTTGTGTGATCAATGGTTTTAAAGTTATTTGCATTGCAATATTCAAAAAAAATATTTTTTTTTTTCAAAATCGAAAAAATTTTATTTTTGAAATGTTCATTAAGAAAGTTAAAAAAATGTAAAAATTTAACATCGTTATTTAATATTTCAAATAGTATAAATATTTCACATAGTATAAGTCTTATACAAAATGATCAATTAGTGGTGATTTTATTACGATTAGCATGAAAATACCCGCTATTCAATATTTCAAATAGTTTAAATATTCAAAATAGTATAAATCTATGTTATAAAAATTCATCGATTCGTTGTGATTCTATTAGCCTGAAAATACCCAATTTTAGCAACAAAAAAGAAATGGTCATATAAAACCTTTTACACTGACCAACAGCTTTCATTAAAACTAATCAATGTTTCACTTTTGTGTTATAGTACAAAAACATCAGAAATTTAAAATTTTTTTATTTTTTTCAAAAACTTGTTATTTTTGAAGAGGTCATTCTAAATAATTTCTCATATCTCGAAAAGTACTTGCCCAATTTTCTTCAAAATACACTTAAAGATTAAGAACAAAATTATCCTTATGACGTGCTAACACAAGTTTTTTGTGTGATCGACAGTTTTAAAGTAATTCACATTGAAATATTAAAAAAATATTTTTTTTTTTGCAAAATCAAAAAAAAAAAAGAAATATTTTTTAAAAATTTATAAAAAATTTAAAAAGTCATAAACTTGTAATCTTTTCACTAATATCGTAAAACTGTAGACATCCCATAAAATATAAGCCGTATATTACGAAAATCTATAAAAAAAAGTTAGTAAGTTTATTAAGAATAACGAGAAACTACCCATTTTTAATAAAAATTTGTTATTAAAAAATTTTCTATAGAAAATTTTCTTACAAACATTTTTTTATCAAAAATTTTTCTATCGAAAATTTTTTTATTAAACATTTTTCTATAGAAAATTTTTTTATCAAACCTTTTTTTATCAAAAATTTTTTTATAGAAAATTTTTTTATCAAAAATTTTTTTATAGAAAATTTTTTTATCAAAAATTTTTCTATAGAAATTTTTTTTTAATTTTTCTATAGAAAATTTCTTTATCAAAAATTTTTCTATAGAAAATTTCTTTATCAAAAATTTTTCTATAGAAAATTTCTTTATCAAAAATTTTTCTATAGAAAATTTTTTTTATCAAACAATTTTCCTAAAGAAAATTTTTTTATCAACAATTTTTTATTAAATATTTTTGTATAGAAAGATGTTTCTATAGAAAATTTTTTTATCAAAAATTTTTCTATAGAAATTTTTTTTGTTTTTTTTTTATTAAAAATTTTTCTATAGAAAATTTTTTTTTAAAAAATGTTTCTATAGAAAAATTTTTGATAAAAAAAATTTTTGATAAAAAAATTTTTCTATAGAAAAATTTTTGATAAAAACAATTTTCTATAGAAAAGTTTTTGATAAAAAAAATTTTTTATCGAAAAATTTTTGATAAAGAAATTTTCTATAGAAACATTTTTGATAAAAAAAAAATTTTTACAGAAATTTTCTAAAATTTGATAAAAGAATTTTCTATAGAAAACTTTTAGAAAAAAATGTTTGTAAGAAAATTTTCTATAGAAACATATTTGAGAATTTTCTATACAAAAATTTTTGATAAAAAAATTTTCTATAGAAAAATTGTTGATAAAAAACTTTTCTTTAGAAAAATTCTTCATAAAAAAAATTTTAGAAAAGTTTTTAATAAAAAAATTCTCTATAAAAAAAAATTTTGATAAAAAATTTTCTATAGAAAAATTTTTGATAAAAAATTTTCTATAGAAAAATTTTTGATAAAAAATTATGTAAGAACATTTTCTATAGAAAAATTTATGATTTTTAAATTAGATGAATAAATTTTCTATGGAAAATTTTTTGATAAAAAGTTTTCAATAGAAAAATTTTTGTAAGAAAATTTTCTATAGAGAAATTTTTGATAAAAAAATTTTTTATAGAAAAATTTTTGATAAAAAAAAAATTCTATAGAAAATTTTTTGATAAAAAATTTTCTGGGAATTAATTATTCGAACTTTAGAATTAATTGAAAAGTTAGGTTTCATCAGGCTTGAGTTTATTTAATTTTCAAATTATTAATTTTGAAAATTGGAAAGTAAATTATGGAGAAAAACTGAAAAAATTATTTTTGAACGCGGCTAGTGGATTGCAATTTCTGTCCCGCAATTTGACAACTCGACTGTGGTCGAGGGCGCTAAGTGCTGATGACGTCCTGTGGCGGGACAGAAATTGCAATCCACTAGCCGCGTTCAAAAATAATTTTTTCAGTTTTTCTCCATAATTTACTTTCCAATTTTCAAAATTAATAATTTGAAAATTAAATGAACTCAAGCCTGATGAAACCTAACTTTTCAATAAAAAATTTTCTATAGAAAAATTTTTGATAAAAAAATTTTCTATAGAAAAATTTTTGATAAAAAAATTTTTTTATCAAAAATTTTTGTATAGAAAATTCTCAAATATGTTTCTATAGAAAATTTTCTTACAAACATTTTTTTAATAAAAGTTTTCTATAGAAAATTCTTTTATCAAATTTTAGAAAATTTCTGTAAAAAATTTTTTTTATCAAAAATGTTTCTATAGAAAATTTCTTTATCAAAAATTTTTCGATAAAAATTTTTTTTTATCAAAAACTTTTCTATAGAAAATTGTTTTTATCAAAAATTTTTCTATAGAAAATTTTTTTTATCAAAAATTTTTCTATAGAAATTTTTTTTTATCAAAAATTTTTCTATAGAAAATTTTTTTTATCAAAAATTTTTCTATAGAAAATTTTTTTTATCAAAAATTTTTCTATTAAAAACGCTTTATCAAAAATTTTTTTATAAATTTTTTTTTATCAAAAATTTTTCGATAGTAAATTTTTTATCAAAAATTTTTCTATAAAAAAATTTTTTTTCTATAGAACTTTTAAAAATTTTTTGTTTCGAAAATATCTAAAAAAATATGAAAATCTAAAATTATTTTATAGTAGAATTAATTTCTGTTTTGAAAAATATTCCTAATATTTTTAAAAATATTCCTAGTGTTTACAAAACTAATAGTGTCGTGTCAACAATGTTCAAGGCACTAACCGAGTCTGTTGACATCCTTATTTCAACTGAATGATTTTAGTATCCATTTTCACGAGTTTTATTAATGATCGTGGTACTTACGAAAATTAAAAAAATTCATCGGCTTCTGGTGGTATGGGCTGCCTACTCCTGCGGATGACTAACCGGCTTTAATACGGTTCAAAATAGAGCAAAATGTAATTAAATGTTTTGGAAATTTTTTACTTAAATTTAAATTTTGTTTTAAAATCTATGATTTGAAGCTTTTTTTGCCATATCCTTCCATAAAACCTCTGTTCTTATACTATAACAAATTTGAGTATATATTTCAAGATATTTAAGTATTTTTCACTTGTGAGTTTATATTTGAATTGTATTTTAATTTTTTAATAATAATAAAAAAAAAATTACAACAATAATTGATGACAACTACATTAACAATATAAAATAGAATTAAATCAACATCTAGTAAAATAATTGCCTTCACGTTTCACTGGCAGGTGCAGCAAAACGTGGGTGTTTCACGATCTATTGAAAAATGTCATCAGTTTCTATACAAAAAAACTAAACGACAAATTTATTTAACATAAAACTAATAATGAGAAAACAGAGATCGAGAAGTTAGAACGCAAAAAACTAAAAATAAAATTTTTAGTTTTACACATCAAATTTCAAAATTTATGCGCAAAAAAAAAACATTAAATTAAGTCAATATTAAAACTAAAACATTCAAAATTCATAAATATTTACTCAGAAATTCAAGCAAATACAAATGAATATTTACTCAAAAATTAAAATAGAATTTTGTTGTAAACACCATAAAATAAAAAAACTATTCAATAACACCTTCATTCAACCTAAAGTATAATGAACTCTAGTTCCAAAAAAATAATCTCTAAACAAAATGCTCAGTTTAGCAACAAATTTTTGAAAAACTAGATAAACAAATTGTCTATAAAATCTAGTCAATATCGTCTAACTAATCAAATCAACTGACCAAAATATTTCCAAGAATTTAGAACAAATCTCTAGATATATAACCAAGACATGTGTTTTCTTTGGATTTACATTTATTCGTATCTTTTAGTTATGTCGCAGTGTTTATGCTAAAACGTAAAATACTTAAAATACTAGATATTACGTTTTATTAAGGAAGTCTAGATATTCGATTTTGCTTAATAAATATTTACTTAATTCTATTCATTCATAAACAATCCAACGTGTTTATGTTTATTTGCAAAGAAAATATTTTGTTTCTAGAGAATCAAGATAAACCCCAATACGGGCACATGGTTTCAGCTGCTCATAAAATACTTTGAAGTATCTATGCAAATACTTACACACACCAAAAAAACCAAAGCAAATTTGTACAGGTGCTTTAGATTATATAATACTCGTATTTTAAATATTATATAAGATCAAAGTCACATAGACTTTATAAAGCATTTTATTGTTAATTAAAAAATTGCTAAGGTACTTTCCTATTCAAAAAAGTACTTGTGAAAACAAAAGTTACTTTTCCCTAGAAAACGAAAAATTTCTTTAAAAACCGGCTTTTTTAACAGCCTAGCAAAACATTTCATTACATAGTAATAAGATAAACACTCCGAGTTCGAATCCTAGCCAGATTTTTAAGTTTAGAATATCAGTACAAGGGGAGTTAGGCTTTTAGAGCAATGTTATAGGATGTTTCTATCGGTACCACAGTTGGCTCTACATTGGACCAAAGTTCCCATCTCGGGTATATAAAGTATTTGGGTCCGTATAACTTTTGCCAATTTGGTCCGATCCGAAAGTTTTTTACACTCTTAAACTTCTTAAAAAAAAAAAAATACAAAATTTTCTGTAGAAAAATTTGAAAAATTTTCTGTAGAAAAATTTGAAAAATTTTCTGTAAAAAAATTTTAAATTTTCTATAGAAAAATAAAAAAAAAACCTATAGAAAAATTAAAAAAGAAATCTATAGAAAAATTTAAAAATTTCTATAGAAAAATTTTAAAATTTTCTATAGAAGAATTGAAAAAAATTTCTATAGAAAATTTTTAAAAATTTAAAAATTTCTATAGAAAAATTTTTAAAATTTCTATAGAAATATTTATAAAATTTTTTATAGAAAAATTTTAAAAATTTTCTAGAGAAAAATTTTAAAAATTTTCTATAGAAAAATTTTAAAAATTTTCTATAGAAAAATTTTAATAATTTTCTATAGAAAAATTTAAAAATTTTTCTAAGAAAAATTTAAAAATGTTTTCTATAGAAAAATTTAAAAAATTTTTCTATAGAAACATTTTCAATAAAAACATTTTCTATAGAAAAATTTAAAAAAAATTTTATAGAAAAAAAACTCTATTGAAAAATTTAAAAAATTTTCTATAGAATATTTAAAAAATTTTCTATAGAAATATTTAAAAAACAATTCTATAGAAATATTTAAAAATTTTTTTATAGACAAAATAAAAAAATTTTCTATAGAAAAAAAAAATCTATCGAAAAATTTTAAAAATTTTCTATAAAAAAATTTAAAAATTTTCTATAGAAAAATTTAAAACATTTTCTATAGAAAAATTTTAAAATTTTCTATAGAAAAATTTTAAAATTTTAAAAAAAAATTTGTAGGAAAATTAAAAAAATTTTTTATAGAAAAATTAAAAAAAATTTCTATAAAAAATTTTTTTGACATTTTTAAAGCAAATGTCTATCTATAGAAACATTCTAAAAATTTTCTATAGAAAAATTAAAAAAAATCCTATAGTAAAATCTAAAAAAAAATTCTATAGAAAAAATTAAAAAATTTTCTATAGAAAAATTTTAAAATTTTTTGAAGAAAAGTTAAAAAATTTTCTGTAGAAAAGTTTAAAAAAATTTTGTATAAAAAAATTAAAAAATATTTCTATAGAACAATTTAAAAAATTTTCTATAGAAAAATTTAAGAAATTTTCTGTAGAAAAATTTAAAAAATTTAATATAGAAAAATTTAAAAAATTTTCTGTAGAAAAATTTAAAAAATTTTATATAGAAATATTTTAAAAATTTTCTATAGAAAAATTTAAAAAATTTTTCAATAGAAACATTTAAACAATTTATTTGCTGAAAAATTTAAAAACTTTTCTATAGAAAAATTCAAAAAATTTTCAATAAAAAATTTTTAAAAATTTTCTTTAGAAAACTTAAAAAAAAAATTTCTATAGAAAAATTTTAAAATTTTCTATAGAAAAATTTACAAATATTCTATAGAAAAATTTTGAAACTTTCTATAGAAAAATTTTCAAATTTTCTATAGAAAAATTTTCAAAATTTCTTTAGAAAAATGTTCAAAATTTCTTAAGAAAAATGTTCAAAGTTTCTATAGAAAAATTTAAAAAATTTTTTATAAAAAAATTTTAAAAATTTTCTAATGAAAAATTTTAAAAATTTTCAATAGAAAAATTTAAAAATTTTCTATAGAAAAGTTTAAAAATTTTCTATAGAAAAGTTTAAAAATTTTCTATAGAAAAATTTAAAAATTTTCTATAGAAAAGTTTAAAAATTTTCTATAGAAAAGTTTAAAAATTTTCTATAGAAAAATTTAAAAATTTTCTATAGAAAATTTAAAAAATAAAAAAAAAAAAAAAATTAAAAAAAAATTTCTGTAGAAAAATTTTAAAATTTTCTATAGAAAAATTTTCTATAGAAAAGTTTAAAAATTTTCTATAGAAAATTTAAAATATTTTCTATAAAAAAAAAAAAAAATTTAAAAAAATTTCTATAGAAAAATTTTTAAATTTTCTATAGAAACATTTTAAAATTTTCTATAGAAAAATTTACAAATATTCTATAGAAAAATTTTGAAACTTTCTAGAGAAAAATTTTCAAATTTTCTATAGAAAAATTTTCAAAATTTCTTTAGAAAAATGTTCAAAATTTCTTTAGAAAAATGTTCAAAGTTTCTATAGAAAAATTTAAAAAATTTTTTATAAAAAAATTTTAAAAATTTTCTAATGAAAAATTTAAAAAATTTTCAATAGAAAAATTTAAAAATTTTTTATAGAAAAGTTTAAAAATTTTCTATAGAAAAGTTTAAAAACTTTCTATAGAAAAGTTTAAAAATTTTCTATAGAAAAGATTAAAAATTTTCTATAGAAAAGTTTAAAAATTTTCTATAGAAAAGTTTAAAAATTTTCTATAGAAAAAATTTCTGTAGTAAAATTAAAAAAAAAATTTTAGAAATATTTAACAAATTTTCTAATTAAAAATTTATGAAATTTTCTACTGAAAAATTTAAAAAAAAATTCTATAGAAAAATTTAAAAAAAATTTCTATAGAAAAATTTAAAAAATTTTCTACAGCAAAATTAGAAAAAAAAAAAATTATATAGAAAAATTTTAAAAAATTTTATATAGAAAAATTTTAAAAGTTAAAAAAAATTTCTAGAAAAAATTTTAAAAATTTTCTATAGAAACATTTAAAAAATTTTCTATAGAAACATTTAAAAAATTTTCTATAGAAAAATTTAAACAATTTTCAGAGAAATAACAAATTTTCTATTGAAAAATTTATAAAATTTTCTATAGAAAAATTTAAAAAATTTTCTATAGAAAAATTTGAAAAATTTTCTATAGAAAAATTTAAAAAATGTTTTATAGAAAAATTTATAAAATTTGCAATAGAAAAATTAAAAAAACAAAATTTATAGAAAAATTCAATAATTTTCTTAAAAAAAAAAATTCTATAGAAAAATTAAATTTTTTTTTTTATAGAAAAATTTCAAATTTTCTACAGAAAAATTTTCAAATTTTCTATAGAAAAATTTTAAAATATTCTATAGAAAAATATAAAATTTTTTATAAAAAAATTTTAAAAATTTTCTATGGATATATTTTAGAAAAGTTAAACAAACTATTTTTTAGAAAAGTTAAAAAAAATGTCTATAGAAAAAGTTAAAAAATTTCTACATAAAAATTTAAAAAAATTTCTAAAGAAAAGCTTTTTTTTATGAAAAAAAATTAAACAATTTTCTTTGAAAAATTTAAAATTTTTTTTTAACATTTTTAAGTATAATATTCTTAGGACTGGGCCATAAATGGGGACATACTACCCGTTTACCTAAAAAATTTCAAATATTGTAAAAGCATACTTTTCTGTATTCAAAAATTTGATTAGAATTTCAGAACTCGTTCTAAAATTAATATTTCTGAATTTGTTATATATTGGTCTATACTGTGTTCAAAAACAGGCCTAATACCTTTTTTAGTTTTAGAGATATTTACGAAAAATTATAAAGTAATATTAAAAGGTAATATAAAAATTTACTGTTGTTGCAGTTTTTTGACAAAGGCCTTAAGTCAATTTTTAAATTATGAAAAAATTTGAACCTTACTTAAAAGTGAATAAAATTTCCTTTTCATTGATGTATAACAGTCTAGCTTGTCTTATTTTAGTAGAATAATATAATGATGTACTTACTATTTCTTTATAAACAGAATTTCGTATCAAATATCTCTTAATTACCGTAAAATGTCGAAAATTAATTTCACATTTTGGTGACATTTGGCCTAAGGAGAATTCCTTTAATTGGTTCTGGCTTTCAATTGTTCTAGTTGTTTACTTATAAGTCCATAATACGTTTCTATTATTTTTGAAGATTTTAATACGTCTCAAAAGTAATTCTACTGATATCAGAATTTAATCATTAACAAAATGTCGCAACTTTCTTTTTCCCACGTCTTTTGTTGTGTTTTTTCACTCCCAGCCTTGTTTTTCAGATTCAGTTCATCAGCTTCACACAAAGACGAAATTTAATTAAGAAAAGAATAATATTTTTCTAGTAACAAACAAAGCGTTTACACTAAAGGAGTTTTTGCAAAAAGATATTAATTTCAAAAGTGCATTGCAAATAAATTTTTACTGTTTAAGAAAATATTTACTGATTTATTATAGAATCATTTATTTTTAATTAAGAACAAAATTTTGCCTTTTTATTAAAATTACATCCAGTGTAAACGCTTCCCAAGCCACCATTACATTGATTAATGATGAAATTTGAACTAGATTTTTTTCTCTGCTAAATTCATTAAATTTTAAAAGTTTTGCCAGTTATTAAAAGAAACTAATACATATACTAAAATTTAATGTAATGATTACAGTGAATTGCTAAATTTAGTAAATTTTATTATTCAGAATTTGTTATATTATTGCCCCACACTGCAGCCAAGTAAACCCCTTCTAAGGCGCCTACATTGAGAAAAAAAAAACAAAAATCTCCACGAATCTATGACTTCATGTGATCTTAAAGATTTCGAAAATGATTAGCATTACAAATTTTGTGGTAAGTCGTCATTGAAGTGTGAGTACGAGTAGAAGTGAGTTTGTGTGTCAGTATCTTAGCCAAGTTTTTTATGATTTTTATTAACGCAATTTTACAAAAAAAAACTTCTCAAACAATTGTTTGTGAAGTTTCTTTGTTGCTGCTGCTACTTTGACTCTTCCATTGTCTGATTTGTTCTTTGGTTACACTGTGCTACATGGAAAATATTAAAGAATTTTGATAAAAGATGGTTTTTAATAGAAAAACTAAGAGATATCAAAAAATTTTCGGTATAAAATAGTTTTAAGAAAATTTTTTTCAAAACAAATTTTGGTTATAGATTTTTTCATTGGAAACCTTATGATCAAAAATTTTTCAATTCAAAAATTTTTAATACAATTTTTTTTCATATAAAAATTATTGTTACAAAATTTTTTTATAGAAAATTTTACAAAAATTTGTAGAAAATTTTCAAAAATTTTATATAAATTTTTTTTTTTCAAATTTTTTATATAAAAATTCTTCACAAAAAATTTTTCGACAAAAATATTTTCAAAAAAAAAATTTTTTCGTAGAAAAATGATTTCATAGAAAAATTTTTGATATAAAACTTTTTCACTGAAAAATTTTTGATATAAATTTCTTGATAGAAAAATTTTCTCAAAAATAACGATATACAATTTTTTATAGAAAAAATTTCGATATAAAATTTTTTATAGAAAAAATTTCGATATAAAATTTTTTATAGAAAAAATTTCGATATAAAAATTTTTTATAAAAAATTTTTCGATATAAAATGTTTTTATAGAAAAACTTTCGATATAAATTTTTTTATAGAAAAATTTTCGACATCAAATTTTTTTATAGAAAAATTTTCGATATAATTTTTTTTTATGGAAAAATTTTCGATATAAAATTTTTTTATGGAAAATAGAAAATGTTTTATTTAATATTTTTTATAGAAAAATTTTTGATACTATTTTTTTATAGAAACATTTTTAATATTGAATTTTTTATTGAAAACTCTTGATAAAAAATTTTTTTTAGAAGAATTTTTGGTAAAAAATTTTTAATAGAAAAATTTTCGATATCATTTTTTTTTTCATTGAAATCTTTTTTATTTAAAACTTTTTTAAAGAAAAATTAAATTTATCAATTTTTTTATAGAAAAAATTTTGATAGAAAATTTTTTATAGTAAATTTTTAATAGAAAAATATGATATGATAGAATATGATTAAAAAATGATGATATTGAACATTTTTCAATATAAAATATTTTATAGAAAAGAAAAACTTTTATATAGAATTTTTTATAGAAAATTCTTGATATAAAATTTTTTGTATAGAAAAATTTTCGCTATAAAATTTTTTGTAATACAATTTTCGATATAAAATTTTTAAGGAAAAAATAGATTTTTTTTTATAGAAAATTCTTAAAATAAAATTTTTTCAGTGAAAAATTTTTGATATAAAATTTTTTATAGAAAAATTTTTATATTGAATTTTTTATAGAAAATTTTCTATATAAAATATTTTATTGAAAAATTTTTTATATAAAATTTTTTATAGGAAATAAAATTTATGATATAAAATTTTTTCATTGAAAAATTATTAATAAAAAATTTTTTATAGAACAGTTTTCTAAACAATTTTTTTTATAGAAAAACTTTTGATATTGCTTTTTTTATAGAAAATTTTCGATATAAAAATTTTTATTGAAAAAATGTTGATATAGAATTTTTTATAAAAAACTCGTGATATAAAATATTTTCAACGAAAAGTTTTTGATATAAAAATTTTTATAGAAAAATTTTTTATAGAAAAATTTTGGATATAAATTTTTTTTATAGAAAAATTTTTGATTTTGTATTTTATAGAAAATTTTTGATATAAAATATTTGATTGAAAAATTTTTGATATGGAAATTTTTATCAAAAATTTTTTTATAGAAAAATTTTCGATACAAATTTTTTTTATAGAAAAATGTTTGATATTGAAGTTTTTAAAGAAAATTTTCAATATAAAATATTTTATTGAAAAAATTTTGATATAGAATTTTTTATAGAAAAATTTTCTATACAAATTTTTTTTTAAAGAAAAATTTTTGGTTTTGGATTTTTATAGAAAATTTTCGATATAAAATTTTTCATTTAAAAATTTTTAATATAAAATTTTTTAAAGAAAATTTTTCGATATAAAATTTTTTATAGAAAAATTTTCGATACAAATTTTTTTTTAGAAAAATTTTTGATATTGCATTTTTGTATAGAAAATTTTAGACACGAAATTTTTTTATAGAAAATAGAAAATTTTTGATAAAATATTTTTTCATCGAAAAATTGTTCGATAAAATGTTTTCTTATAAAATTTTTTATCTAACATTTTTTATAGAAAAATTTCCGATATCATTTTTTTTATAGAAAAAATTTTGTTACAAAAAATTTTGATATAAAGTTTTTTATAGAAAAAATTTTGATATAAAATTTTTTCATTGAAAAATTTTTGATATAGTATTTTTTCATAGAAAAATTTCCGATCTAAAAATTTTTCAAAGAAAAATCATTTAATAGAACTTTTTGATAAGGAATTTTTAAAATAAAATTTTTTTGTCCAAATTTTTTTATAAACAAATTTTTGATATAAAATTTTGTCAAGCAAAAATTTTCGATATAAAATTTTTTCATAGACAAATTTTTGATATAAAATTTTTTCATAAAAATGTCGATATACAATTTTTTCTTAGAAAAGAAAAATCATTTAATAGAAAATTTTTCGACAAATAATTTTTTTTTAGAGAAAATTTTCGATAAGTTTTTTTCACAGAAAATTTTTTATAAAAAAATTTTTAATAGAAAATTTTCAATGTCAATTTTTTTTCATATAAAAAATTTCTATATTTTTTATAGAAAAAATTTCTATATTTTTTACAGAAAAAATTTCTATTTTTTTATAGAAAAAATTTCTATATTTTTATAGAAAAAATTTCTTATATTTTTTATAGAAAAAACTTTTATATTTTTTATAGAAAAAATTTCTATATTTTTTATAGAAAAAATTTCTATATTTTTTATAGAAAAAATTTCTATATTTTTTATAGAAAAAATGTCTATATTTTTTACAGAAAAAACTTCGATATTTTTTATAGAAAAACTTTTTGATAAAGAATTTTTAAAATAAAATTTTTTTGTCCAAATTTTTTTATAAACAAATTTTTGATATACAATTTTGTCAAGCAAAAATTTTCGATATAAAATGTTTTCATAGAAAAATTTTTGATATAAAATTTTTTCATAAAAATGTTGATATACAATTTTTTCTAAGAAAAATTTTTTATAAAAAATCTTTCATAGTAATATAATAAAAGTTTTTCATAAAAAATTTCGATATACAAAGTTTTTCATAGAAAATTTTTGATACAATTTTTTTCTAAAATTCTTTTTTTAATTTTTCTATAGAAAAAATAAATGAGAGTTTTTCTGAAGAAATAGAAAGAGACACTCGGTTTTTTTTCACTTGAACACTTGGTTTTTCTATAGAAAAAGTGAGCGACACGTGGTTATTCTATGAGACGCAAAGTGGGGTTTTCTATACAAAAAGTGAGCGACACTTAGTTTTTCTATAGAAAAAGTGAGCGACACTTGGTTTTTCTATAGAAAAAGTGAACTACACTTCGTTTTTCTATAGAAAAAGTGAGTGACACTTGGTTTTTCTATAGGAAAGCAAAGCGACACTTGGTTTTTCTATAGAAAAAGTGAGTGATACTTGGTTTTTCTATAGAAAAAGTGAGTGACACTTGGTTTTTTCTATAGAAAAAGTGAGTGACACTTGGTTTTTCTATAGGAAAACAAAGCGACACTTGGTTTTTCTACAGAAAAAGTGAGTGACACTTGGTTTCTCTATAGAAAAAAGTGAGCGACACTTGGTTTTTCTATAGAAAAAGTGAGTGACACTTGGTTTTTCTATAGAAAAAGTGAGCGTTACTTTGTTTTTCTATAGAAAATGTGAGTGACACTTGGTTTTTCTATACGAAAACAAAGTGACGCTTGGTTTTTCTATAGAAAAAGTGAGTGACACTTGGTTTTTCTATAGAAAAAGTGAGCGACACTTGGTTTTTCTATAGAAAAAGGAGTGACACTTGGTTTTTCTATAGGAAAACAAAGCGACACTTGGTTTTATACAGAAAAAGTGAGTGACACTTAGTTTCTCTATAGAAAAAAGTGAGCGACACTTGGTTTTTCTATAGAAAAAGTGAGTGACACTTGGTTTTTCTATAGAAAAAGTGAGCGACACTTTGTTTTTCTATAGAAAAAGTGAGTGGCACTTGGTTTTTCTATAGGAAAACAAAGCGACACTTGGTTTTTCTATAGAAAAAGTGAGTGACACTTGGTTTTTCTATAGAAAAAGTGAGCGACACTTTGTTTTTCTATAGAAAAAGTGAGTGGCACTTGGTTTTTCTATAGGAAAACAAAGCGACACTTGGTTTTTCTATAGAAAAAGTGAGTGACACTTGGTTTTTCTATAGAAAAAGTGAGCGACACTTTGTTTTTCTATAGAAAAAGTGAGTGGCACTTGGTTTTTCTATAGGAAAACAAAGCGACACTTGGTTTTTCTATAGAAAAAGTGAGTGACACTAGGTTTCTCTATAGAAAAAAGTGAGCGACACTTGGTTTTTCTATAGAAAAAGTGAGTGACACTTGGTTTTTCTATAGAAAAAGTGAGCGACACTTTGTTTTTCTATAGAAAAAGTGAGTGGCACTTGGTTTTTCTATAGGAAAACAAAGCGACACTTGGTTTTTCTATAGAAAAAGTGAGTGACACTTGGTTTTTCTATAGGAAAACAAAGCGACACTTGGTTTTTCTACAGAAAAAGTGAGTGACACTTGGTTTCTCTATAGAAAAAAGTGAGCGACACTTGGTTTTTCTATAGAAAAAGTGAGTGACAATTGGTTTTTCTATAGAAAAAGTGAGCGACACTTTGTTTTTCTATAGAAAAAGTGAGTGACACTTGGGTTTTCTATAGGAAAACAAAGCGACACTTTTTTTTCTATAGAAAAAGTGAGTGACACTTGGTTTTTCTATAGAAAAAGTGAGCGACACTTGGTTTTTCTATAGAAAAAGTGAGCGACACTTGGTTTTTCTATAGAAACGCAAAGCGACACTTTTTTTTTTCTATGAGACGCAAAGCGACACTTGGTTTTTGTATAGAAAAAGTGAGCGACACTTGATTTTTCTAAAGAAAAAGTGGGGTTTTCTTTTCAAAATGTAAGCCACACTTGTTTTTTCTATAGAAAAGTAAGAAAAATTGCCTGGAAAAAATGTCGCACAGTGTTACGATTAGCTAGATTTTAGACTTTTTGTGTGAATGCTGCTACTTTTTTTTTATCTTTTGTGTGTTTTTAGTTATAGTATTTTTTGTTTCTATATTATTTTCTAAAATTTAGTGTTTTTTTTTAGTTTTTTGTCTGTTTAATTTGTTTGTATGTTTGTTTTTATTATTATTTTTATTCGTTAATTGTGCAAATAAAGCCAAGCGAAGCCTTGAACTCACTGCTCATAGTTTATTGGCCGTTTTACTACAAATACCGTTGTTTTTAGTTTTTTTTTCTGTTGCTCGCTCTCTAGGTTTTTAGCGGTTTTTCGACATGGTTTCACCCGTTTTTTCTTTGTTTTTGTAATTTATTTAAGCTTTTAGTGATTGTTATTATTGTGAATTTTTTTTCTAATATTTTTCAGATTTTTTTTTTGTCTAGTTTTCGTTATCAAAACTATAATAAATTATAGGTGAAATATGTTTATTTCACCCTCAGTTTGCCCTTTTTGGCCTTCATTCAAGATATTTTTTTGGAAATTTTTTTATTTGGAAAGAAAGCAAGTTTGCAAATTTGTTTTAGTTTTTAATTATTTAAAGATTTTTCAATGTAAGGTTGGAAATTTTTATTTAGTTTATAAGTTGAAAGCATGGTATTGGCAATCAGTTTAAAAAAATGGTCCCTCGAACTGGATAGCATACAATTCGATCGATATATGATTTGTGTGTATGTGAGCGTGTCATAACAATAGAAGACAAGTAGCCATTGAGAGTGACCAATTCAATTAACAACTGATTTAATATCAATATTTCGATGATCGAAATATTTCTACTTTTTACTTAGGCAAAAGTTGACTTTTATATAGAAAAAGGAATCGACAATATGTTTTTTTTTTTAAAAAATGGGCGATATTTGGTCATTCTATGGAAAATGTGGGCGATATTTAATTTTTCTACAAAAAAGCGGGCAACACATGGCCTTTCTATGGAAAAAGTGGGCGACACTTGGTTTTTTTTTCTATAACAAAAGTGGGCGACTCTTGTTCTTTTTCTAATATAAGTGATACTGAAATTTCTTAACTGTCCTAAATTTGTAATTTCCTCCAATAACTTCAGAACCGCCTACACCTTATCTTAAGTATTTTATTTCCTTTTTCTGTAGCCTTCTAGGCTAAGTAAAAAATAATTTTAAATATATTCAATGAAACAGAATTAACATTTTTTTATTTATTAAAACAGTGACCGATTTAATTTCAAAGTAACAAAAAAATAAAAAATCAGACCAACAATTATAAATTCTTTTGGACTTGATTATGCAGAAGTCGATTCATTGAAAAAAATCGAAATACGTAATTATAAAATACTTATTTATTTTTTTGAAAAATAATTATATTACAAAGTTATGGAACAGAAAAAAAAAAATGTTTAGATAAGAATTAAAAAAGCATTTCAAAGAAAAAAGACAAAATAAGTGATATTTTTTAAGAACAGGTGAGCGACACTTGAAAATTTCTTAACATAAAATTTTTAAACTAAAATTTTTAAACTAAAATTTTTCTATAGAAACATTTTTTTAACGAAAATTTTTCTATAGAAAAATTGTTTAACGAAAATCTTTCTATAGAAAAAATTGTTAAACGAAAATTTTTGGATAGAAAAAATTTTTTAGCGAAAATTTGTCTACAGAAAAAATTTTTAACGAAAATTTTTCTATAGAAAAAATTGTTTAACGAAAATTTTTCTATAGAAAAAATTGTTTAACGAAAATTTTTCTATAGAAAAAATTGTTTAACGAAAATTTTTCGATAGAAAAAATTTTTTAGCGAAAATTTTTCTATAGAAAAAATTTTTAAACAAAAATTTTTCTATGGAACAAATTTTTTAACGAAAATTTTTCTATAAAAAAAATTTCTTAACGAAAATTTTTCTATAGAAAAAAATTTTTAACAAAAATTTTTCTATAGAAAAATTTTTTAACGAAAATTTTTCTGTAGAAAAATTTTTTTAACGAAAATTTTTCTATAGAAAAAATTTTTTAACGAAAATGTTTCTATAGAAAAAATTTTTTAACGAAAATTTTTCTATAGAAAAAATTTTTTAACAAAAATTTTTCTATAGAAAAAATTTTTTAACAAAAATTTTTCTATAGAAAAAATTTTTTAACAAAAATTTTTCTATACAACAAATTTTTTAACGAAAATTTTTCTATAGAAAAAATTTTTTAACGAAATTTTTTCTATAAAAAACATTATTTAACGAAAATTTTTTTATAGAACAAATTTTTTAACGAAAATTTTTCTATAGAAAAAATTTTTTAACGAAGATTTTTTTATAGAAAAAATATTTAACGAAAATTTTTCTGTAGAAAAAATTTCTTAACGAAATTTTTTAACAAAAATTTTTCTACAGAAAAAATTTTTTAACAAAAATTTTTCTACAGAAAAAATTTTTTAACGAAAATTTTTCTATAGAAAAAAATTTTTTAACGAAAATTTTTCTATAAAAAATATTTTTTAACGAAAATTTTTCTATAGAAAAAATTTTTTAACGAAAATTTTTCTATAGAAAAAATTTTTTAACGAAAATTTTTCTTTAGAAAATTTTTTTTTAACGAAAACTTTTCTATAGAAAAATTATTATTATAATTAAAAAAGAGAGTATTTCGCTTTTAGTCCAATTCGGAAACAACTATTGAAAATTTCATTAACAAATTTTTTCTATAGAACAATTTTATAGAAAAATTTTCGTTAAAAAATTTTTTCTATAGAAAAATTTTCGTTAAAAAAATTTTTCTATAGAAAAATTTTCGTTAAAAAAATTTTTCTATAGAAAAATTTTGGTTAAAAAAATTTTTCTATAGAAAAATTTTGGTTAAAAAAATTTTTCTATACAAAAATTTTGGTTAAAAAAATTTTTCTATAGAAAAATTTTGGTTAAAAAAATTTTTCTATAGAAAAATTTTCGTTAAAAAATTTTTCTATAGAAAAATTTTCGTTAAAAAATTTTTCTATAGAAAAATTTTCGTTAAAAAAATTTTTCTATAGAAAAATTTTCGTTAAAAAAATTTTTCTATAGAAAAATTTTCGTTAAAAAAATTTTTCTATAGAAAAATTTTCGTTAAAAAAATTTTTCTATAGAAAAATTTTCGTTAAAAAAATTTTTCTATAGAAAAATTTTCGTTAAAAAAATTTTTCTATAGAAAAATTTTCGTTAAAAAAATTTTTCTATAGAAAAATTTTCGTTAAAAAAATTTTTCTATAGAAAAATTTTCGTTAAAAAAATTTTTCTATAGAAAAATTTTCGTTAAAAAAATTTTTCTATAGAAAAATTTTCGTTAAAAAAATTTTTCTATAGAAAAATTTTCGTTAAAAAAAATTTTCTATAGAAAAATTTTCGTTAAAAAAATTTTTCTATAGAAAAATTTTCGTTAAAAAAATTTTTCTATAAAAAAATTTTCGTTAAAAAATTTTTTCTGTAGAAAAATTTTTGTTAAAAATTTTTTTCTATAGAAAAACTTTCGTTAAAAAATTTTTTCTATAGAAAAACTTTCGTTAAAAAATTTTTTCTATCGTAAAATTTTCGTTAAAATAATTTTTCAATAGAAAAATTTTCGTTAAAAAAATTTTTCTATAGAAAAATTTTCGTTAAAAAATTTTTCTATAGAAAAATTTTCGTTAAAAAAATTTTTCTATAGAAAAACTTTCGTTAAAAAAATTTTTCTATAGAAAAATTTTCGTTAAAAAATTTTTCTATAGAAAAAATTTCGTTAAAAAATTTAACTTAAAGTAAAATCGCTTATCATTTCATTGAATATAGATACATATTTTGCAATAAAAATCTTTATTGCTTCAAGTCAAGTTTTCTTTGAAGACCACCCCAAAGTAATAAATAGACTTGTTTAACCTCTTACTTAAGCCAATATCTTTTATAACAAAATTTTTAAGAGTAAGTTCGATTTTTAACTACCTAAACACGTATTTAAGTCATTTACGTGCTTAATGCTGAAAAAACAACAGCAAAAACAAACCATTTGAAGTAGCAGCAACAACGACATCAACAATTGCTGAAACACACAAAATAAAAAAAGAAGCAACCAACTTAAATGGTAACAACCTTAAAAGTTTTTTAACCTTTTTTGTGTTAAATAAATTTTTCTAAAACACAAGATAATCAAAAAAAGAAATGTTGCATGACTTCCTTAAAACTCTCTAATGCACTCCTAATGCTAAGATGAATGCAAGCAACATCATTTGCAGCAGCAACAAAAACAAACTTCGACAATATATTGTCAAGTAACAGGAACTGCTATACAAGATTTCAATATGGGATGTTGTTGTTGTTGATGATGCTGCAACTAAAACTGAAAAGGAGGTTTGAAGATGATGATGTTGCTTTGAGAGTTGTTGCCCCAACTATCTAATGATGACGATGATGATGATGATGCTGCTCTGTTTATTATTACTGCAGTACTGGGTTGCTGTTGCTATTGTTGCCTTTGATGTGAAGAGGATTTAACTTTTTTTTCAAAGAAAGCGAGAATATTTTTCAAACATTTTCTTTATACAAAAAAGAAAACTGGTTCCTTTTTTATCAAGAATATAAAAACAAAATTGAATAAAGAGCAACGACAACAAACAAAAAAGCTCTCGAAAAAATAATAAAAAACCAACAACAACAAGCGACAGTAATAAAAACAGCAACAATATGAATACCAACAAGAACAACAAACATCTTTAACAGCAACAAAGAAGAAGCAACCACGACAGTTAATAGCGTTGAAATTTTGTTGTAGGGTGCAACGAACCTACAAACATGCATGCGACTTGAGTTCGAGTATCACATACACCACAACTCGTTCATGTAAAAAAACCCCGACAGTAATCACAACAGCAACAACAAGAACAAAGGCAGCAGCAGCAATAAAAAATATGTTGGCAAAGAAAGAAGAACAGCACCAACAATAACAACAACATCAGTAGCAATAAGTATTTAAGAATTAACTTAGGGGAAAGTAACCTCATTCTTGGCATAGAACATGATTTGGACATTGAAGAATTAACTAGAATTGCACTCAAACCAAAAGAACATACAGTCTCTAATAGAAGTTGTAGAATTGGTTCGAAACGAGCTAAAGAAAAAATTTTTGATCGAAAATTTTTCTAAAGAAAAAATTTTTGATCGAAAATTTTTCTATAGAAAAATTTTTTAACGACAATTTTTCTACAGAAAAATGTTTAAAAATTTTTTTTTTTCTATAGAAAAAATTTTTTAACGAAAATTTTTCTATAGAAAAAAATTTTTAACGAAAATTTTTCTATAGAAAACATTTTTTAACGAAAATTTTTCTATAGAAAAAATTTTTTAACGAAAATTTTTCTATAGAAAAAATTTTTTAACGAAAATTTTTCTATAGAAAAAATTTTTTAACGAAAATTTTTCTATAGAAAAAATTTTTTAACGAAAATTTTTCTATAGAAAAAATTTTTTAACGAAAATTTTTCTATATAGAAAAATTTTCGTTTAAAAATTTAACGAAAATTTTTCTATATAGAAAAAATTTTTTAACGAAAATTTTTCTATATAGAAAAATTTTTTTAACGAAAATTTTTCTATAGAAAAATTTTTTTAACGAAAATTTTTCTATAGAAAAATTTTTTTAACGAAAATTTCTCTATAAAAAAAAATTTTTTAACGCAAATTTTTCTATAGATAAAATTTTTCTATAGAAAAAATTTTTTAAAGAAAATTTTTTGATAGAAAAAATTTTTTAACGAAAATTTTTCTACATAGAAAAAATTTTTTAACGAAAATTTTTCTATATAGAAAAAATGTTTTAACGAAAATTTTTCTATATAGAAAAAAATTTTTAACGAAAATTTTTCTATAGAAAAA
This sequence comes from Stomorhina lunata, assembly GCA_933228675.1. Lineage (NCBI taxonomy): Eukaryota > Metazoa > Arthropoda > Insecta > Diptera > Rhiniidae > Stomorhina > Stomorhina lunata. Next base: position 11,326,083 of record OW121742.1, on the reverse strand, counting down.
ATTTTTAACGAAAATTTTTCTATAGAAAAAATTTTTTAACGAAAATTTTTCTATAGAAAAAATTTTTTAACGAAAATTTTTCTATAGAAAAAATTTTTTAACGAAAATTTTTCTATAGAAAAAATTTTTTAACGAACATTTTTCTATAGAAAAAATTTTTTAACGAAAATTTTTCTATAGAAAAAATTTTTTAACGAAAATTTTTCTATAGAAAAAATTTTTTAACGAAAATTTTTCTATAGAAAAAATTTTTTAACGAAAATTTTTCTATAGAAAAAATTTTTTAACGAAAATTTTTCTATATAGAAAAAATTTTTTAACGAAAATTTTTCTATATAGAACAAATTTTTTAACGAAAATTTTTCTATATAGAAAAATTTTTTTAATGAAAATTTTTCTATAGAAAAATTTTTTTAACGAAAATTTTTCTATAGAAAAATTTTTTTAACGAAAATTTCTCTATAAAAAAAAATTTTTTAACGCAAATTTTTCTATAGAAAAAATTTTTTAACGAAAATATTTCTATAGAAAAATTTTCTATATAGAAAAAATTTTTTAACGAAAATTTTTCTATAGAAAACATTTTTGACGAAAATTTCTCTATAGAAAAAATTTATTAACGAAAATTTCTCTATAAAAAAAATTTTTAACGAAAATTTTTCTATAGAAAAAATTTTTTAACGAAAATTTTTCTATAGAAAAAATTTTTTAACGAAAATTTTTCTATAGAAAAAATTTTTTAACGAAAATTTTTCTATAGAAAAAATTTTTTAACGAAAATTTTTCTATAGAAAAAATTTTTTAACGAAAATTTTTCTATAAAAAAAATTTTTTAACGAAAATTTTTCTATAGAAAAAATTTTTTAACGAAAATTTTTCTATAGAAAAAATTTTTTAAAGAAAATTTTTCTATAGAAAAAATTTTTTAACGAAAATTTTTCTATAGAAAAAATTTTTTAACGAAAATTTTTCTATAGAAAAAAATTTTTAACGAAAATTTTTCTATAGAAAAAATTTTTTTAACGAAAATTTTTCTATAGAAAAAATTTTTTAACGAAAATTTTTCTATAGAAAAAATTTTTTAACGAAAATTTTTCTATAGAAAAAATTTTTTAACGAAAATTTTTCTATAGAAAAGATTTTTTAACGAAAATTTTTCTATAGAAAAAATTTTTCTATAAAACAAATTTTTTAACGAAAATGTTTCTATAGAAAACATTTTTTAAATAAAATTTTTCTACAGAAAAATTTTGATTAATGGAAGATAATTTTGACTAAGATCCATTCCTTTCTTTTGGCTTACGTTCCCCCACTCCCATAAAAGTTAAAGTACTTTCATATTTGTTGTAAGTAAAAAGAGAGCACACACAGCCTATAACGACCCAAAGACTAAGAAGGATGTAAAAGTTTACTTAGATACTTTTTTAGAAAGAAGACGCTACAGCAACACGAATAGCGGCAGCGACAGCGACAGCAGAAGTAAAAAAACCTGCTAGAATATAAATGTAAAAGGTATTTCTTTATTTTTTTTTTTGTTCGTTGCAGTTGATTTTTATGTATTTTTTCGTAGTGTTTTTTTTTTTTGTTTCTTCTAGATACTTGGTGTGTGTTATGTGTTATGCTTAGTTAGTTAAGTAGAGCATTTAGATTGACAAAGCACGAAGAAGTTGTAAAAAGAAGAAGCATCGGCAGCAACTAAATTGAGAGGTATTTATTCATGAAGATGAAGCAGTGGAATAGAAAAAGAACGGGCTTTATAATGACATGCCTATGCCTATACGTTAAGTTTGTTCTACAAAAAAATTTAGATTGCAGCAGCAACAAGCAACAGTTGTTGTTGCTGTAGGTTTAGAAATAGTGCTTATATGAAAACAATGATGCCAACTGTAGGGAGTTTTGGGTGTAATTGAATAGATTTGGAAAAGTTTTTCAAGTTAGCTCCGTTTTTAATTTTTCAGACTAATTTTCGTACTGGTCGTCATTATCTTCGATTTCGATGAATTTCGGCGTATGTGTACTCCGAGCCCATACACTTTGTATAGTTGTTGACAATTTTTACATTCGCTTTATTTTATTTTGAAAGGCGGCTCAAAGTTCCCTTTTTAATATTTTTCGTACCAAAGACTATAATATAAATTTATTGCTCTCTGTACACTTTTTTTGTGTCAAAAGTTAAATTAAAAACACATAAACACACAAACAAACATACATTTCATGAGCACGTGTATGTGCCTAAGCTTTCTCTCATTGCAAAATCGTCTCCAATAGTTGTTTCCGAATTGGACTAAAAGCGGAATACTCTATGGATGGATACTACAGAGTCTTTGCTCAAACTTACATACCCTTTGTGGAGCTCAAACTTACATACCTTTTGTGGAGCCGAGAATGTTATTTTAATCATAAGTTTTAATTGGAGCAACTCGAAGACATTTCTTTCAGTTTGAAAGATAGTACTATAAATTTTATTTTATTGCTTTAATATGAAAAGTATGTGCAACCGAGAATCCTTGAATGTTATAAAAATCATAAGTCTTAATAAGAGCACTTTGAAGACATTATATATATAATTCCCCGACAACATTCCAATTGGAACAGCGGTACTTCTCTCAGACAATGAGATGCATCCGATTCTATTTTTGGACTCATTGAAAGGGACCTACGTTTTAACGCTGGCTCCGAACGGCAATTAAATTAGTTAAAGAAGCTTAACATAGCCTAATACTCAATAACCAGTGGCTAGCTGAGTTATGAGGTCAACCGCTTTTTTTGAAAATTTTATTTTTTCAAGAGGGTCTGGCCGGGGATCGAACTTGGGACCTCTGGTATGCTGGGCGGTTGAATAACCTGCAATACCAAGGCGGTTTACGATGGGAGTATATAATCGTTTTTAATATTATAAAGCTGATCAAGAGCAGTTAAAAACTGATAAAAAAAGCATATAAAATGAGATCAAAATCAGATCGGAAGCTGATCAAAATCATATGAAAAGGTTATTAAAAGCTAATTAAAAACCATTATATACTCCATCTAGACATGATCCCAAATTTCCATATAAATTTTAATCTCGTGGCCCTCTATCCCTACTACTATCTAAAGTATATTTTATCCGTAAATAATCTTTACATATAGGCGATGTTGGATACCAAGCAACGGTTCTGATTGGTCTTAACTTGCTAAGCCCAGACTTATCTTGGTTATCCATCATCTTACCAGTGGACACTGGCCTCCTTGTCATATTACCCAGGGAACTATGTTAACACCCGTTAAGGTAGTGAACTAACATGTGCCGGAAGTTTTCCAATAAGAACAGGAGTATTCAGCAAATTCTACCAGAAGCCGATGAATTTTTGTAATTTTCGTAAATTTCACGATCATTATTAAGACTCGTGAAAATGAGTATTAAAATAATTCAGTTGGAATTTGGATGTTAACGGATTTGGTTGATGCCGCTTTGTTAAAGAAAATACAAAAACAAAACAGGCAAGAGACAAATTAAAATCCAATTTATAGCAACAATACATGGTTCGAGAGAACAAAGAAATATAATCTCGAACATTGTTGCCACGACACTATTATTTCTGTAAACATATTTTTTTAAATATTGGGAATATTTTTCAAAACAAAATAATAAATTCTAATATAAAACAAATTTATATTTTTTAGATATTTTCGATCCAATTTTTTTTTTAATAAAAATATTTTTCTTTTGAAAATTGTTCGATAAAAATTATATTTTATAGAAAAATTTTCGAAAAAAATATTTTTCTGTAAAAATGTTCAATAAAAATATCTTTGTATCAACAAATTTTCAAATTTCCTATAGAAAAATTTTTGATAAAAAAAAAATTCTATAAAAAATTTTTTTATAAAAAATTTTCAATAGAAAAATTTTTGATAAAAAAATTTTCTATAGAAAAATTTTTGATAAAAAAAATTGTTGATAAAAAAATTTTCTATAGAAAAGCATTTAATAAAAAAATTTTCTATAGAGAAATTTTTGATAAAAAAATTTTCCATAGAAAAATTTTTGATAAAAAAATTTTCCATAGAAAAATTTTTGATAAAAAATTTTCTGTAGAAAAATTTTTGGTAAAAAAATTTTTGATAAAAAAAATTTCTATAGAAAAATTTTTGATAAAAAAAATTTCTATAGAAAAATTTTTAATAAAAAAAATTTTCTATAGAAAAATTTTTGATAAAAAATTTTCTATAGAAAAATTTTTGATAAAACAAATTTCTATAGAAAAATTTTCTATAGAAAAGTCTTTGATAAAAAACTTTTCTATAGAAAAGTTGTTGATAAAAAAATTTTCTATAGAAAAGTTTTTGATAAAAAAATTTTCTATAGAAAAATTTTTGATAAAAAAAATTTTCTATAGAAAAATTTTTGATACAACAAAATATAGAAAAATTTTTAATAAAAAAATTTTCTATAGAAAAATTTTTGATAAAAAATTTTCTATAAAAAATTTTCTATAAAAAATTTTTGATAAAAAAAAATTTCTATAGAAAAATTTTTGATAAAAAAATTTCTGTAGAAAAATTTTTGATAAAAAAATTTTCTATAGAAATGTTTTTGATAAAAAATTTTCTATAGAAACATTTTTGATAAAACAAATTTCTATAGAAAAATTTTTAATAAAAAAATTTTCTATAGAAAAGTTGTTGATAAAAAAATTTTCTATAGAAAAGTTTTTGATAAAAAAATTTTCTATAGAAAAGTTTTTGATAAAAAATTTTCTATAGAAGAGTTTTTGATAAAAAAATTTTCTATAGAAAAGTTTTTGATAAAAAAATTTTCTATAGAAAAGTTTTTGAGAAAAAAATTTTCTATAGAAAAGTTTTTGAAAAAAAATTTTCTGTAGAAAAGTTTTTGATAATAATATTAAAAAAAAAAAAAACGGAACGTTAGAACCACACATTGAAAAAATACCTATTTTCGTTAAAAGTATAAAAAACGGCAACTCTGCCGATTATTTCTGTTTGCTTTGCGCCGACCCCTGCATAAGAACAATAAAAGTTTGGGTTAGGGCGTCGGGCTAAAAAACAAACTCTTAGAAAAAAGCAATTACTATGAAGAAGCTTGAATTAAAATAAAAACGGTCACTCCCTAATGTTATAAGGGGACGTCCGAATATTCGATGGCAAGACCAAGTAGAAGAAAATCTGTCAAATCTCGTCTTAAGAAATTGGAAAATAGCGCAGAAGATCGAAGCTCATGGAATTCTAAAACATGCTTGGCCTTTGTAAATTAAGGAAATTTAAGTAAGTAAAACGATTTACAAAATTTTAAGATTAGTAGATTTGTGTGAAAATTTGGGATCTTACCTAGATGGGAGTATATAATTGTTTTTAATGCTATAAAACTGATTAAAGGCAGAAGAAAACTAATCGAAGGCATCAAAACTGGACCAAAAGGTAATTAAAAATCATTATATGCTCCATCTAGACACGATCCCAAATTTTCGTACAAATCATGATCCCGTGACCTTCTTTCCGTATAAATAATCTCTAGATATCAATTTAAAATTTGGCTGATGAAGTTATACATATATTCCTTTCGCAAAACTGAATTAGGCGGATGGTCGGATGTAACAGAATAAAAAACTACTTTTTCAATATTTTTAGATAAACAATTTTTGAATCCTAATGACCATGATTCCAAAATTTTACATTTTTTATAAGAAATTACCATGGAAATTTTTATACCCAAAATTATATAAAGAATTTGAAAATTTTAATATCTAAAATTTAAAAATTTGAATACCAAAGATTTAATCAAATTTACATTAATCTTAATGCTCAAGATTAAAAAATTTAAGAAATTTCATAACTAAAGTTGACATGAAAATATGAAAAGACCGAGATATTTGACAATTTTTTAAAGAATTTTAAAATTTTAGTTACTAACCCCTTAATTCATAAACGAAAATAAAGCTATGACAAGCTTATAATTCAAGTTTTCCATACAAAATTCCTACAAAAAGCCTTTGACAATTAAAAAATTTGTTAATGAATTAGGGGGTAAGATTTTATAAAAAAAAAAACTTAAAATTTGAATACCAAACATTTTCTTATTTGGTAAAATAAATCTGTCCAATTATAAAAATACTTTAAATTTTTATTTTAGTGCTTTTAAAAGCACTAAAGTAGTTTGCATGCTAAGATTAAAGCTGCAGCCTATTTCGTTGCACAATAATAAAAGACTTAAAATTAGATTAACAAAAAAAAATTTCAATATAAAAGAAAAATTTGCTTACAATTTACCATTAAAATGAAGAAAAAATAGCGTGGAAAAAATAAACGGCCCAAACTTTGGAGCAAAGCAAATCCAGATGAAAACTTTGATGATCCTCGAAAGAATAAAAAAGTCTTATTTTTTTTAAAATCCAGAAAAGCAGGGAGTTTGTTTTACTTTTATTAAAATTTGTTACTAAAACTTTTGTATCAAGAATTTGTCGTTTTTTTAATGTTTAAGAATTTTATGATTTTTTTTCTCAAATAATTTTAAAAATGCACGACACGTCAAAAAAACCTTTAATTTTTCCTTTTTTCAATTTAAATTTTTTGTAATATTTATTATATTTTTATTACTTTTTAAGCTTAAATATCTTTTAACTTTTAATTTATTTTATATGACGTTAATTCACAGAATTCGAACAAAAAACGCACTCGTTGTTTTAAAACAAAAGTGAGTAAGAACTTTTTTTTCGAAATTTTTTTTTAAATTTATTTTTTATTGTATTTTTATAATACTTTTACACTTGCTTTTGTTGTTGCAGTTAAATTTATTTTAGAATAAAATGCGAGAATGGATGAGTTGGATGCAAATCAAATCAACATTTTAAAGGGGAGTCCATTCAACTTCATTTTTTTTTTTTGTAAAAATTTTGTGTAAATTTTTTTTTAATTTTATTTTTGTAATTGCAATGTTTTTTGTTTAAAAACAACACAAACTAATTAATTTTAATTTATTTAAATAACAAAATTTTTTTTCAAAATAACAAATTAAATCCGTTACTTTTTTTAAATATAAAATATTAAGAATTTGTAAAAAATTTAATTTATAAGTTAATTTTTATTAATTTATTTCCCATTTAAATTTATAAAATTTTTTTCGTATTTTTTTTATAAAAATTTGATCTAAACGAAAAAAATGTATTCAAAATATATTTTTATTTTGAAAAAAAAATTCAATTTCAATTCTTTTTTGTTTTTTTTGGTTTTAACCGTTGCGGCCGTTTTCATTGAATGGCAAACGTTAACTGCGAAAGCCGACAAAATCGTTTGCAGATACACAACAAACAAATATTTAAAGCTCACACAACAAAACACATCCCTGACAAACCCCAACAAATAGAGAAAATCTGTAAAAGACCCAAAATTATTTGTGCTCATTTACGAAGATACTTAGAAAGACAAAGCGAAAAGAAAACAATAAATTACACTCGCCATCAAGAAGAGAGTGTGAAGTAGAAATCATAATATAAACAAAATTAATGCACATAAATGTAAACAGTTGCCCCTTCCCAGTATAAAAAAAAACAAGCTCCCATTTCAGAGAAAGAGAGCGAGCATGCTCCCCTCTTTTAAGCTCTTTTTAAATGAGTACTAAAATTAAGCTCCCCACCTATACCAAAGCACAGAAGAGCTTGAAATTTGTTTGGAATTGAATAAAACATACAAAAACAGAGAATTTTTTCTCCATAAGTTTAACCAGTTTCTTTTCATTTCCTCTTTTGAAGAAATGGCACGTGCAGTGTAACAACAACAACAACAGCAGCAGCAGCCCCAGCACCACCAGCTACAACATCCATAAGAGGAGCAGCAGCAGCAATTTATGCACAAAAGCAGGAAGAAGACAAAAATAAATAAATATGAAGAAGAAATTGCATAAAGAAAACGGAAAAGGTTGGAAAGAGGAAGAAGAGGTTTTAAACGAGTTCGGTTTGAAAAGGTTTTGAAAAAGGTTCGATATTTAATAAGTTCAGCTACAATATGTAAAATTAGCCCGTGTTCAAAGTATTTTAGGTAATATATAGCAAAGGGCCTTTTCAGTTATACTAAAGGGTTTTTCAATAAGATCGCTACAATTTTTTTTTTTTAATAAAACATGGAACTATGAAATATCAAAATATGGAACTCTATTTTCGGTGTTTATAAACCGATTTTAATGAAATTTAATAGCGTTCATTGCGGGAGAATTTCCTAAAATCTGATATATAATTTATGTAAGTCCATCCTCCAGGGGCTTCAGAAACTTGATTTCAACAGACAGACAGACGGACGGACAGACAGACAGACAGACAGACAGACGGACATCGCTTAATCGATTCTCCTCCCGATTCTGAGTCGATCGGTATAATTTTTATGGGGTCTACGATCACTAATAAAAAAATTACAAACGGAATCACAAACTTATAATACCCTTTCACCTATTGGTGAAGGGTATAAAAATCAAAATGAATTCAATGTAATTATGAACATACCTTGTAAGCAAAATTGATAAGTTTATGTGTGTTAATTATTGTAAATTTTTTAATAAGAAAGAATTCGCCTTAAAAGTTTTAATGGTTGAGAAAAGTAGTAGTTTCAGTGTAAAAGGTAGGTTTAATTGAAACTGTTTAACACTGTGAAACAATTTATAACATTGAACATATTAAATTCAATTATTTTCTGTAATGTAGTACTATTTGGTGAAGGGTATTTAGTTTATTTTTTTTAACTTTTTTTATTCATTGTTTTAATATAATTCATACAAAGATAAATAAAATTTTGATGTACATATACATATATATGTATGTATGTATAATTCATATTTCTTCTTAAAAATTATAATATTATAACATTTTAAGAAAATAAGAGTAATGACAAAAACAACAAATATCAATTTATTTGTACATATATATGTATGTCAGAAGGTAAAGAGCGCATTTAAATTAGACCTTAATTAATAATTTTTGGCAAGCATTATATAACAACCTCTTAATTAAATTACTTAAAAGATTTAGAATTATAAAATAGATACTAGATCCATATAAGAGAACTCTTCCGTTAATCTCCTATTTCGCAGAATTTACTGTCATGTTAAAATCTTTATATTAAAAGTTTTTGATCTGTCGATGAGTCTACATTTGAGGGTTTAATGTTATCCTATCAAAATTATTGTAATGACAATAAACCATACTTGTATTTAGGCACTTTGAAATTAAAATAATACAAAAACTTTTAAACTTAAAATTGTTAATCTTCAATATATTTAAGGTAATAAATTTAATTCAAGAATATCGAGACATAGATGCAAAAAAAGCTTAAGTGCAATATTAAAAACGTTAAACTTTTGACTGTAAGTTTCATTTAGTCTAACAAATGTTATTAAACTAACTTAATTTCCATATCGGCGATATATCAGTTGTTTATGTAATTAAACTTTTTTTTGCCGTCACTATAAAGTACTACTATGGGTTTTGTTACTTTTAATTTACTTTGTTTAATTTGCTTTTAATTCTGTAACCACTAAATTGTTAGTATGTTGTAGAAAATTAGAACGTCAATATACAAGAACCAATGCTTTTTGCAAATTAGTAAATTAAGTTTTCAGTGTTTGCATTGTTTTTTCATTGTTCTTTATCCACTTTAATTTCACTGATCATAAAAGAATTGTGCAGTGCAATATCTTTATATTATAGAGACTTTGCTTAAACTGTTTTTGATACAAAATAGTAATGGTACTTGGTAAGTTAGCTTTATTTGGGGTTATGGCACGATATTATTAAAAAAATAAAATAAAAAAAAATCCCTGGCAGAGATCGAACCCGGGCCCTTCGACCCTAAGGTCGCCACTTTACCAAGTACTCTATATCCCTCGCACTTTATTAAGTGTTAATCTAATATTAAAAAAAAATAAAATTATGGCTTTATAAATCTTTATATTAGAAGTTTTGATAAGTTTAAATTAATTAGTTTAATTTAATACTTAGAGAATTTTATCAAAAAAAAAAAAAAAATTGCCGGTCAAAGACCGAACCGCTGACCCAGTGACTCCAAGCTTCTCTCTCTACCGACTAGCCTATAAAGCTGGTTTCACAGGCGTAATTTTATATTGCATTAGAATATGCATTTAAGATAATAAAAATATAATAATATTGAATCATTTAAATATACATATGTACATACATATCTGAGTATGTAACAGTGCACTCTGTAGGATCTTAGCGTTTACACAATCTTTTAATCTTAAATAAGTTTAAGTTAATTAGTTTAATTTTTTTTGTTCTCACAGAGAATATTAAAAAAAAAAAATAAAAATTAAAAAAAATTCCTCGGCCTGTAATCGAACCGTGGCCTACCGTCTTGAAGGTCTCGTTTCCACCGGCTAGTCTATAGCGCTCACCGACGATTAAATTTAAATATAATATGTAATATAAAATTTAAGCTTTATATGCATAATTTTATATTGCATAAGAATAACATAATAGTTATAATGACGCATTTTATTATACATATGTATGAGATATGTATATAGATTTTGAGTTCATATCATGGTCATATGTTTTAAGATGTATTATCTTAGAATTGTCATGTAATTGTAATTCCCTGAAAGAGCAAAGCTCGTGAATTTTTCTTTTTTTTTTCTTTTGTTATTTTGGGCATAGATTTTTTTTATTTTGGGTATTTATAGACCGATTTTGATGAAATTTAATAGCGTTCATTGCGGGAGAATTTCCTAAAATCTGATATATAATCTATGTAGGTCCATCCTCCAGGGGCTTCAGAAACTTGATTTCAACAGACAGACGGACGGAGAGACAGACAGGCGAGCATAGCTTAATCGATTCTCCTCCCGATTCTGAGTCGATCGGTATAATTTTTATGGGGTCTACGATCACTAAAAAAAAAATTACAAACGGAATCACAAACTTATAATACCCTTTCACCTATTGGTGAAGGGTATAAAAAGGACGGACGGACAGACAGACAGGTGGACGGACGGACGGACAAACAGACGGACGGACGGACGGACTTCGCGAAATCGATTCTCCTGCCGATTCTGAGTCGATCGGTACAATTTGAATGGTATTCATAATCAGATTTGTGAAGTTTATATATCAGATTTTAGGAAATCCTCCCACAAAGAACGCTGTCAAATTTCATCACAATCGGTCCATAAACACCTGAGATATCGCTGAAACAATACTTACAAAATGTAAACAAAATTTCTTAGACACGTACTTTGGGCAATTTGCTGTACATCACAAGTAGTGTTTTGGCGATATATCAGTTGTTTATGGACCGCTTTTGATAAAATTTAATAATGTGCTTGGCGGGGGAATTTCCTAAAATCTGATATAAAATTTATGTATGTTCGTGCTCCAGGAGGATGGTTTTTCCTATTTCTGCATTTCATTTTTTCAACAAACATTCTCTAACGCGTACTTTGGGCAATTTGCGATACATCAAATTTAGTGTTTTGGCGGTATCTCAGTTGTTTATGGACCGATTGATAAAATTTTACAGAGTGCTTTGGGGCACCATTTTCTACAATCTGATATATAATATATTATCACATGCACACAAGGAGTATCTTTTTTCTCTTGTTATTTAAAAGTGTGTTTCAATCAAAAATTTTAAAATTTTCGTCTAATTTTTGGTATTTTTTCGATATTTTCGGTGTTTATGAACCGATTTTAATGAAATTTAATAGCGTTCATTGCGGGAGAATTTCCTAAAATCTGGTATATAATTTATGTAGGTCCATCCTCCAGGGACTTCAGAAACTTGATTTCAACAGACAGACAGACAGACAGACGGACAGACAGACAGACAGACAGACAGACAGACAGACAGACAGACAGACAGACAGACAGACAGACAGACAGACAGACGGACATCGCTTAATCGATTCTCCTCCCGATTCTGAGTCGATCGGTATAATTTTTATGGGGTCTACGATCACTAATAAAAAAAATACAAACGGAATCACAAACTTATAATACCCTTTCACCTATTGGTGAAGGGTATAATTATCCATATATTGCCTGCTACTTTAAAAACGTTTTTTACGAATTGTGAACAATTTCAATTTTGTCGCTTACAACGTTATTCGCGGCTATGCTTCAATTGTCGCCTTGTTGGCTGGCATACACTATCGACTTGACGTAGCCCTACATGCAATAGTCTAACGGCGTCAAATCGTACGACCAAGGCATCCAATCGACTGGGCCATTTCGCGAGATAACACGTTCTCCAAACTTGGTTTTCAATAAATTAATTGTGAAATTCGCTGTGTGGCTTGTGGCGCCATCCTGTTAGAACCACAAGTCCTCCAACTCCATATCAACCAATTAGGGCCAAAAATATCATTGAACGGTAGCGATTCCCATTCACAGTAACGTGCCGATCTTGATCATCACGGAAGCCTCTTGGCTGAAGATGATTTTTCTCTTAACGTTGAGGCCACTGACTCAGAATTTAATAATTTCGACTCGTTGTTGGCTCGTATATCTTTCCATTATGAAATGGCAAACCTTACTAAAGAGAATTGTCAAAAGAGCAGCAAGAAATATGGCGTCGTCTGCTTTCCCTGTCGCTGTACTTTTGTAGCGTCCTTGTTAAAAAAATCCGATATTTGGATCGCTATATAAAGTTCTTAAGTCGGTCAATATTTATGCCAATGTCCTCAAAATAATATGGGCGCAGATATTAGGTGGAGGAGATTTTAAAATTTCTGAAAAAGTCGTACGTTGCTTTCATCATAAGAGTATCTTGTTGATGGACATTAAACTTTTCTATTTTTTTATTTTAATAGGGAATATCTGGAACGTTACCATTAAATAACTTGGATATCTCTGAATGGTGTTACAATGAACAAAATTGATAATATTTTGATCAATTCTAATTGGCAATTTACTTAATGTACGCTCGAAGCAGATATAAATAGCGACCATCATTTAGTTACATATAAAGTTCGATTAAAAGTAACGGCTCTTAGGTCTGATACGGCAAGAGGCAATTGAAAAATTGATGTAGGTAAATTGGAATCAGAAATACATCGAAATGCCTTTATTACTTTCGTAAGGAATAGGCTTCCAGATGTTAACAACAACGATGCTAGTATTAACGACCAATATCCGAGCAAAAATGGAATACAACTCTCATGTATGGGCCGGTGCTTCAAGGCCTATTTTGGGGCTTCTCGAAAGCGTACAGGGGAGGGAGAAAGTAGGGTATCCAACTCCATTGACTCATTGGAGCACCACCGCAATGTGGGTTGTATAACACTGTTCTATCGGTACTACTTTGGAATGTGTTCTAACGATATCAGGGACCTCGTTCCCGTAACCCGAAGATTCTTACGCAACACACGTCAATCCTTTAGATCACATGTATTTGTGGTTGATTGTCCAGTAGAGAAAATTCGTTCTTTAGCCGTACAGTACGTATGTGGATCTCACTTCCCTCAGAAGTTTTTCCTGACAGTTGTAATATAGGAAATTTAAAATCGTATGTCCACAAACTCTACTCCCTCTTTCTTTCTTCCCACAGCTCCATAATTTATAGCATAAGTAGGGATCATCCCCTGAGTGCTGGTCCTAAATAAAAAAAAAATCATAAGAAAATTTGGCCCACTTGAACAACGTAACATTCTAAAAAATACAATTTTAAATAAAAACGAAGATGTTAAAGTGCTCCGTATAACATATCGCTCTGCTAGGAGGGACCACCAAGAAAATAAATCGAAAACGAATCCGAGGGAACTCGTCGAAGAGGACGTCCAAAACTTCGATGGAAAGACCAAGTAGAAGAAAATATATCCAAGCTTGGCCTACGAAATTGGAGAATATGAGTACAATATCGAAGCGCATGGAATTCTAAAATATGCTTGGCCTTTGACCTATACAGTTTGTAATATAGGCCATTTAAGTAAGTAAGGAGGGACAAGAGAATGTGGATAGGCGTACAAGTAGAGTAATTTGGAATAGAATATCCAAAGCAGTTTCCTCTAAACCCCGCGAAAATCAGTTTGGGTTCAGAAGAACCGTTATTGCGTTGATCTAATCAACACAGTAAGAATAGTATTAGAGCAATGTAATGAGTTCTGCACCCCCATTTATCTAGCGTTTATCGACTTTATGAAGGCCATCGACACGTCAAGAACGTGGAGAAGGTCAATTGGTGCGGAGTTGCAAGCAGCAAGCTATTTTTGGAATGAATGCCTAACATCTTGCAATAGAGTCTTATATAAAAGGATAGTTGGGGTCCTATGCTCCACTGGGAGTCGAAAAAAACAAAAGAAGAATCTGGAATGAATTCTACCTCGGATAGATGCCCACTTATTTACCAAATTATTTGATCTTTCTCGCGATATGAGTTTCAAGCCTGCTCGAGACATGGCTGGTATATAGTGTATGGTAAATCAGTATCGGATAAGTAAAACCTGATGACACGAAAAGTCTAAATAAGTGTGTGGAAGAATTATACCCAATAGTCAAAAAACTTGGTCGTCTTTGAACTATCTAAAATTCCAAGGAATTTTAGATAGTTCAGCATCTCTGAATGACTTCTAGTATACTTGGTCTTAAATTGACAATTTCGCATTCGACTGTGTATAATCGGGGAATATTAACTAAACATGTATTGAGAACATCTCTTCTAATGACGGCTTAGATTAAGACTTCCAAAGGTTTCCTAAATAAATATAATCCTTAACTGTTTGGATTTCAACTAAGTGTATTTATTCTTGGCTAGGAAGTCAGACCTGAAGTTAGATTTTAGTCTAAAAGTTATATATAAGATCTAAGAGTATAGTTTATATTAACGTCACTCACTAAACCTATCCCAAAATTGTCATATTACCTTAGTACCATATTACCACCATAGGTGGAAAGGTTATTATAAGTTTGTGCTGATATATGTAAGGCAAAGAAATATTTGTCTTAGACCTACCTTTTAGTATACCAATAGACTTAGAAACACTTTCTGAGTCGATTTAGCGATGTCAGTCCGTCCGTCCATCTGGCTGGCTGGACCCCCATGTAAGCCATGTAATCAAACTACAGGTCGCAATTCTAAAGATAATTTTATGAAATTTGGCACAGATAGGGACCATTGAAATTCGTCAAAATTGGTCCATTATTTATGGTACCTCCCATAAATCCCAGTTCCCGGAATTGATATTTTGGCCACAAAAATCAATATTTTTTTCTATAATTTAAAACATATACTGCTTATGTAAACTAAAATTAATGTACCAAATTTCGTTGAAATCGGTCCACATTAGACCATAGCTCACATACAAACTTTTCTGTGAAAACGCACTAAATGAGACAAAAATCAGTAAAACGCTCGTAAATCTGAAGATAATGAGAATTTTGAGTTTATTTTTTGCATATATAATTTTAAAAAACTGTAATGAATTTGCCAAATTTCGAGATAATCGGTCCAGATTTGACCCTTGCTCTCATATAAGTCTAAATGGCGGAAACAGCTTAAATATATAAGTTTTGAGAAAATGTTTGTATGTTGGCAAAATTTAGCAAATATTTGTCTTTAATCAGGAAAACGAACACCTTTAACCTTATTGATGAAGGGTATCGTATGGTCGAGCTTGTCCGACTATAGCACTTTCTTACTTGTTTATATGCAATTTATTTTGAAAAATGTGTTTTAGCATCAATTTCTAAAAACAGAAAGATTTGAATCAAAAGTCGATTTAAGTACCTAAAGTAACTATTTACTTCAGCATAAATATGCTTCAACATAATTTTAGAATTTGACCTCGTAGTCGTAGTAATTGTACTAGAAAAACAATGAAATCGGCTAAAAATCCTAAAAAAGTTTAGGTATTTTAAAACATAAACTCACTTCAATAAGCAATTATACGGGTACTACTACAAACTCACTTGTTCCTAAACACATACAAGTATATGAACAATACATACAACTACACAAGCTGCCCATTTATTCGAGTACATAAGGAAAAGCATAAACATTTTTATGCTTCAAAGAAGTTTTTCCACAAACATTTTACGTTCTAATGTTTAGGTATGTTTATGTATTAGTTACAACTTTTGCCTAAAAGTTAGATAAATGTCTCCTGGGAGGGAGGCTGTTGGATAAAGGGGGTTAAGTACCATTTGAAATTATATAACATTTACTGTATGTATTTACTATAAAAGTCACTAACTTAAGCTATTTATTCCTCTCTCTATCTGCTGATATTCTAGAATGTGTTTTTTTTTTGTCTTTTATTACTGCTACTGGAATGGATTATATGAACTGTTTTTGGGCATGTCCCTAAAAATTTCCTAAGACAAAAAAGCTCTATCATGTTTAGTTACTTCCGTGTTACATTTTTTTTCTTTGCAAAATTTTTAAGGGCAATTTTTTATTACTTTTTTTTTTCTTTGGAGTAACAAATGGAAGTTAACTCCTGCCAAATGTATGTCTTTCGATTAATGTAACAATTTTTTTGGGCTTGATGAGAGACAATGGAAATGGTTCGGTAGCTTTGATTAGTACAAAGTAAAGGTTACATTTTTATGTCGACATTATTACTTAAACGATTAATTTATGTAATTTTTCTTATACAGGTTTTTGAAAGGTTTTAATACTTTAAAAATATTCCCAGTATCAAAGTTTTAAAAATTTTACTAGTTAATAAAATTTATAATGACTGATTCATAATTTTTGTCACTTACAGAAATCCTTCAGAGGACCCTTTTTACAATAATTGTATTTCGGTAAGTCTAAATATAAATTAATATTTTTCTAGTATGGTTTAGTTTTTGGCTGTTTTGGCATATTTGACTTCATATAAATTTTTCTCTAAATTTTCAAATATATGCAGATAATTTTTATACCATTACAAAGCTGACACTTTGGACTTTATTTCATAAGCAAAAAGTTCTGTAAACCGTAAACTTGACTTCAAAAAAATACATTTAAAAGTTTGAGTTAAAAATAACTCTGGAACTATTATATACATATATATTCAAGGACTATTGGTTGGATATAAATACGTGGACACACATCATCTTATAGGATATTCTGTGTGTGACCAGGAGCAGGCAGCCCATACCACCAGTAGCCGATGAATTTTTTTAATTTTCGTAAACACCACGATCATTAATAAAACTCGTAAAAATGAGTATTAAAATCATCCAGTTGGAATTTGGATATTAACAGACTCGGTTGGTGCCGCTTGGTTAAAGAGAAGACGAAAACAAATTACGCAAGAAACAAATCAAAATCCAATTTATAGAAACAAAATATAAACATGGTTCGAGAGAACAAAGAAATGCAATCATAAACATTGTTGCCACGACACTATTATTTTTGTAAGCATTGGAAAATTTTTGCAGATATTGGGAATATTTTTCAAAACAGAAATAAATTCTAATATTAAACAATTTTAGATTTTCATATTTTTTAGATATTTTCGATACAAAAATTGTTTTATAGAAAAATTTTTATAAAAATATTTTTCTTTGGAAAATTGTTCGATAAAAATCATATTTTATAGAAAATTTTTCGATAAAAATATTTTTCTGTAAAAATTTTTGATAAAAATATTTTTCTATAAAAATTTTCGATAAAAATTTTTAAATCATCTATAGGAACATTTTTGAAAAAAAATTTCTATATACAAATTTTTGATAAAAAAAAATTCTATAGAAAAATTTTTGATAAAAAAATTTTCTATATAAAAATTTTTGATAAAAAAATTTCTATAGAAAAATTTTTGATAAAAAAATTTTTTATAGAAAAACTTTTGGTAGAAAAATTTTCTATAGAAAAACTTTTGATAGAAAAATTTTCTATAGATAAAAAAATTTTATATAAAAAAATTTTCTATAAAAATTTTTGATAAAAATATTAAGAAAAATGAAGTAGAAAACTTTTTCCTTTTAAAACTTTGGAACTACACATTGAAAAAATACGTATTTTAGTTAAAAGTATAAAAAACGGCAACTCTGCCGACTATTTTTTTGTTCTGTTCTCTTTGGGCCGACAAAAGTTTCTTTAACAAAAGTTTCTTTAAAAAACTTTTGATAAAAATTTCTCTATTAAAATTTTGTTAATTTTTTTGCTTTTTTTTTAATTACAAAAGAAATTCATCAGGGACTTTAATAATTTTCGAGATTTTTTTTGTGCTTTAAGCAGATTTCACTTTATAATAATTTTAGACTAAATTTGCAAATATATGCAGACGATTTATATACCATTCTAAAGCTAAGGCTTTAGCCTTTAATTTGATATAAACTTTGTTCCATAAGTTTTTATAAACAAAAACTGCAAGCCGCCTAACCTTGACTCACGTAATATGGTTTCATTTTTAGCTGTTTTTGATATATTCCACTTCATATTTAAATATGCAAATATTGGCAGATAATTTGTATACCGTTATAAAGCTGCAGATTTTGTTTCCCAAGATTTCATTAACAAAAAGTTCTATCCTCCTTAAACTTAAAGTTAAAGTCAAGAAAACAATTTAAAATTTTAGTCGATAATAACTCTGGAACTTAAGATATATTCAAGGGCTATTGGATGAATTGGTATGTGGACACACATATACATCATCACATTGGATATTTTAAACGACTATTTCAATTAATTTATGATAAAAAATTTCTTTATATAAATTTTGATAAAAAAAAATTTAATAAAAATTGTGTTAAAAAATGTATAGAAATTTTGATAAAAATCTTTATCAATAATCTCTGTAGAGAAATTATTTATTGAAGATTTGTTTATGGAAATTTTTTATTAAAAATTTTTCTATAGTAAATTTTCTTTAAAATTTTTCCATGGAAAAAATTTTCTTTAAAATTTGTCCATAGAAAAATTTTCTTCAAAATTTTTCCATGGACAAATTTTTTTTTTAATTTTTTTTTTTAAATTTTTCCATAGAAAAATTTTCTTTAAAATTTTTCCATAGAAAAATTTTCTTTAAAATTTTTTCTATAGAAAAATTTTCTTCAAAAATTTATATTTAAAATTTCTCTATAGAAAATTTCTCTTGTAGAATTTTATTAAATCGCATGTGTATGCAAATAAGCGAGAAGCCATATCATTCGTAGGAGTCAACATAACCCATGCCATTGGTCAAATCTTGCAAGATTTGTGCTGTAGAGCCATGAAAAATTTTAATAAAGTTGTTTTTTTCACTTTGGCAGATTTTACTTCATATCAATTAAATTCTAAATTTGCAAATTTATGCAGATGATTTATATAGCATTACAAAGCTGATACTTCAAGCTATTATAAAATGTAGATTTTGTTTTACAACACTTAATTAATAAAAAGTTCTATCTTGCATAAACAGGACTTTAGAGAAAAAGTTTATAAAATTTGAGTTGGAACTTTTAAACGGCTGGTCCAACGGAAAGAAAATTTAACAAGCATATACTCAAGGTCTATGGCTCACAGTAGGTCATCTCTGTCTTAACGGACATATAAGTTTGTTGCGTCAATATGTCTTTCAAATAATTTTATAAATTTCAAGTTATCCCTTTAGTTGAGCTAAAATGTTCACTGAAAAGTTAGTCATGGGAAATAAAAATTTTTGACTAAAGTTATGCGAATTATAAATTTACAACTTTACGTCTGTATATGTATAAGTACAAAATTTCCCAAATTTGAGGTCTTTTATAGTAAAGAAAAAAACATTTATTTTATTTTAAAAATAACTTGATTTCAAACAAAAAATTTACAAATCGGTCGTTGATCCTTTCATCTTAACCACAAAAAAAAAAACTGTAAATTCTTTGTAAAAATATTTAAATAAGCCACAAATAAATTCATACACACTTAACTTCGAGACACGATTCATTTCTAACTAAATTGAACATAATTTGACATGAAAGCATTTTAAAATAAAAAGAAAAGGATCAATGGCCCTAAAGAATAGAGAAGTAGAAGAAGAATTACAGGGATTATCAAAAGCATTTTTGATTAATGCAATAAATTTGTTGTTGCTCTCAAAGAAATTTTTATATGCGATTTTAAGAACATTTGACGCATTGAAGGTTAAGGTGAATGCAAATGTGCACTCAAAATTTACTTATTTAATTTTCATATTTTTTTTTTCAATTTTTATTTATTATTTTATTTTTCTTCTTTCTTTTCAACAATCAGCATTTTACGACAGTAACAAGTTTACACAAGAATGACAAACCACAAGTCGGTAATAAATATTTGAATAAACAAATTATGTGTGATTTTATATTTGTGTAAATTCTTAGTAAGTGATTATTGTCTGGATAACTTCCTGATTACGCGTGTACCTTCCCCTTAAGTTAAATGAAGTTTGGTTTGGTTTACAAGTGAGTAAGTAAATCTCTCCTTTTTCCAGTTTATTTAAGGTTCCCAAATCAGTCCTAAGTGTTTCAAACTCGCTCGGTCATTTACTGGCCTGTAATCATGACAAATACTCGAGGGTACATTTTGAATTTTAAAATCTGGGAGCTTTGACTTTTTATGCTTTAATGCATCATATTTACTTGAAACAACGACAATTTGTTTGATTATTCAAATGAGTTTGAGTTTAAGATATTGTCGTTTAAAGTCTCGGAAGTTATCATTAAGAGCGTTCAATAAAGAGTAATTTCACACTGGAAAAAGTGTTTAAGCGTTACAAATCAATCAAGTAAAACTGACGAATAAATACAAAAAATACAGTGAGGGAAATAAAAATAGGAGTAATAGAGAAAAGTCCTTACTTTAATTGGAAGCATTTAAACCGAAAAGGAAATTTAATTTAAGTTCTCTCATATAAGCATGCCCTTTCTGGTCAATAGTTTAACAATTTAAAGTTTTTTTCTTTTGGCGTATTTCACTCAATATCGTTTTAAGCCAAAATATGCAAACATATGCGGATGATTTATACACCGTTACTAAGCTTACACTTCAGCCTTTTATCGGAGATAAACTTTGATTCGAAAGTTTTTAATATCAACATGCGAAATCCTGCCTAAACATGACTCACTTTCTAAGTTTTAATTTTGTGCCGCTTTTGGCATATTTCACTTGATATCATTTTTAGTCAAAACTTGCAAAAATATGCAGATAATTTATAAATCATTATATAGCTAACCCTTTGGCTTAAATCAAGTATAGATTTGGTTTTACAATATTTCAATGAGAAAAAGTTCTATACGAGTAGAGCACAAACTTTACTTCAAAGAAATAAATTTAAAAATTTAAGAAAATTGTTTAAAAATAAATTTAAAAATTTAAGAAAACTGTTTACAAACAAATTTAAAAATTTAAGAAAATTGTTTAAAAATAAATCCAATAAATCCTTTTGTAAGAAAACTTCATACATATATAGTCAGGCATCGCCAAAGGAAAGGAGCTATAGGTGTAGGACAGATAGAATATAATTTAAATTTTAAGGAAAGCAATTTTTTTCAAATTATTGATTACTGCTGCTTTAATTTTTTACACCACTGTAATTTTAATATAATAACGTAAGTTGAGACATAATCCAAAGTTTAATGCCCATTTCGTATTAAGCAAATTGTTGCAAATTTAACTTCTTATTAATATAATAAATGTTTCAAAAAGTAACAGCAATTGCCATAAATGCAACAATGTTTATCTCCAGCAAACAATTGCAAACGTATTTATTACACAGGAGCACTTGCGGCAGTTTAAGGGGAAGTAGCCTAACAAAAAGTGTTGGGAATTAAAAACTATAAAAAATTTCTTAACAGAAATCGTTAACAAAAAAAATATTAGGAATTTTTTGATTTTCATTAGGAAATTTTTGATGAAACTTTCTTTAGGAAAATTTTGATGAAAAAATTTCATTAGAAATTTTTTGATGAAAAAATTTCATTAGCAATTTTTTGATGAAAAAATTTTTTTAGGAATATTTTGATGAAAAAATTTCTTTAGGAAATTTTTAACAAAAAAAATTTTAGGGAAAATTTAACGTAAGAATTTCTTTAGGAAATTGTTCATAAAAAAATCCTTTGAAAATTTTTGCTAGAAACATTTCTTTAGGAATTTTTTGATGAATAAATTTTTAAAGAAAATTTTTGATGAAAAAATTTTTATTGAAAATTTTTGACAAAAGAATTTTTAAAAGAAACTTTTTGATGAAAAAATTTTGTATAGAAATTTTCCATACAAAATTTTTGATGCAAAAATGTTTATAAAAATTTTTAATGAAAAAAAAATTTATGGAAAATTTTGGATGAAAAAATTTCAATAGAAAATTTTTGATGAAATTTTTTCTATAGAAAATTTTTGATGAAATTTTTTCTATAGAAAATATTTGATGAAATTTTTTTTATAGAAAATATTTGATGAAATTTTTTCTATAGAAAATATTTGATGAAATTTTTTTTATAGAAAATATTTTATGAAATTTTTTCTATAGAAAATTTTTGATAAAATTTTTTCTATAGAAAATTTTTAATAAAATTTTTTCTATAGAAAATGTTTAATAAAATTTTTTCTAAAGAAAATTTTTGAAGAAATTGTTTCTATAGAAAATTTTTGGTGAAATTTTTACTATTGCAAATTTTTGATGAAATTTTTTCTATAGAAAATTTTTGGTGAAATTTTTTCTATAGAAAATTTTTGATGAAATTTTTTCTATAGATATTTTTGATGAAATTTTTTCTATTTCTTCAAATATTTGATGAAATTTTTTCTATAGAAAATTTTTGATAAAATTTTTTCTATAGAAAATTTTTAATAAAATCGTGTCTATAGAAAATTTTTTCTATAGAAAATTTTTGAAGAAATTTTTTCTATAGAAAATTTTTGGTGAAATTTTTACTATTGCAAATTTTTGATGAAATTTTTTCAATAGAAAATTGTTGATGAAAAAATTTCTATAGAAAATTTTTGATAAAAAAATTTCTGTAGAAAATTTTTGATGAAAAAATTTCTGTAGAAAATGTTTGATGAAAAAATTTCTGTAGAAAATTTTTGATGAAAAAATTTCTATAGAAAATTGTTGATGAAATTTTTTCTATAGAAAGTTTCTGATGAAATTTTTCTATAGAAAATTTTTGATGAAAAAATTTCTATAGAAAATTTTTGATGAAAAAATTTTTATAGAAAATTTTTGACGAAAAAATTTTTACAGAAAATTTTTTTATGAAAAAATTTCTATAAAAATTTTTTGATGAAAAAATTGCTATAGATAATTGTGATAAATAAATTTTATATAATAATTTTTAATAAAAAAAATTTCTATAGAAAATTTTTTATAAAAAAATTTATATAGAAAATTTTGACAAAAAAATTTTTATAGAAAATTGTTGATGAAAAATATCTATAGAAAATTTTTGATGAAAAAATTTCTATAAAAAATGTTTGATGAAATATTTTCTATAGGAAATTTTCGATGACATTTTTTCTATGGAAAATTTTTGATGAAATTTTTTCTATAGAAAATTTTTGATGAAATTTTTTCTATAGAAAATTTTTGATGAAATTTTTTCTATAGAAAATTTTTGATGAAATTTTTTCTATAGAAAATTTTTAATAAAATTTTTTCCATAGAGAATTTTTGATGAAATCTTTGTTATAGAATATTTTTGATGAAATTTTTTCAACAGAAAATTGTTGATGAAATTTTTTCTATAGAACATTTTTGATGAAATATTTTCTATAGAAATTTTTTGATAAAATATTTCTATAGAAAATTTTTGATGGAAGTGTTTCTATAAAAAATGTTTAATGATATATTTTCTATCGAAAATTTTTGATAAAAAAATTTCTATAGAAAATTTTTGATGAAAAAACTTTTACAGAAAATTTTTTATGAAAAAACGTCTACAGAAAATTTTGGTGAAATATTTTCTATAGAAAATTTTTAATGAAATAATTTCTATAGAAATTTTGATGAAATTTTTTCTATAGAAAATGTTTAATAAAATTTTTGCTACAGAAAATTTTTGATGAAAAAATATCTTTAGGAAATTTTTGATAAATAAAATTTCTTTATTCAAATTTTTGATAAAATATTTCTTTATAGAAATTTTTGATGAAAAATTTCTTAAAAGATATTTTTGATGGAAAGATTCTTGATAGAAATGTTTGATGAAAAATTTCTTTAGAAATTTTTAGTGAAAAATTTTTGATAAAAAAATTTCTTTATAGCAATTTTCGATAAAAAATTTCTTATTAAAATTTTTTGATAAAAAATTTCTTTATAAACATTTTTGATGAAAAATTCCTTTATAAAAATTTATGAAAAAAAATTATATATGGAAATTTTTGATGAAAAATTTTTTATAGAAATTTCTGATTAAAAATTTATAGAAATTTTTATTGAAAAATTTTATCATAGAAATTTTTATTGAAAAATTTCTTTATGAAAATATTTGATGAACAATTTGTTTATAGAAATTTTTGATGAAAAACTTTTTTATACAAATTTTAGATGACAAATTTCTTTATATAAATTTTTAATGAAAAATTTCTTTTTTGAAATTTTTGATGAAAAATTTCTTTATGAAAAATTTCTTTATGGCAATTTTTGATGAAAAATTTCTTTAAAGAATTTTTGGATAAAATATTTCCATATAGAAATTTTTGATTAAAAATTTTTTAATAGAAGTTTTCGATGAAAAATTTCTTTTGATGAAAAGTTTCTTTATAGAAATTTTCGATGAAAAATTTCTTTAGAGAATTTTTTGATGAACAATTTCTTTATGAATAAAAAATTTCTTTATGATAAATCATTTTTTTTATAGAAATTTTTTATAAAAAATTTCTTTTGAAAAATTTGTGGTTTAAAATTTAAAATTTGTTTACAGGAAATTATAGACAATTTTTCATGAAAAAATTTTTTTACGAAATTATTTATAAAAAAGTTTCTACAGGAAATTTTTGATGAAAAAATTTCTATAGAAAATTTTTGATAATTTTTAGAAATTTTTTGAAAAATAAAAAGATTTTGATGAAAAAATTTTTAGAGAAAATTTTTGATGAAACAATTTCTATAGAAAATTTTTGATGAAAAAATTTCTATAGAAAATTTTTGATGAAAAAATTTCTATAGAAAATTTTGGAGACAAGATTGTAAGAAAGGTTCTATTGGGAATAGAAAATTATAATACCGAGATCTTTGATTGGAATTGAAATGTCTTAAGGATACTTCCCCTTTCATTGGGCATAACAGCCTTTACGGTTTTTCCTAAATATAATTTTTTTCTTTTAACAAACATTTCACTTTTTTCTCTCCACGCAGAGAAATGATGAAGACGAAAATAATTATAAAAAAAATTATTCAAATTACCAACACCAAGAAACAATTGCATGTGTTGATGATGATAACAGAGCAACAGTCGCAACAAAATTGAAACAAAAGGAAAAGGCAAACCCAGAAGACCGGAGTCAGTGAATGAGTGAGTGAGTGGAGTGGCTACCACAAAAACCGCAATTACGGTTAAAGATAATTTCCGCGTTCCCTCTTGTTGTTGTGTTGCTTTTTACATATTTTTACAACAAAGTTTAAAGGCACCAGTAAATTTTTTTTTTGAACTCGACTAAGGAGTCAATGAAATCATAATGAATGCAAGTGGAAAAGTATAAAAAAACCAAACACATGCAATCACAAATTTTTACTTTTTATGGAAAATTATTTAAAATAATTCAAAAAGGGCATAAGTACAGACGACTTATTCTACATGTGTAAATTACATGTAGAACAACAAAGTTTTGAAAAAAAAATAATATTAAGAAAGAAAGAAATTATGACTAAATACGATGTTAAAATAAATCAAATATAAAAAAAAAAACTACAACAAAAATAGCTTCTCGGTAGGTGATGTTAATGGTTTTTGTGAACTTTTCCTCAAAAATTTTAACATCATTATCAGGCCATCAACATTAATAATGCAGCACAGTGGGCAGGAAGGAGAACTGAAACAACATAGATATCATGACACGTTTAGGTATTTCTCTAGACATCAATCCCAAGTTGATTACTATTTGCCTATATTTTCCTGCCATTGCCCCACTGTTCCTCATCATCATAATCATGAGCTATATGAGAAAGAACTGTGTTGCATTAAGTACAAGCCAAAGTTCTATTTGAATGCATTCAACTCCCTGTTATAGTCTCAAAAAACAAAAAATAAAAGAACTAGAAATTCTTTTACTAACACAAACTCTAATTTACAGACATTCATTCGCACTCAAATGCTCCTCCTCAACACACTCTCGAACACAAATGTTCCAACAATTTGTTGGTCTAGCAGTTAAATGCACTTAAAAGTCATTGCATTTTGGTTTATTTTTTTCCTTCTTATTAAATTCAAACTTAGTCACACATACACATACATGTATGAACCTAACCCAACAGTTCGAGGGAAAAGGATCGGTCTCAAAACTTAAGAATGTTACAAATTTTCGCATAATCTGGAATCAGCTTTGGGTTAAAAGAAAATTTCTTATGTTCAACACCAATGATCACATTAAGTAAAACAAAAATATACTTTATAATCAGGCTTACACAGCCAATATCACCAGAAGCCGAAGAATTTTTGTAATTTTCGTAAATGCCACGATCATTAATGAAAATCGTGAAAATGAGTATTAAAATGATTCAGTTGGAACTTCGACGTTAACAGAGTCGGTTGATGCCGCTTTGTTAAAGAAAAGACAAAAACAAAATAGGCAAGAAAAAATTGTATAGAAAAATTGTTGATAAAAAAAATTTCTATAGAAAAATTTTTGAAAAAAAAAATTCCAAGAAAAATTTTTGGTAACAAAATTTTATATGGAAAAATTTTTGATAAAAAATTTTCTATAGATAAATTTTTGATAAAATTTTTTTTAAAAAATGGAGTAGAAAAAAATTTTCTTTAGAAAAGTTTTTGATAAAAAATTTTAGATAAAAAAATTTTCTATCGAAAAATTTTAGATAAAAAAATTTTCTATCGAAAAATTTTAGATAAAAAAATTTTCTATCAAAAAATTTTTGAGAAAAAAATTTTCTATCGAAAAATTTTTGAAAAAAAAAATTTTCTAAAAAAAAAGTTTAGATAAAAAATTTTCTATAGAAAAATTGTTGATAACAACAATTTTCTATAGAAAAAATTGTTGATAAAAGAATTTTCTATGGAAAAATTTTTGTTAAAAAAATTTCCTATAAAAAGTTTTTGATAACACAATGTTCTATAAAAAAATTGTTGATAAAAAATTTTCTATAGAAAAATTTTAGATAAAAAAATTTTCTATCGAAAAATTTTTGAGAAAAAAATTTTCTATCGAAAAATTTTTGAAAAAAAAAAATTCTAAAAAAACGTTTAGATAAAAAAATTTTCTATAGAAAAATTTTTGATAACAACAATTTTCTATGGAAAAATTTTTGACAAAAAAATTTTAAGAAAATTTTTGATAAAAAATTTAAAAAAAAAAATTTTCTTTAGAAAAGTTTTTGATAAAAAATTTTCTATATAAAAATTTTTGATAAAAAAATTTTCTATAGAAAAATTTTTGATAAAAAAATTTTCTATAGAAAAAATTTTTGATAAAAAAATTTTCTATAGAAAAATTTTTGATAAAAAAATTTTCTATAGAAAAATTTTTGATAAAAAAATTTTGTGAAGAAAAATCTTTGATAAAAAAGGTTCTATAGAAAAAAAATTTTAAATGAAAAAATTTCTGTAGATAATTTTGATGAAAAAATTTCTATTGATAATTTTGATAAAAAAATTTTATAGATAATTTTTAATAAAAAAAATTCTATAGAAAATTTTGTCTAAAAAATTTTCTATAGAAAATTTTTTATGAAAAAAATTTCTATAGAAAATTTTTGATGAAAAAATATCTATAGAAAATTTTTTAAGAAAAAATTTCTATAAAAAATGTTTGATGAAATATTTTCTATAGGAAATTTTCGATGAAATTTTTTCTATGGAAAATTTTTGATGAAATTTTTTCTATAGAAAATTTTTGATGAAATTTTTTCTATAGAAAATTTTTGATAAAATTTTTTCTATAGAAAATTTTTGATGAAATTTTTTCTATAAAAAATTTTTGATAAAATTTTTTCTATAGAAAATTTTTGATAAAATTTTTTCTATAGAAAATTTTGTCTAAAAAATTTTCTATAGAAAATTTTTTTATGAAAAAATTTATATAGAAAATTTTTTAAGAAAAAAATATAAAAAATGTTTGATGAAATATTTTCTATAAGAAATTTTCGATGAAATTTTTTCTATAGAATATTTTTGATGAATTTTTTTCAATAGAAAATTGTTGATGAAATTTTTTCTTTAGAACATTTTTGATGAAATTTTTTCTATAGGAAATTTTCGATGAAATTTTTTCTATGGAAAATTTTTGATGAAATTTTTTCTATAGAAAATTTTTGATGAAATTTTTTCTATAGAAAATTTTTGATGAAATTTTTTCTATAGAAAATTTTTGATGAAATTTTTTCTATACAAAATTTTTGATGAAATTTTTTCCATAGAGAATTTTTGATGAAATTTTTGTTATGGAATATTTTTGATGAAATTTTTTCAATAGAAAATTGTTGATGAAATTTTTTCTATAGAACATTTTTGATGAAATATTTTCTATAGAAAATTTTTGATAAAATATTTCTATAGAAAATTTTTGATGGAATTGTTTCTATAAAAAATGTTTAAGGATATATTTTCTATCGAAAATTTTTGATAGTATAATTTCTATAGAAAATTTTTAATGAAAAAACTTTTACAGAAAATTTTTTATGAAAAAAAACAAACATCTACAGAAAATTTTGGTGAAATATTTTCTATAGAAAATCTTTAATGAAATAATTTCTATAGAATTTTTGATGAAATTTTTTCTATAGAAAATGTTTGATAAAATTTTTTCTATAAAAAATTTTTGATGAAAAAATATCTTTAGGAAATTTTTGATAAATAAAATTTCTTTATTCAAATTTTTGATAAAATATTTCTTTATAGAAATTTTTGATGAAAAATTTCTTAAAAGATATTTTTGATGGAAAGATTCTTGATAGAAATTTTTGATGAAAAATTTCTTTAGAAATTTTTAGTGAAAAATTTCTTTATAGAAAAATTTTTGATAAAAAAATTTTCTATAGAAAAATTTTTGATAAAAAAATTTTGTAAAGAAAAATCTATAATAAAAAAAATTTCTATAGAAAAATTTTTGATAAAAAAAATGTCTATAGAAAAATTGTTGATAAAAATGTTTTAAAAAATCAGAAACCAACTCTGCAGACCTTTGTTTATAATCTTTGGGGACAACCCTTTTCTTCGATACTGCTGGGATTTTACATAAGCCTACACACAAACTCACACAATTTGACATGCTCTCACACAAAGGAATCATGTAAAGTTTAACTGAAAAACAACTTAACTGAATAATAAAATAAAGGAAAAGGTCAACGTTTTCTATCGTTCATTACTACTTGAGTTTATAGAAAAAAAACCAACAACAATTACAATAATAGCAACTACTACTACAAAAAAAATGGAACTACAAATTATAAGGAATCAACTTATAGCCTGACAAAATGAGAAGATATGTTATGTATATAAGTTTGGAGGAAACAAAAGGAGGGTCCAAAGAAAACCATATGAAATGTTAGAAACTGCTGAATTGAAATAACAAAAATTTCGAAATTAAGCAAGATCTATAGCAAATTTTACTATATAGAGACTATATCGGACTCCTTATAGTATCCTTATATCTTTAGTACAAAATTATAAACCCGCAAGGAATGAAAAATTGAACTATATTAAGATAAACATTTGGACTCTATAATCGCAAATGAAAGGGTTAAGATATTATATTTGCTGTATGCAGGACTGACAGATTTGCCGATTTATCGGCATTTTGGCGACTTGACCTAAAATATAATTTCTTTATTTAGAAACATTTTATATTTAAATTTTTTTCTATAGTGAAATTTTCCATTAATAACTTTTTCTATCGAAAATTTTCTTTTTTTTTTTTTGTAAAGAAACATTTTTCATACGTTCCAGAATTTTTTATATAGAAAAGTTTGAACTTAAAAATTTTTTTGTATGGAAGAACTTTTCATATAAAATTTTTTATACAGACAAATTTTTCATAAAAATTTTTAGTTTAGAAAAAATTTCCAATATAAGATTTTTTGTACAGAAGAATTTTTAATATATGATTTTTAATATGATTTTTTTCAAAATTTACATTATAAAATTTGTTCTATAGAAAAATTTTCAATAAAAGTTTGTGCCACAGAAAAATTTTCAATGAACATTTTTTTAATATCCGGCTAAATTGTGACATATTTTTGACAATTCCGATTTTTTGCAACCCTGGCTGTATGTTTTGTTATTGTAGTAAGTATTTTTGTTTGTCTTTTTTTTTTGAACAAATAAAGGAAAAGCTTCCCCTGCCACGCAAAATAATGGCCAACTTGGGTTTAGATCAAGCTTGGCCAAATGGAGAGCATTTTAAATGAAGAAGTACCCAAGGATTTTTCTAAAAAATGGTCTATATCGATCACTAAAGAACAACCTGGCATTGAAAAAGTTGACTATGAACATAGATAACTATAACTGAGGGCCAACTTGAGGC
Organism: Stomorhina lunata; assembly: GCA_933228675.1. Lineage (NCBI taxonomy): Eukaryota > Metazoa > Arthropoda > Insecta > Diptera > Rhiniidae > Stomorhina > Stomorhina lunata. The sequence goes on along the minus strand of OW121742.1, from coordinate 11,295,525 downwards.
CCTATGCTCCACTGGGAGTCAAGGATAACAGAAGAAGAGGGCCAACTACGGCAAATCGGAGAACTTTGATTGGAAAAAATAGACCAAGGAAAGTACATAATTGCATACCAACGACCTCAAAGTTGATTCTAATCGAAATTTGATTCTAATCGAAATTTGATCAAATTAGAAATTTGATTCAAATTTCCCCATGCAAATACCAAAGATTAGAGATCTACAACTGAAAATTGGATCATAGAGAAATCTGCGATTAGAGATAGGATCATAGAGGGATCTAGGATTGAAAATTGGATAATATAGAGATATACGAATAGAGATAGGATCATATCGAGACCTACGGTTGAAAATTGGATCATATAGATTTCAACGATAAGAGATAGGATTATATAAGGATCTACGATTGAGAATTGAATTATATAGAGATATACGATTAGAGATAGGATCATATAGGGATCTACGATTAAAAATTGGATCATATAGAGATATACGAATAGAGATAGGATTATATAGAAATCTGCGATTAAAAATTGGATCAAATACAGATCTACGATTGGAGATATGATCATATAAAAATCTACGATTGGAGATAGGATCATATAGGGATCTAACATTTAAAATTGGATAATATAGAGATCTACGATTAGAGATAGGATCATATCGTGACCTACAGTTGAAAATTGGATTATATAGATTTCAACGATAAGAGATAGGATTATATAAGGATCTACGATTGAGAATTGAATTATATAGAGATATACGATTAGAGATAGGATCATATAGGGATCGACGATTAAAAATTGGATCATATAGAGATATACGAATAGAGATAGGATTATATAGAAATCTGCGATTAAAAATTGGATCAAATACAGATCTACGATTGGAGATATGATCATATAAAAATCTACGATTGGAGATAGGATCATATAGGGATCTAACATTTAAAATTGGATAATATAGAGATCTACGATTAGAGATAGGATCATATCGTGACCTACAGTTGAAAATTGGATTATATAGATTTCAACGATAAGAGATAGGATTATATAAGGATCTACGATTGAAAATTGAATTATATAGAGATATACGATATGCGGTTGAAAATTGGATCAAATACGGATCTACGATTGGAGATATGATCATATAAAAATCTACGATAGATCATATAGGAATCTAACATTTAAAATTGGATAATATAGAGATCTATGATTAGAGATAGGATCATATCGTGACCTACAGTTGAAAATTGGATTATATAGATTTCAACGATAAGAGATAGGATTATATAAGGATCTACGATTGAGAATTGAATTATATAGAGACATACGATTAGAGATAGGATCATATTGAAAATTGGATCATATAGAGATATACGAATAGAGATAGGATTATATAGAAATCTGCGATCAGAGATAGGATCATATAGAAATCTACGATTAGAGTTAGGGTTATATGGGGTTCTTATATTAAAAATTTTATCATAAAGAGATTTACGATTTAAGATCATTTAGGGATCTATGATTAGAGATAGAATTATATGGGGATCTACGATAAGAGATTGGATCATATGGGGATTTAAGATTAGAGATAGGATCACATAGGGATCTACGATTACAGATAGGATCATATAGGGATTTACGATTACATATAGGATCATATATATAGAAGAGATAGGATCATAAAGTGATCTATGATTGAAAATTGGATAATATAGAGATTTACGATTAGAAATAGGATCATATAGGGATCTGGGGTTGAAAATTGGATAATATATGGATCTACAATTAGAGATATGATCATATAGGGGTTTACGGTTAATGTTAGGACCATATAGGAATTTACGATTAGAGATAGGATCGTATAGGGATCTACGATTAGAGATTGGATCATTTAGGGATCTACGATTGAAAATTGAATAATATAGAGATCGACGATTAGAGATGGGATCATATAGGGATCTACGATTCAAAATTGGATAATATAATGATCTACGATTATAAATAAGATCGTAAAGGGATCTGGGATTGAAAATTGGATAATATAGAATTCTAAGATTACAGATAGGATCATATAGGGATCTACGATTAGAGATAGGATCATATAGGGATCTACAAATCGAAGTCAAATAATTAGAAATTGAAATACACTAACTCTTGCGCTTATAAATTGGAGACCAGAGATAATAATTGGATTATATGGAGACTAACAATTGGAAATTCGAGATGTGAAATTACAAATTGGGGATATGATTGACTGTCAAGACTTAAGAATTGCATGAAAAAGTTCGGCAAGTTAAAATAGGGAATATCCCGAATTCTGGCATTAAAAATTCGATATCAACTTTTAAATTTTAGACAATCATACAAATTTGTACTACTGTGCGCCTTAATCCATTTTAAACAATTTCAGATTTCTTCCTCCTTTTTTGGGAAATATTCGGTGGTGGTGTTGTACTCCTCTGCATGCAATTCACAATTATGTTGCATGCCACACTCTAATATTATGCTGCTACTACAAATGTTGTTGACTGGCTGGATTTCTTTGTGTTGGGAAAATTTATGTTTTTCTTTGCTCTCAAAGACTGTGAGTATCGGGGGTTTTTCTGGGCATTTTTTTTCAGGTTTATTTTGAAATTGTTTTAGTTTCTGCCGCCATCGTTGCTACAGTTTGTTGTTGTAACTGGTTAATGTTTGAAGTTGTTGCTCTTTTGATGGATTTGCGTGTCTGTAAACAGTTTGTTTTGTTTGTTTGTTTATTCTTTTTTCCTTTTCGGTTCATTGTTGAGCAATTTTTTATTTTTATTTAGCCGCTAACTACTAACGGCATAATTCCTTTTGGTTTTTATGGGTTTTTCTTCCTTTGCCAAATACAAACTTACAACAACAGCAGCAACATTGTTGTTGTTGCTGTTGCATTAAGCCTCAAAGCTAAGTTGGTAGTTTAACTCTTTGCTCTTTTACAAGAGATTCAACACACGAATATGATGTTGCAAACAATGTCCACATGAAGTATATAAAAGAGTGAAAAAGTTTGTTTGTCTGTCTCCTGCTGTTGTTTAAATGTTCAAACCCAAAGCGAAAGTGTACAAAAAGTGTTGCATGCAACAGTTGTATAGATGAATACAAAGCCTATATGCATTGCCGAAAACACTTCATTAACACTTCATTTACAATTACATAAATGAATCCACATTTACATACATATACATTTACATATTCACTTTTCCATACACATGTATAGATTATATGCTTGTGCTTATGTGTTTCTTTATGTCTGTATCTGAGTTTGCTTACCACAAGCCCACCTTTATTTGATTAGCCCGAGAAAGAAGGAAGTCTATATAAAAAATCAACATTTTTATTTAAGTTTCTGCTGCTGCTTTCTTTTGTTAACGGATTAAATTTTGTTATTCAAAAGCTTTCGGGGCCTTTTATGTCTGTCTTTCGGTATCTTTATTTGTAACACTCTCTCAGGATGTCCGTCCATTCTGCCTTTGCCTGAGTTTATTAGCTTTGAAAACTGTTGCTGCTTTCGTTGTATATATATTTTTTCAAATAATACTTTTTGAGTACATAAAGCGTCTTCCGGGTTTTGACGTAATTTTGTAATGAAATAAATTATAACCAAACAAAACTAAAGTGTTGAAAGGAAAAAAGGTTCATTAACTGTTTTTTTAACACCTTCTTCAAAATCGAGTCTTAACTTTTATTATTTTTCTGATTTTGTTTTCAAATCTTTTTCTTATGTTCACTTATGTATTAAGAAGAATCTTTCTAGCGATACGCACATAAAATGTTAACACAGTGGGTAGAAAATTAGAACTTATAGAGCCCAACGATTGGAGTTCAGACCCCAATGATGATAAATTGGACTATATAAGGTCAATAGAATCTTAGACCTATTATTAACAAGTAGGAGTAATATATTCAGTTGTGCCGAATCTTATATACACACCATCAAATTGTAGCACAGTGGGCTCTACAGTGGACCAAAGTTGCCCATATCGGGTGTGCAAAACTTTGGGTCCGTATAACTTCTGCCAATTTAGTCCGATCCGAAAGATTTTTACAGTTTTTAAAACTTCTTTAAAAAGAAAAAAATATGCTTACTACATTGCTTTATCTCTTACAGTTTCAGAGATATTTGACTCCAAACATTTTTTTTCGTTTTTTGGCATGACTTCTGACTTTTTTTGCCTTATAAGTCATTATTGATAAGACGGAAAATTTTTTAAAAATACTGTTAGATAACAAAGAAAAATTCCAACATATCTATTATAATTTGGCTATGGTCAAATATAAACCAATTTCGCCCAATTTCAATACCAAAACTTTTCAAGAAATGAAGAATATTTGTGCCAAATTTCAGTACATTTGGTTTTATTGTACCGGCAACCAACAGGCAAAGAGACGGAAAGATAGACGGACATCGCTCAATCGTCTTAGAATTTCATAAGGACTCAGAATATATATCAATTTTGGTTTTTGTGACAATATTAAGAAAATTACAAACGTAATGACCAGGAGTAGGCAGCCCATACCACCAGAAGCCAATGAATTTGTTCAATTTTCGTAAATAACACGATCATTAATAAAACTCGTGAAAATGAGTATTAAAATCATTCAGTTGGAATTTGGATGTTAACGGAGTTGGTTGGTGCCGCTTTGTTAAAGAAAATACAAAAACAAAATAGGCAAGAAATAAATCAAAATCCAATTTATAGCAACAAAATATTTACATGGTTCGAGAGAACAAAGATATATAATCTCAAACATTGTTGCCACGACACCATTATTTTTGAAATATTGGGAATATTTTTCAAAACAAAAATCAATTCTAATATTATACAATTTTAGATTTTTATATTTTTAGATATTTTCGATCCAAAAATTTTTGTATAGAAAAATTTGTAATAAAAATATTTTTCTTTGGAAAATTGTTCGACAAAAATTATATTTTATAGAAAATTTTTCGATAAAACTATTTTTTGTAAAAATGTTCGATATAAATTTTCTTATCTTTTATAGAAAAATTTTTGATAAATAATTTTCCATAGAAAAATTTTTGATAAAAAAATTTTCATCAAAAAATAACAAAATAGTCGGGAAGTAAATATTATTCAAAAAGAAGAGTATTCGCATTTGATCCCAAATCTGTTACATTTATTTATTAATGTAACAGACCAATTTATTGATAAATGTTTGCGGAGTAAACAAATTCCTCGACGTGTTTCGGTGGTTGGTTCAGCCATCTCTTCAGGAGGATTATCCCCAAGTTAGACAGATCGAAAACCTCGCATTATTACTAAATTTACAAACAAAACTTTTCAGAATTATGTTCATAAATCATAAGCAAAAGCGTAAAAGGTTTATGAACATAATTCTGAAAAGTTTTGTTTGTAAATTTAGTAATAAACGCGTCGAGGAATTTGGTTTGTCCGCAAACATTTTTTGGCTTTTTATCAACAAATTGGTCTGTTACATTAATAAATAAATGTAACAGATTTAGGATCAAATGCGAATACTCTTCTTTTTGAAAAAAATTTTCTATAGAAAAATTTTTGATAAAAAAATTTTCTATAGAAAAAATTTTCTACATAAAAAATTTTTTATGGAATTATTTTTGATAAAAAAATTTTCTATAGAAAAATTTTTGATAAAAAATTTTCAATAGAAAAATTTTTGATAAAAAATTTTCTATAGAAAAATTTTTGATAAAAAATTTCCTATAGAAAAATTTTTGATAAAAAACTTTCTATAGAAACATTTTTGATAAAAAAATTTTCTATAGAAAAATTTTTGAGAAAAAAATTTTCTATAGAAAAATTTTTGATAAAAAATTTTCTATAGAAAAATTTTTGATAAAAAATTTTCTATAGAAAAATTTTTGATAAAAAATTTTCTATAGGAAAATTTTTGATAAAAAAATTTTCTATAGAAAAATGTTTCTAAAGAAAAAATGTTGATAAAAAAATTTTCTATAGAAATATTTTTGATAACAAAATTTTCTGTAGAAAAATTTTTTATAGAAAAATTTTTGGTAAAAAAAATTTCCTATAGAAAAATTTTTGATAAAAAAAATTTCTATAAAAAAATTTTTGATAAAAAAAATTTCTATAGAAAAATTTTTAATAAAAATATTTCTATAGAAAAAATTTTTGATAAAAAAATTTTTATTTCATTTATTTTATTAAATTTTTTTTTTAGAAAAATTTTTGATAAAAAAATGTTTATGGCAAAATTTTTCATAATTTTTTCATAAAAAAATTCTCTAAAGAAAAATTTTTGATAAAAAAAATTTCTATAGAAAAATTTTTGATAAAAAAATTTCCATAGAAAAATTTGTTATCAAAAATTTTTCTATAGAAAATTTTTTTATCAAAAATTTTTCTTAAAAACTTTTTTATCAAAAATTTTTCTATAAAAACTTTTTATCAAAATTTTTTATCAAAAATTTTTCTTTAGAGAATTTTCTATAGAAAAATTTTTGATAAAAAATTTTCCATAGAAAAATTTTTGATAAAAAATTTTCTATAGAAAAATTTTTGATAAAAAACTTTCTATAGAAACATTTTTGATAAAAAAATTTTCTATAGAAAAATTTTTGAGAAAAAAATTTTCTATAGAAAAATGTTTCTATAGAAAAAATGTTGATAAAAAAATTTTCTATAGAAAAATTTTTGATAACAAAATTTTCTGTAGAAAAATTTTTTATAGAAAAATTTTTGATAAAAAAAATTTCGATAGAAAAATTTTTGATAAAAAAATTTCCTATGGAAAAATTTTTGATAAAAAAAGTTTCTATAGAAAAATTTTTGATAAAAACAATTTCTATAGAAAAATTTTTAATAAAAAAATTTCTATAGAAAAAATTTTTGATAAAAAAATGTTTATTTCATTTATTTTATAAAATTTTTTTTTTAGAAAAATTTTTGATAAAAAAATTTTCTATAGAAAAATTTTTGATAAAAAAATGTTCATAGCAAAATTTTTCATAATTTTTTCATAAAAAATTCTCTAAAGAAAAATTTTTGAAAAAAAAAATTTTTGATAAGAAATTTTGATAAAAAATTTTTATAGAAAAATTTTTGATAAAAAAGTTTTTAAGAAAAATTTTTGATAAAAAAATTTTCTATAGAAAAATTTTTGATATAAAAATTTGCTATAGAAAAATTTTTGATAAAAAAATTTTTGATAAAAAAATTTTTCTATAGAAAAAAAATTTTCTATAAAAAAAAAATTTTGAAAAAAAAAATTGATAAAAAATTGTTCTGTAGAAAAATTTTTGATAAAAAATTTTCTTCGAAAAATTTTTGATAAAAAAATTTTCTTCGCAAAATTTATGATAAAAAAATTTTTTTACAGAAAATTTTTTGATAAAAAAAAATTTCTATAAATTTTCTTTAGAAAAATTTTTAATAAAAAAAGTTTCTATAGAAAAATTTTTGATAAAAAAAATTTCTATGAAAAATTTTTGACACAAAAGTTATTTATGGAAAAATTGTTATAAGAAAATTTTCTATAGAAAAATTTTTGTAAAAAAAAATTTCGAAAAAAAAAAATTTTATAGAAAAATTTTTGATAAATGATGAAATGAATAATGATGAAACCAAAAAGAACCCTGGGAGTCAAGGATAACAACAGTAATTAAATTGCTAAATTTAAATAGTTCTACATTTGACCCTAGCCCTCATACAAGTCCAAATGATGGAAATAGCTTAATGGCCACGTTCCATAACACAAGCAAGTTCTTGACGATTGAGTTAATTCTCGACGATTTCGTAAGGAATTGAGGTTCTATATGGTACTCGTCTAGCTTACGTTATGTTACGTTGTGCTTTTTCTATTTTAAAATTATTTGGTTGCCAATATATCTCAATACGAAAGCTTTTCTATTTTTTCAAACAAAATTTTTTATTCAAAGGGAAAAAGGAAACCCTTTATTCTGTTTGTCAAAAAAATACTCAAAATATAACAATATTATTTTTTTTCGTAGTTCTTATTAAAATTTTGCTAAATTTCGGTTAAAGGAGAAATTATTAAATTAATTAGGATTTCTTAGCTAAAATTAATTTAAAAGCTACTGTTAATGACTTGTAAAGCGATTAAACTCTGAGCCAAAATAAGGTAACCTTTTCACTCAATGCAATACCAACCAATTATTGTAGTTTTTTTTTAGGTTTACCTTATCCACCAAAAGCAGCCAAAAAGAAAAATTGTCTCCACCAAAACGAAAATATTCTTCGATCTCTTGGGCATTTCGACACCACTTTATTTAAGCATTAACTGTCATGACCAAAGTTTTGAAGCAGTTCTTCCTCACAAGATTTTATGGTGAAGTCAATAAAAATAGGGTGTGATGCTAAACTTTTCCATATAATTTTCGTATTATGTTTATATTTTCTAGTTATGTTCCAGTACAGATCAAATTTAGTTCTTGTTCAGTTCAAGTTCAGTTCTAGTTTCGTATTATGTTTATATTTTCTAGGTTATGTTCCAGTACAGATCTAATTTAGTTCTTGTTCAGTTCAAGTTCAGTTCTAGTTCAGTTCTAGTTCAGTTCTAGTTCAGTTCTAGTTCAGTTCTAGTTCAGTTCTAGTTTCAGTTCTAGTTCAGTTCTAGTTCAGTTCTAGTTCAGTTCTAGTTCAGTTCTAGTTCAGTTCTAGTTCAGTTCTAGTTCAGTTCTAGTTCAGTTCTAGTTCAGTTCTAGTTCAGTTCTAGTTCAGTTCTAGTTCAGTTCTAGTTCAGTTCTAGTTCAGTTCTAGTTCAGTTCTAGTTCAGTTCTAGTTCAGTTCTAGTTCAGTTCTAGTTCAGTTCTAGTTCAGTTCTAGTTCAGTTCTAGTTCAGTTCTAGTTCAGTTCTAGTTCAGTTCTAGTTCAGTTCTAGTTCAGTTCTAGTTCAGTTCTAGTTCAGTTCTAGTTCAGTTCTAGTTCAGTTCTAGTTCAGTTCTAGTTCAGTTCTAGTTCAGTTCTAGTTCAGTTCTAGTTCAGTTCTAGTTCAGTTCTAGTTCAGTTCTAGTTCAGTTCTAGTTCAGTTCTAGTTCAGTTCTAGTTCAGTTCTAGTTCAGTTCTAGTTCAGTTCTAGTTCAGTTCTAGTTCAGTTCTAGTTCAGTTCTAGTTCAGTTCTAGTTCAGTTCTAGTTCAGTTCTAGTTCAGTTCTAGTTCAGTTCTAGTTCAGTTCTAGTTCAGTTCTAGTTCAGTTCTAGTTCAGTTCTAGTTCAGTTCTAGTTCAGTTCTAGTTCAGTTCTAGTTCAGTTCTAGTTCAGTTCTAGTTCAGTTCTAGTTCAGTTCTAGTTCAGTTCTAGTTCAGTTCTAGTTCAGTTCTAGTTCAGTTCTAGTTCAGTTCTAGTTCAGTTCTAGTTCAGTTCTAGTTCAGTTCTAGTTCAGTTCTAGTTCAGTTCTAGTTCAGTTCTAGTTCAGTTCTAGTTCAGTTCTAGTTCAGTTCTAGTTCAGTTCTAGTTCAGTTCTAGTTCAGTTCTAGTTCAGTTCTAGTTCAGTTCTAGTTCAGTTCTAGTTCAGTTCTAGTTCAGTTCTAGTTCAGTTCTAGTTCAGTTCTAGTTCAGTTCTAGTTCAGTTCTAGTTCAGTTCTAGTTCAGTTCTAGTTCAGTTCTAGTTCAGTTCTAGTTCAGTTCTAGTTCAGTTCTAGTTCAGTTCTAGTTCAGTTCTAGTTCAGTTCTAGTTCAGTTCTAGTTCAGTTCTAGTTCAGTTCTAGTTCAGTTCTAGTTCAGTTCTAGTTCAGTTCTAGTTCAGTTCTAGTTCAGTTCTAGTTCAGTTCTAGTTCAGTTCTAGTTCAGTTCTAGTTCAGTTCTAGTTCAGTTCTAGTTCAGTTCTAGTTCAGTTCTAGTTCAGTTCTAGTTCAGTTCTAGTTCAGTTCTAGTTCAGTTCTAGTTCAGTTCTAGTTCAGTTCTAGTTCAGTTCTAGTTCAGTTCTAGTTCAGTTCTAGTTCAGTTCTAGTTCAGTTCTAGTTCAGTTCTAGTTCAGTTCTAGTTCAGTTCTAGTTCAGTTCTAGTTCAGTTCTAGTTCAGTTCTAGTTCAGTTCTAGTTCAGTTCTAGTTCAGTTCTAGTTCAGTTCTAGTTCAGTTCTAGTTCAGTTCTAGTTCAGTTCTAGTTCAGTTCTAGTTCAGTTCTAGTTCAGTTCTAGTTCAGTTCTAGTTCAGTTCTAGTTCAGTTCTAGTTCAGTTCTAGTTCAGTTCTAGTTCAGTTCTAGTTCAGTTCTAGTTCAGTTCTAGTTCAGTTCTAGTTCAGTTCTAGTTCAGTTCTAGTTCAGTTCTAGTTCAGTTCTAGTTCAGTTCTAGTTCAGTTCTAGTTCAGTTCTAGTTCAGTTCTAGTTCAGTTCTAGTTCAGTTCTAGTTCAGTTCTAGTTCAGTTCTAGTTCAGTTCTAGTTCAGTTCTAGTTCAGTTCTAGTTCAGTTCTAGTTCAGTTCTAGTTCAGTTCTAGTTCAGTTCTAGTTCAGTTCTAGTTCAGTTCTAGTTCAGTTCTAGTTCAGTTCTAGTTCAGTTCTAGTTCAGTTCTAGTTCAGTTCTAGTTCAGTTCTAGTTCAGTTCTAGTTCAGTTCTAGTTCAGTTCTAGTTCAGTTCTAGTTCAGTTCTAGTTCAGTTCTAGTTCAGTTCTAGTTCAGTTCTAGTTCAGTTCTAGTTCAGTTCTAGTTCAGTTCTAGTTCAGTTCTAGTTCAGTTCTAGTTCAGTTCTAGTTCAGTTCTAGTTCAGTTCTAGTTCAGTTCTAGTTCAGTTCTAGTTCAGTTCTAGTTCAGTTCTAGTTCAGTTCTAGTTCAGTTCTAGTTCAGTTCTAGTTCAGTTCTAGTTCAGTTCTAGTTCAGTTCTAGTTCAGTTCTAGTTCAGTTCTAGTTCAGTTCTAGTTCAGTTCTAGTTCAGTTCTAGTTCAGTTCTAGTTCAGTTCTAGTTCAGTTCTAGTTCAGTTCTAGTTCAGTTCTAGTTCAGTTCTAGTTCAGTTCTAGTTCAGTTCTAGTTCAGTTCTAGTTCAGTTCTAGTTCAGTTCTAGTTCAGTTCTAGTTCAGTTCTAGTTCAGTTCTAGTTCAGTTCTAGTTCAGTTCTAGTTCAGTTCTAGTTCAGTTCTAGTTCAGTTCTAGTTCAGTTCTAGTTCAGTTCTAGTTCAGTTCTAGTTCAGTTCTAGTTCAGTTCTAGTTCAGTTCTAGTTTAGTTCTAGTTCAGTTCTAGTTCAGTTCTAGTTCAGTTCTAGTTCAGTTCTAGTTCAGTTCTAGTTCAGTTCTAGTTCAGTTCTAGTTTAGTTCTAGTTCAGTTCTAGTTCAGTTCTAGTTCAGTTCTAGTTCAGTTCTAGTTCAGTTCTAGTTCTGTTCTAGTTCTGTTCTAGTTCTGTTCTAGTTCTGTTCTAGTTCAGTTCTGTTCTAGTTCTGTTAAATAATAGTTATTTAAATATATGTTATTTAAGTTTATAAAATAAGGAACAAAAATTATAATTTATTCATTATAAAATATATTTATCAATAAAAATCTTTTTTTCGCATAAAAAGTCCTGAATATCTATGTAAAAATTTTGAGTTAGAAAATAAAATTGTATACGATCGATTTTTTCTTATTGTGTGTCTTTGACATAACAGACAAGTGAAATTGTCTTACAGAACGACAAAAATTATACAAAGCTTTCAGTGCTTACGTTTTCACTCAACCAGAAATGACACACGCTTTACAAAACCCCAAATCAAATGTTTTTAGTCATAGGACGTACATTTATGAATAAAACGTTTTACAGAACGAGGCCATAAATCTATAAGTCTTGAGAAAATATTTGTATGATGACAAAATTGAGCAAATATTGGCCTTTATACACGAAAAAGAACAGACTATTGACCTTTGGGTGAAGGGTATTATATGGTCGGGCTTGACCCACTAAAGCACTTCCTTATTTGTTTTGATAACAGTTGTGTTTTGGAACATGTGGTAGGATCTGGACAGGGGAAACTATTTCCCCCATAACAATAATAACAGATAGGAACAGGGACAGTTCCTCTTTTTGTTTTGTTCAGGTGCAAAAACAAAAGTTTGAAATTGTAACGCAGTGTAATAGGTTTAAACAATGAACTAAATAAACATCCATGATTCCGAAAATGACTATATTAAGCCCGTAATTGAAAAGTGGATTATATAGAGACTCATATTCGCAAACTAAAACTGCTTTTATTCTCATCCCTTCACTGTTTATCTTAGAAGCTAAAAATATCTGTATTATGTTGCGTCTACATAATTTATTTTTTTAATTTAATAAATTTAACTAACAAAGTAAAAATCTCCAATTAAAAAAATGACTCACGTCTACTGTGACTGACTCGTCGTCTAGAATTGCACAAATCAGCAGAACCCGACAGCAACTTCAGAAACAATAAATATTGTACTTTTTCCCCCTCAATCTGAAGTTCATTGGCCTCAAAAGTGAGTATTTAATATAAATAAATATTGAGATAAAGATTAAAATTAAAATTCTATTAAGTCGTGTGATAAGATTCCGCAATAAAATAAAATGACGTAGACAAAAAAATAAGGGAAAAAAGATTCAAATTAAAAAAGTTTTTTTTTTTTTTTTTTGAAAAATAAATAAACAGAAGATGAAGCTGAAGTTGGAAAAAAATATTTGGAATATAAGTAAAGAATATTATGATAAATGATAAATATAAATTAAAAGGAATTAAAATAAAGCAATTGAAAAGTTATTTTATATTATTAAATTCTTCAACATTTTGTAATTTGAGTCTTATTTAGAGCTAATAACGATATTGACTTTTCTTGTCCTGCTCCTTTCTTATTAGATTTCTTCATCATTGTTCAGTTGTCAGGGTTCCTTTTCAAGGAAAAAACGTGCAATTGAAATTAAAGTCCTGATACTAGAACTGTATCAACAATAGTGGCAACAACAATAAAAAGAAAAATCAATAGGAAACAACTACATTTTCCTTTCTCTCAATTTTCAAGGGCATCATGTTGATTTCAGGGTTAATACAAAAAGAAAATATGACATTTTCAAGGTATTTAGATAATGTGACCTTTAAAAGGAGATTTGTGTGAATATACCATCTTCTGTGTTTACATAATTATAGCTAGAATTTGTGTAGTCAGAGTTTCTTTTTATAAATATTTGAGATGTCAAGGAAACATATCACGTTTTTGAAACATATGTATATTAGAGTGTCCCAAAAAAATCAAAGCCATTTTACAGAAAGACGTATCCACTAAATTTTCATTTGACCCCAATAATTCACTTTACCCCAATAATTAAAATACAAAGTTTCATTCAGATCGGATATCAAGAAAGCGTGACGACTTGAAGCCAAAGTTTAGACATGCCAGTTATATGGAAAAAATTAGGGGTTTCTTCAGATTTTTAAAAAATTGTTTACTTAGAACTTTCAAAAAAATGTTTAATAGCATGACACAGATATCTAAATCGGCTTTCCAACGAGATATTAACTAGGTGTAGTCAGCCCATACCACCAGCAGCCGATGATTTTTTTTTAATTTTCGTAAATACCACGATCATTAATAAAATTCGTGAAAATGAGTATTAAAATCATTCAGTTGGAATTGGGATGTTAACAGTGTTGGTTGGTGCCGCTTTGGCAAAGAAAAAACAAAAACAAAATAGGCAAGAAACAAATCAGAATCCAATTTATAGCAACAAAATACATGGTTCGAGAGAAAAAAGAAATAAAATCTCGAACATTGTTGCCACGACACTATTATTTTTGTAGACATTGGAAATATTTTTGTAAATATTGGGAATATTTTTCAAAACAGAAAATTTTAGATTTTGATATTATAGAAAATTTTTTTATCAAAAAGGTTTCTGCATTTTTTTTTTTTGTCAAAAATTTTTCTATGAAAAATTTTTTTGTCAAAAATTTTTCTATGAAAAATTTTTTTATCAAAAATTTTCCTATGAAAAAATTTTTTATCAAAAATTTTTCTATGAACAATTTTTTTTATCAAAAATTTTTCTATGAAAAATTTTTTCTATGAAAATTTTTTTTTCAAAAATTTTTCTATCAAAAATTTTTCTATGTCAAATTTTTTTATCAAAAATTTTTCTATAAAAAATTTTTTTATCAAAAATTTTTCTATCAAAAATTTTTTTATCAAAAATTTTTCTATGAAAAATTGTTTTATCAAAAATTTTTCTACACTGGTTGGCATTGAAATTTTTTCTATGAAAAATTTTTTTATTAAAAATTTTTCTATGAAAAATTTTTTTATTAAAAATTTTTCTATGGAAAATTTTTTTATCAAAAATTTTTCTATGAAAAATTTTTTTATCAAAAATTTTTCTATGAAAAATTTTTTTATCAAAAATTTTTCTATGAAAAATTTTTTCATCAAAAATTTTTCTATGAAAAATTTTTTTATCAAAAATTTTTCTATGAAATATTTTTTTATCAAAAATTTTTCTATGAAAAATTTTTTTGTCAAAAATTTTTCTATGAAAAATTTTTTTATCAAAAATTTTATTTTATCAAAATTTTTTTTGTAGAAAATTTTTTTATGAAAAAATTTTCTATAGAAAAATATTTTTCAAAAATTTTTGTATAAAATTTTTATAAAAAAATTTTTGATGAAAAAATTTTTCATACAAAAATTTTTCTATAGAAAATTTTTTTATCAAAAATATTTCTACAGAAAAATTGTTTTTTTATTTTTTTTTTTTATAAAAAAATTTTCCATAAAAAAAATTTTATAAAAAAATTTTCCATAAAAAAATTTTTGTAAGAAAATTTTCCATAAAAAAATTTTTGTAAGAAAATTTTCCATAAAAAAATTTTTGTAAGAAAATTTTCCATAAAAAAATTTTCTATAGAAAAAATTTTGATAAAAAAAATTTTATTGAAAAACTTTTTACAAAAAAATTTTATTGAAAAATTAAAAAAAAAAAAATTTTATTGAAAAATTTAAAAAAAAAAAAATTTTATTGAAAAATTTTTTAAAAAAAAATAGAAAATTTTTTTATTAAAAATTTTTTTACAGAAAAATTGTTTTTTTATTTTTTTGATAAAAAAATTTTTATTGAAAAATTTTTGACAAAAAAAAATTCTATAAAAAAAATGTTTGATGA
The DNA here is from genome assembly GCA_933228675.1 of Stomorhina lunata. Lineage (NCBI taxonomy): Eukaryota > Metazoa > Arthropoda > Insecta > Diptera > Rhiniidae > Stomorhina > Stomorhina lunata. The sequence continues at coordinate 11,280,454 of OW121742.1, read as the reverse complement.
AAAAATTTTTCTATAGAAAATTTTCTTACAAACATTTTTCTATAGAACATTTTGTCATCAAAAATTTTTCTATAGAAAAATTGTTTTTTTTTTGATAAAAAATTTTCGACAGAAAAATTTTTTAAAGAAAATTTTCTATAAAATAATTTTGATAAAAAAAATTTATAAAAAATTTTTGACAAAAAAAAATTTCTATAAAAACATTTTTGATGAAAAAATTTTTAATAAAAAAATTTTTTATGAAAAAATTTTTAATAAAAAAATTTTTTATAGAAAAATTTTTGTAAGAAAATTTTCCATACAATAGTTTTTGATAAAAAAAAGATTTATACAAAATTTTTTGAAAAGAATTTTCTATAAAAAAATTTTCTATAGAAAAAATTTTTCACAGAAAAATTTTTGATAAAAAAATATAGAAAAATTTTTGATAACAAAGATTATTATATTATTATTTTTGTGGATATTGGGAATATTTTTCAAAACAGAAATAAATTCTAATAATAAACAATTTTAGATTTTTATTTTATAGAAAATTTTTTTGTCAAAAATTTTTCTATATTTTTTTGATCAAAAATTTTTATATATTTTTTTGATCAAAAATTTTTTATATAGAAAATTTTTTTATCAAAAATTTTTCTATAGAAAATTTTTTATCAAAGATTTTTGTATAAAACATTTATTATCAAAAATTTTTCTATAGAAAATTTTTTATCAAAAATTTTTGTATAAAACATTTTTTTATCAAAAACTATTGTATAGAAAATTTTCTTACAAAAATTATTCTATAGAAAATTTTCTTACAAAAATTGTTCTGTAGAAAATTTTGTTACAAAAATTTTTGTATATTAAATTTTTTTAACAAAAATTTTTCTATAAAAAATTTTCTTAAAAAAATTTTTCTATAGAAAATTTTTTTTATCAAAAATTTTTCTATAGAAAATTTTTTTATCAAAAATGTTTCTATAGAAAATTTTCTTACAAAAATTGTTCTATAGAAAATTTTCTTACAAAAATTGTTCTATAGAAAATTTTCTTACAAAAATTTTTGTATAGAAAATTTTTTTACAAAAATTTTTCTATAAAAAATTTTCTTAAAAATATTTTTCTATAGAAAATTTTTTTATCAAAAATTTTTCTATAGAAAATTTTGTTACAAAAATTTTTCTATATAAAATTTTTTTATCAAAAATTTTTCTATAGAAAAATTGTTTTTTTTATTATTATTTTTTTTTTTTTTTGTTAAAAAATTTTCGAAAAAAAATGTTTGTAAGAAAATTTTCTATTAAAAAAATTTTCTATAGAAAAAAAAATGTTGAAAAAAAATGTATTGAAAAATTTTTGACAAAAAAAAATTTTTGTAAGAAAATTTTCCATACAATAGTTTTTGATAAAAAAAAATGTCTTATACAAAAATTTTTGATAATAAATTTTCTATAAAAAAATGTTTGATAAAAAAATTTTCAATAGAAAAAATTTTTGATAAAAAAAATATAGACAAATTTTTGATAAATACAAAAATTTTTGATAAAAATTTTCTATGGAAAATTGTTGATAAAAAAATTTTCTATAGAAAAAATTTTTCATATAAAAATTTTTGATAAAATAAATATAGAAAAATTTTTGATAGAAAAATTTTCTATAGAATACAAATCTAAAATTGTTTATTATTAGAATTTTTATCATTCTACAGGTCGTAACTTTTAAGATAATTTGATGAAATTTGGCACAGTCTCATATTTTGGTCCAAGGACGATCCCTATCCTTTTTGGGTGAAATCGGATTACTATTTCGGGTGCCTCCCATAGGGCTGCCTTCCCAAAATAGAGTTTTTGTTCCTTTACATCCGCAAGTTTGCTTGTATTTTAATAATCTTCGGCACAAATATTGGTTATGATAACCTTAATCACTGTTCCTAATTTTGTAGAAATCGGCCCATATTTGACCATACCTCCTATACAAGACACATTCTCAAAAGACGTTTATATACACATAAAAGCATAAAAACATTAATAACTCTAAAGATAAATGCATTTGAATACTTAAACTTTGCACAGATAAATATTTTATAAATATGAACCAATAACTAAAATTTGGTAACAATCGGCCCACAATTGACCCTAGCTCTCATATCAGGCCCTTCGTCGGAAATGATATAGATCTCGAAATTTTGAAAAAATAGCACATAGTATACGTATATATGTCTCTAAGACTTAAGGAAAACTTGTTTATTTGTTGGTCCATATTTGACCTTAGCAGTGAAGGGTATGATATAGTCGGTCTTGAGCGACTATAGCTTTTCTTACTTGTTTGTCTTAAGTTTAAGTTTCTATTACCTATTTTTTTAAGATTAAATATGAAGGTTCTTGAACTATTTGAAAACCTCCTTACACACAACTTCTTCTTATATTACTTTGATGTCTCAATATAAATTCTACATTGTAAGTAGTTTTTACCACAATTGTTTACATTTCGTTGTAAATGTTTATTTAAGTAAGATTTTATTTTTAATTTTTTTTGCAAGAAAATTTTTTGTTTATTTTATTTGGAATGATTAATATGCATTAACTATTTGATCTCATGGTTTACTTAAAAGAATTAAATATTTGTGCACATAATTACAAACTTATAGAAGAACACAACAAATCTACATGAATAAGTCAGAACTTTAGTTATTCTCATGAATATTTTATTTAGATAATAAACTTAAAATAATCTTTTTTAAAACTGTTGAGCAAAACTGAAGAAATGATTTTTTTGCTATTTTTATACCCACCATCAAAAAGAATGGGGGGTATATTGAGATTGTCATTCCGTTTGTAATTTCCTTAATATTGGCTCAAAATTTAAAAACGATATATATTCTGAATCCTTATGAAATTCTAAGACGATTGAGCGATGTCTGTCTGTCTGTCTATCTGTCTGTCTGTATGTCTATCTGTCTGTCTGTCTGTCTGTCTGTATGTCTGTCTGTCTGTCTGTCTGTCTGTCTGTCTGTCTGTCTGTCTGTCTGTCTGTCTGTCTGTCTGTCTGTCTGTCTGTCTGTCTGTCTGTCTGTCTGTCTGTCTGTCTGTCTGTCTGTCTGTCTGTCTGTCTGTCTGTCTGTCTGTCTGTCTGTCTGTCTGTCTGTCTGTCTGTCTGTCTGTCTGTCTGTCCGTCTGTCTGTCCGTCTGTCTGTCTGTCTGTCTGTCTGTCTGTCTGTCTATCTGTCTGTCTGTATGTCTATCTGTCTGTCTGTCTGTATGTCTGTCTGTCTGTCTGTCTGTCTGTCTGTCTGTCTGTCTGTCTGTCTGTCTGTCTGTCTGTCTGTCTGTCTGTCTGTCTGTCTGTCTGTCTGTCTGTCTGTCTGTCTGTCTGTCTGTCTGTCTGTCTGTCTGTCTGTCTGTCTGTCTGTCTGTCTGTCTGTCTGTCTGTCTGTCTGTCTGTCTGTCTGTCTATCTGTCTGTCTGTCTGTCTGTCTGTCTGTCTGTCTGTCTGTCTGTCTGTATGTCTGTCTGTCTGTCTGTCTGTCTGTCTGTCTGTCTGTCTGTCTGTCTGTCTGTCTGTCTGTCTGTCTGTCTGTCTGTCTGTCTGTCTGTCTGTCTGTCTGTCTGTCTGTCTGTCTGTCTGTCTATCTGTCTGTCTGTATGTCTATCTGTCTGTCTGTCTGTCTGTATGTCTGTCTGTCTGTCTGTCTGTCTGTCTGTCTGTCTGTCTGTCTGTCTGTCTGTCTGTCTGTCTGTCTGTCTGTCTGTCCATCTGTCTGTCTGTCTGTCTGTCTGTCTGTCTGTCTGTCTGTCTGTCTGTCTGTCTGTCTGTCTGTCTGTCTGTCTGTCTGTCTGTCTGTCTGTCTGTCTGTCCATCTGTCCGTCTGTCCGTCTGCCCGTCTGTCTGTCTGTCTGTCCGTCTGTCTGTCTGTTGAAATCACGATAACGCCTAAACGAAAGGTGCTAGCTTACTGAAACTTAGTAAAAACATACTTCATCTCTGAGAAAATGTTGACATTGAAATTGGGAAAAGTCGGTTAACCTTTGACCGTAGCTCCCGTATAACCTCGCCTATTCTAATTGCTGATTTGCGAATAAATAACAAACTACAATAGTTATGATGATAAAATTTGGTGTACACACGTTTTACACAAGCCCCAGACAGCATATAATATTTCATCAAAATCGGTTTACATTTAGTCATAGCTCCCATACAAAAAACTTGCGGAAACAGCCAAAATTTCACCTACAAAATTTCACCAATAAATCTAAAAGTATAACAGATATAACCACTAAATTTTGCACGAGGAGGTCTTATGTCAATGCCAATCAGTGTGCAAAATTTTGTCACAATCGATCATTTGATCATTTGATAAGGGGGTATATGTTCGTCTGTCCGTCAGATAAAAGCGCGATAGCGCCTTAACGAAAAAGGCTACAGCAACAATATTGTACAAAAGGAAGTCTTATAGGAATACCAGTCAGTATGCAAAATTTTGCTACAATCGGTTACTATGTGACCATAGCTTCTATGTAAAAAACTTACGGAAACACAAAAATACAATAAGAAAACACGGTTTATGTCCGTCTTTTCGTCTGAGAAAAGCGCGACAGCTCCTTAACTACAAGAGCTAGAGAGATAAAAATGGAGTGTGTGCTAAAAATGGATAAATCGGTTCACATTTAGTTAGAGCTCCCATATAATCCTGGCCCGGGAATCACATTTATATAAAATTGTAAAATCTATGACTACTAAATTTAGAACAGAGAAGTTTTATGCAACTTTCAGTCAGTATGTCAAATTTAATAGGAATCGGTCCATTTTTAACCATAGCTTTCATATAAAAACTGCTCCCGGTAACCACTAAAATGCCAAAAACGCCAGTTAAAAGCTATTAAATTATAAACTAAATTTTGCACAAATAAACTTTAGGATGGCCTCATAGCTTTTTGTTCCTATTTCTTTAGCTTTTCATTCCTTTGCTTAACATTCTTGCCTCAGTTTTGCCCGCCACTGTAACTTTGAGTATCTTTTTTTTTATATAGCAAATTTTATATGACTGTCATCGTTGCTCGTGTGTAAACTTGGATTGAATCATATTTTTCTTTTTTTGTTTTCTTGCAAAAGTTTTATTTATTTTTCGTAAGTTACTAACTACATTCTTAGTTTGTTTGTCTAGAAGAATAATTGATTAAGTGTCATCGACATGCGAATACTAGTGTCTGCGTCCATCTCTCTAGCAGCCCTAAGTCCATCGGGTATTGTCTGTTGCCTTTAAAGTGCAGCAGAAGTGCTGCAGTAAGGCAGCATTTCGAGCTGCACCAACATTAATATCTACTTGTTGCTCAACACCAGCAGACGTCGCTTTCAGCAAAACTTTCAGTTGCTCATTTATAACCGCAGAATAAATAGTTTCGTTTTTAGTATTTTGTTGTTGCTGTTTTATTGAAAGAATTGTTGTTATTGCTTAGACGGTCATTGATCCTCTCGTAGTTTTAGTTTTGCAAAAATATTTATGCTATTCCTGGATTTTGTAGTCGCTAATGATGTTTTGCTTTGTAGTCGCTATAATAGCTATAATTTACATAAAATGTCACTTGAATAGACTGGACTTGGTAAGACATGAGAATCTTGGAAACCCAGTAGGAAATGATCTAGAAGTGAGCAAGCTTATTTAGTCGAGTTATAAAATGAGTTTAAGACTAGAAACATAAGAAAAACTTTCGTGTATATGTAAATCTTTGGCCTTATTAAAAAATATAAGTAAAAAGAGTGAATACTATAGTCTTAAAATAATGTTATATTCTAACCAGGGACCGAAAAATAACTGTTATTTTTGAATTTATGATTAAAACAAGTAAGAAAGTGTTATAGTCGGTCAAGCCCAACCATACGATACCCTTCACCATTAAGGGAAAGTTGTTTTTTTTTCCTGTATAATGACAAATATTTGCTAAATTTTTCCATCATACAAACATTTTCTGAAAACTTCTATATTTAAGCTGTTTCCGTCATTTGGACTTATATGACAGCTAGGGTGAAATGTGAACCGATTATCTCGAAATTTGGTATATTACAGTTTACAGTTTTTACAAGCATTATGTATGCAAAAAATCAACTCAAAATTCTCATTATCTTCAGATTTACGATTGATTTTTGTCTCATTTAGTGCCTTTTGACACAAAAATTTGTATGGGAGCTATGGTCAAATGTGGACGGATTTCAATGAAATTTGGTAGAGTGATTTAGGTTTACATAAGCAGTATTTGCTGTAAATTTCATGAAAAAATATTGATATTTGTGGCCAATATATCAATTCCGGGAAGTGGGGCATATGGGAGTTACCATAAATAATGGACCGATTCCGATGAATTTCAATAGCCGTGGTCCCACTATCAAAAAAATGATCTGTGCCAAATTTCATCAAATTATCTTAAGAATTGCGACCTGTAGTTTTATTACAAGGTTTACATGGGGGTCCAGCCAGACGGACGGACGGACGAACGGACGGACGAACGGACGTACATCGCTAAATCGACCCAGAAAGTGATTCTAAGCCTATTGGTATACTAAAAGGTGGGTCTAAAACAAATATTTCTATGTGTTACATACATCAGCACAAACTTATAATACCCCTTCCACCTATGGTGGTGAAGGGTATAAAAAGCAACCTCATGGAAATGTCGGAGAAAAAAAAATCATAAAATGCGATGCTTTTTTAAAAATCTGATTATTATTTTTTAGAAAAAAAAAAAATAAAACTTTTTATTTTATTCTTTCGAGCAAAAATAACAGTTATTTTAAATTTTTCAAGCAAAAAATAACAGTTATTTTTGACTTTTATTATTTCGAGCATGAATGAAAGTTATTTTTTGCCTTTTATTTTTTCGAACACAAATAACAGTTATTTTTGACTTTTATTTTTTCGGGCAGAAATAAAAGTTATTTTTTTACTTATATTTTTTCGAGCAGAAATAAAAGTAATTTTTGTGTTTTGAATCCATTAACTCCATTATTTTTTGAGTATATGTAAATTATTCAAAAAGAAGAGTATTCGCATTTGATCCCAAATCTGTTACATTTATTTATTAATGTAACAGACCAATTTATTGATAAAAAGCCAAAAAATGTTTGCGGAGAAACCAAATTCCTCGACGCGTTTCGATGGTTGGTTAAGCCATCTCTTCCGGAGGATTATCCCCAATTTAGACAGATCGAAAACCTCGCATTATTACTAAGTTTACAAACAAAACTTTTCAGAATTATATTGATAAACCATAAGTAAAAGCGTAGATTATCGCCTGAACAAAAACAAACATTTTTCAGTTTTCATCTACCTTCACTTCCCACATTCTTGCTGCAGCCGTCGGCTACTATATGCATAATGCTGTGAAGAAGGGGGGGGGGGGGGTATGATGTTTTAAAATAAGCAAGTTTATTTTAAAAATAAGCTGAATTCATGCAGTTTTATCAAAAAATAATAAAATAGTCGGGATGTAAATATTATTCAAAAAGAAGAGTATTCGCATTTGATCCCAAATTAAATTATTAAAAAATACAATGAATTTTCATGAATTTAAACAAACATAACTTTTATTTCTGCCCGAAAAATATAAGTAAACAAAATAACTTTTATTTCTGCTCTAAAAAATAGAAGTTAAAAATAACAGTTATTTTTGCTCGAAAAAATAAAAGTCAAAAATTACTGTCATTTTTGCTCAAAAAAATCAAAGTCAAAAAATAATTTTCATATTTGCTGGAAAAAATAAAAGTCACAAAATAACTTTTATTTCTGCCAGAAAAAATAAAAGTAAAAAAATAACTTTTATTTTTGCTTGAATAAATAAGTAAAGTAAAAAAATTACTTTTATTTCTGCTCGAAAAAATACAAGTCAAAAAATAACTTTTATTTTCTGACTTTAACGATAAAAGTTTTAACAGTTACGGTCCCTGATTCTAACTCATAAATTTATAGTATAACCATCTAATTCATCAACGAAAAATAATGCTATGACACTCTTATTATTCGAATTTGTCTACAAAATTCCTACAATAAGCCTTTGACATTTTGATATATCTTTTATTAATAAGATGGTTAATATGCAGGTATAACTGTATGAGTATAATACTTTAGCTATGCTATACTATAACCTGTATATTAGGGTGACAATGGCTGGTACGTTAGAAAACCTTTGTTCGATATTTATAGCTTTATATGATACCCTTCACTGCTAAGGTCAAATATGGACCAACAATTAAACAAGTTTTCTTGTGTCTTAGAGACATACATACATATACTATGAGTTTTTTTTTCAAAATTTCGAGATTCATCTCATTTCCGTCTAAGGGCCTGATATGGGAGCTAGGGTCAATTGTGGACCGATTGTTACCAAATTCTGGTTATTGGTTTATATATACAAAATATTTATCTATGCAAAGTTTTAGCAATCAAATGCATTTATCTTTAGAGTTATAAACGTTTTAGTGCTTTTATGTGTACATAAACATCTTTTGAGAATGTTTCTTGTATGGGAGGTATGGTCAAATATGGGCCGATTCTTACGAAATTAGGTATACTGATTAAGGTAATCATAGGCAATATTTGTGCTGAATATTATTAATATACAAGTAAATTTGTGGCTGTAAAGGACTAAAAACTCTATTTTTTGTCGCTTACGATCAATATTTTTGCTGTCATTTGCGATCATTTTAATCTAAGGGCTCGCTATAATATAAATGGAATTTAAACTGGTCTTTTATTTTACTTGGATCAAAGACTCTATTATATAAAGATTCCAACATTCATTTGCCGTATGGTCCCTTCGAAAACAACTAGTGGGGAAGCTTATCCATATCCCTACTCTGAAAAGCATTTGGATTCATTTAAAAGCAATGAAATTGGGGCCCCACATGCATTAAAGCCGAGAAAAGTTTAAAGACGATTTTGAATGTCGGAAATAATTACTGAACGCTACATAAACAAGTAAGAAAAGTCATGCCCGAGTCAATGATACCCTTCACTGCTAAGGTCAAATATGGACCAACAATTTAACAAGCTTTCCTTGTGTCTTAGAGACATACATACATATACAATGAGTTATTTTTTTCAAAATTTCGAGATTTATGTCATTTCCGGCTAAGGGCCTGATATGGGAGCTAGGGTCAATTGTGGACCGGTTGTTACCAAATTTTGTTTATTGGTTTATATATACAAAATATTTATCTGTGCAAAGTTTTATTTATCAAATGCATTTATCTTTAGAGTTATAAACGTTTTAGTGCTTTTATATGTATATAAACATCTTTTGAGAATGTGTCTTGTATGGGGGGTATGGTGAAATATGGGCCGATTCTTACAAAATTAGGTACACTGATTAAGGTGCTGAATATTATTAAAATACAAGTAAATTTGTGGCTGTAAAGGACTAAAAACTCTATTCCGGGAAGGCATTCCTATGGGAGGTACCCCAAATAGTAATCCGATTTTGCTCAAAAAGTATAGGCATCGTCCTTGGAGCAAAATATGAGCCTGTGCTAAATTTCATCAAATTATCTTTAAAAGTACGACCTGTACAATGATAACAAGCTTACATGGATAACCGGCCAGCCAGCCAGCAGGACGGACATCGTTAAAACAACTCAGGGAGTGATTCTTAGCCGATTGGTATACTAAAAGATGGCTCTCAGACCAATATTCCTATGCGTTACAAATATCAGCACAAACCCAATATACCCTTTCCATAGCTATGGTGGTGAAGGGTATAAAAATGCATTCTTTGTATTGAAAAGAAAATACATTTGACCTCAGTGATGTGGGCTATCTTAGTTGTCTGGTATCGTGCTTGATGATTTGTAATACTTTTTAACTTGTTTTAGTTTAAGCACTATACGCTTTTATTAGTCTATAGCCTGAATTACATATAGAGTATATGGTCTTTATAAACTTAGCTTTATGCCTAATTTTTGTTAAAAAAAATCTAAATTTTTGAACTTTTACAACAATTTTCCCTTCAAATTATTTGAAAATTGTATGTCTTTAAACAAAACTACATAAGCCAACTGCATAATTATATCATTTCAAACAATTCGAAATAAAATATTCCAAAAATTTTCAAAACTTGTAATCAATATGTTGTGAAGCATGAAAAAGAGAACTTGCAACAACTCAAATAAATGTCAATCAATTCGGAAAAAGGAATTCATCATTGAAACCCAACATTAAGTCGAACATTATAAAAAAAATACCAACTACAAAAACAACATAAAAAGTGTGGCAAGTAAGTGAGTGGCAAGTTTTTTCTTGGTTGTGGACTAAATCCACAACATTAAAAGACTCAATGAATGAACTAAATGTATAAACGAACGACTGACTGACAAACTTTGAAAACTTAAAACTTTTCAAATTGAAATACTAAAATTACAAAATCTTTAAAGCCGAGTTTCTTGTTACTTAACCTCAAAACGAATGTGAAAAAAAATGGCATCAGCAGCAGCAACGAAAACTTAAAAATTACCACAAAATTCAGCTTAAAGACATTTTCGTTAAAAATTTATTTGTAAATGCTCACGTATTTGAGCACAAATTAAAAACCATAATGAAAAATCTACAAGATTTAAGCAGAAAATCGCAGAATAGACTTTGTACTCTATTCTACTGTGACTGTGGAAAACAATAGAAAATTTCAGAAACTACGAATTATTTAAGATTTTCCACCGAAATACTATAACATACATTAACTGTTAGATTTAAGTATGTGTGTGTGTGTGTGTGTGTATTTTTGAATGTGTTATTGCAGTTGTATTAGTGGTGGCTTAAACTAATACAACCGCAAATATTTGGTAGATTTACATGGTTTTTATGTTGATATATATTTGAAAGAGTAAATTGCTTAAAATTAAATCTATGGTCTGAGTACTAACTTTTAGTTTAAGTATAAGACTTCAGTTTGAGCATAAAACTTTTTTGGAGTGTAACACTTTTAGACTAATAATAAGTTCTTAGTCTGAGTAATTCTAAAGAATGAGTTAAAGTATAAGAGTAATTTAAGTATAGTTTAAGTATCAGACTATTATTTTACTGTAAGATTTCAGTCTGGGTATAAGATTTCAGACTGAAAACAGCATTTGAGTCCGAATATAACAGTTTTGATTGAATATAAGATTTAAGTCTTAGATAAAGACTTTATTCAGAGCCTAAGTATAAAAGTATAATATAAATCTCATTGAAGACATAGACTAAACTCTTAAACACCAAAGTCTTAAGATGTAAACATGACTTCAGTTTGGTCATAATTCTTTAGACTTAGACTATTGTATACCTATGAGACCTTAAGCTTAGTATAAGAATTTAGAATAGGGTTTTAGTATTAAGTATAAGACGGTTATCAGACATTTTTCAAAATGTAAGACCTACATCAACATTTGGGTCTTTTTATCAGCCTTTAGTCGAAATACATCAGACTTTAGTCGTAGTATTTTCTTTAGTATAAATTTTAAACTCTAGGTTTTGTGTAAAATTTCTTTCGGAATTTCTCAAAATTGTGAAATTTCAATTTTTACAGACAAATTCTTCAATTTTGAATTTATATAGAAAATTTTTAAAATCGTTTTTTAGTAAAATTTTTCAAAATTTAGATTTTTTATTAAAAAAAATATTTAAAATTTCGGCTAAAATTCCTATTTAAAGAAAAAAATTTCAATTTTAAGTTTGATTAGAAAAATTCTCGAAATCATATATTTCAAAAAAATTTTTAAAATTTCGTTTTTTTAGAAAATTTCTCGAATTTATACGAAATTTTAAAATTTTTTGTGGAAAATTTTTTTAAATTACAATTTGGTATAGAAATTACTTATTTTTTCTTATAAAAAAAATCTTTCATAAAAAATTTGTCAAATAAAAAGTTTTTATTGTCAATCAGACTTCAGTAAGAATTGAAATAAAAAATTTGTAAACTTAAACTTTTCTTAAAAATGTAAAGTAACAAAAAATCGGCCTTTTTTTATATAAAATTATTTTTATTTTACTAGAAAATTTTGAAACTTAATATTTTCCTTAAAAGTTCTTAATTTTCATTAAAAATTTCTATGTTTTGAAATTTAAAATTTTCTTCAAAAATTTCGAAATCAGATTTTTCAAATCAAAACTTGCAAAAATTATATAAAAATTCAAAATTTGTAAATTTTTATAAAATTTTAAGATTTCAAAAAATTTCTATTAAAACAACACTTTTTGAAATCTTAATATTTTATATAAAATTTTCCAATTTTGAATTTTTATATAATTTTTCAAAATTTTGATTTGTTATAGAAAATCAGGTTTTCATAGAAAATTTTTCTTTTAATATTCCTTAAATTGCAAAAACGATTTTCTTTAGAAAATTTCTATAATTCCAAATTTTAATTAACATTTTTTCAAATATTATACTTTTATAGAAATTTTTTCAAATTTTGAATTTAACATAAAAAATATTTCTCAATTTTTTATTTAAAAATTTCTTAAATTTGATAGAAAATTTTGAACTTCCGTTAAAATTTCTCGAATTTTGAACTTCTGTTAAAATTTTATCAAATTTAAAATTTTAATAGAAAATTGCTTAAACTTATATTTATCAAAAAAAAAAAAAAAATATATATATATATAGAAAATCGTAATTAAATTTTTGAAAAATTTCTTATAAAAATAAGAAATTTTTAAAAATGTTTGAAAAATTTTCTATAAACATAAGAAATTTTTAAAAAATTTCCTATAAATACAAAAAATATTTGAAAAATTTCCTACAAAAATAAGAAATTTTTGAAAAATTTTGTTATAAAAATTAGAAATTTTTGAAAACTTTGCTAAAGAAATAAGAAATTTTTTAAAAATTTCCTATAAAAATAAGAAATTTCACAAATTACGATCTATTTTAGAAAAATTTTTGTAAATTTTTTATTTTCGTATTTTATAATTTTTGATTTTATTATGATTTTTTATTATAAATTTCGCATTTTTATTATAAATGTCGTATTTTCATTAAAATTTCGTATTTTTATCATATTAAAAATTTCGAATTTTTCTTCATTAAAAACGTTTTAAATTCCAAATTTTCATGGAAAATATCGGTTTTTAAGAATCTAGTCTTATGAGTATAAATAAACACCTAAACCAGTTTCATAACTCCATTTTATGATTTCACTCTTTTAAGTCACCCAAAACGCTTGAATGGATGTTGTTGGTAACTGCTGTTGTTGTTGTTGTTGTTTTGTTCTCTGGTTTTTAGCTGCAAATTGCAGTTTGTTGTAAAATTACTACCAAATTGTAAAGTTTTGTGATAAGTAGGTCACCATGCGTCAAATGTAAGAAAACAAGAACAGCAACAACAATTACGAAAAAATAACAACAATTACTAAAGCAACAAGAACAACAACAACAATATTTGTATACAAAACAAATTATAAAGCCAAAACAAGAACAACCAACAACATTTGTAATTTTGTTCGTTTTCGTCTCTATTTTAGTGTGAATGACGAATTAAACAAAAATAGAAGAAAAATTAAATCAAACTTACTACTTACTTACAACATGTTGCAAGACATTTTCAACAATTGTTGTTGTGTGGCCATGTTAACTTAAGCTTTGAATGCCTAAAAGAGGTAGTTTCAATTGTTTTTTGTAATTACAATTATTGTTGTTGCTTTTGCAATCTCTATGTAAATCTAAGCTTTTTTTGATTTTCTATTTAAGATTTACTTACATTTGTAATTAAATTGCCACAAATTTAGTTGAAGAATGTAAATTTTATATAGATTTTGCAAATGTAATTGCAACCAAACAGTCAGACAGTCAGTCATTCAGTCATGGTGGGTCATCATTGTTCTTTTTCCTCACGTCTTTTTACGAAATCGAAATACATCAGATAATGATGGAAAATCAATTTAAAGCCTTTAATGCTAAAGGTGTGTTCCATGACATATGAGAATAATTTGAGTTTAATTAAAGGCTAATTTTTGGTGTAAAAAATGTAAATAACAAGTTATATTGTATAATGTTAAATTGGGGCAAGGAGAGTTATTGTTTCAAAACTAAGTTTATATTTTTTAAGTTATTAAAAAAATCAATGTTTGAACCCTTATGAAATCTGAACCAAAGCAAACTTTTCATTTTTGTAAAACCTTTAAAATTATATGAGTTAGGAGAATTTTGGACAACATTTCATCGAAATCGGAGAAAGTGATGTTCACAATTATAAATTTTTTCGAAAAATTTATTTCATTCTTAAACTGAAAAAGGTAAATTAAATTTTTTCAAAAAATATTTTCCTCATTTAAACTTGATTGAAATCTTATTCAAATTTAAAATTTTGTCAAATATCGAATTTTTGCAGAAAATTTTAAATCTTTGGTATTCGAATATTCACAAAAATTTTAGAATTTTATAAGTAATTCGTATTCGAATACTCATAAGAATTTTCAATATTTTCATAGAGAATTTGTCGATATTCGAATTTTTGTAATTAGATTTATCAAAAATGTTTTTTCATGAAATTTTGTGGAATATCTATTTTTCAATAAACTGAATATCGAATATTGATCAAAATGTCTCGAATATCGAATTTTTATAAAAATCATTAAAATTGTCATATTTTGAATTTCAATATCATTTTTTAAAAATTTCGATTTGTCATCAAAAATTTATCAAATATTGAATTTTCAAATCGAATTTGCACAAAAAATTTTACCAATGTCGGACTTTCATAAAAAAATATTTCAAAAACTAAATAATAAATTTGTTAAATAACGAGTTTTTATTGAAAATTTTAAATCTTCGGTATTCGAATATTGACAACAATTTTTGGAAAAAAATTTCAATATAAGAATTATATAGAAAATTTGTCAATGTTCGAATTTTTGTATAATAGATTATTTATGAAAAATAGTTTTTCATAAATTTTGTGGAATATCAAACTTTTTATGAAAATTGTTGAATTTTTGAAATTACAAAAAATTTCTCGAAAACTAAATTTTTATAAAAATCTTAAATATTAAATAGCATTTCCTTTAAATTTTGATTTGTCATTAAAAGTTTGTCAAATTTTGATTTTTCGAATTTACACTGAACATTTTTCTTATACTAGATTTTCATAGAAAATTATTGCAGTAAAGAATTGTTTAAAGAAAAGTCGAATTTAAAAGGAAAAATCTGCGAATTTTCATAGAAAAAATTTTTGAATACCAAATTTTAATTAAAAATTATTCCAATATCTTATTTTTATTGAATTTTTTTTATATACAGATTTTTATAAAAAAATTTGTCAAACATCGAATTCGACAGAAAATTTTCAGAATTTATTATTTTTATAGAAAAATTGCCAAATTTTCATACAAATTTTGTTAAGTTTCGTATAAATTTTGTTTATTTCTATTTTTTATATAAAAGTTATTTTTTTTTTACAAAATTCTAAAAAATTCAAAATTTTTTTTATATAGATATTTCGAATTTAGTAAAAAATTTTTTTTGAAAATTCATAGTTTCATAGAACATTTCCAAAAAATTTATTTGTTAGTAAAAATTCCTCAGGTTTCGATTTTTTTATCACAAATTTACGATATGCTATTTTTATATAAAAAAAATCGAAATTCGAATTTTTAATAGAAAATTCAAAATTTTTTTTTTGTAGAAACTTCGAATTTAGTACAATTTTTTTTGCGAAAATTCATAGTTTAATAGAATATTTAGCAAAATTCTAATTTTCAAATAAAATTTTTAACTTTTCAAATTTTTATCAGAATTTGACGAAAAAATCGAAATTCGAATTCTTATTAAAAATTGGAAGTTTCTATCTTTAAGAAATTTAGAACATTTTTGATACTAAAAATTTTTTTGTAAATTTTTGCTACAAAAATTTCTTTAGTAAATTTTTGCTAAAAAATTTCTTTAGTAAATTTTTGCTAAAAAATTTCTTAAGTAAATTTTTGCTTAAAAAATTTTTTAATAAATTTTTTAGTAAATTTTTGCTCCTGAAAATTTCTTAAGTAAATTTTTGCTACAAAATTTTTTTTAATAAATTTTTGCTACTGAAAATTTCTTTAGTAAATTTTCCTACAAAAATTTTTTAGTGAATATTTGCTCCTAAAAATGTCTTAAGTAAATTTTTGCTACAAAAATTTCTTAAGTTAATTTTTCCTACAAAAATTTCGTAAGCCAATTTTTGGTTTTAAAAGTTTCTTAAGTAAATTTTTGCTACAAAAATTTCTGTAGTAAAGTTTTGCTGCTTAAAATTTTTTTAGTAAATATTTGCTACTGAAAATTTATTCAGTAAATTTTTGCTACTAAAAATTTTTTTAGTAAATTTTTTCTACTCAAAGTCTCTTAAGTCAATTTATACAAATTTTCTTTAAATAAATTTTTGCTCCTAAAAATTTCTTTAGCAAATTTTTTGCTACTAAAAATTTTTTTAGTAAATTTTTATTTAAAGTAAATTTTTGCTACAAAAATTTACTAAAGAAATTTTGTAGCAAAAAGTAAATATTTACTCCTTAAAAATTTTTAGTAAATTTTTGCTACTGAAAATTTTTCGTAGAAATTTGATATATTTTCTATAGAAATTGCCCACATTTTTGATAGAAATTTCTTAAATTTTCCACAGAAAATTGCAAAATTTTTAGAAAAAATGTTAAAGAAATTTGACAAATTTTCTATAAAAATTTTAGAAATTTGAGAAATTTTCTATAGAAATTTGAGAAATTTTCTATAGAAATTTAAGAAATATTCTATAGAAATTTGATAAATTATCTATAGAAATTTGAGAAATTTTCTATAGAAATTTGAGAAATTTTCTATAGATTTTAAGAAATTTGCTATAGAAATTTCAAAAATTTTCTAAAGAAATTTGAGAAATTTTCTAAAGAAATTTGAGAAATTTTTTATAGAATTTTAGAAATTTTCTGTAGAAATTTGAGAAATTTTCTGTAGAAATTTGAGAAATTTTCTTTAGAATTTGAGAAATTTTCTATAGAAATTTGAGAAATTTTCTATAGAAATATGAGAACTTTTCTATAGAATTTTGAGAAATTTTCTATAGAAATTTGAGAAATTTTCTATAGAAATTTGAGAAATTTTCTATACAAATTTGAGATTTTTTTGTATAGAAATTTGAGAAATTTTCTATAGAAATTTGATAAATTTTCTATAGAAATTTGATAAATTTTCTATAGAAATTTGAGAAATTTTCTATAGAAATTTGAGAAATTTTTAATAGAAATTTGAGAAATTTTCTATAGAAATTTGAGAAATTTTCTATAGAAATTTAAGAAATTTTCTATAGAAATTTGAGAAATTTTCTATAGAAATTTGAGAAATTTTCTATAGAAATTTGAGAAATTTTCTTTAGAAATTTGAGAAATTTTCTATAGAAATTTAAGAAATTTTCTATAGAAATTTGAGAAATTTTTTATAGAAATTTGAGAAATTTTCAATAGAAATTTGAGAAATTTTCTTTAGAAATTTGAGAAATTTTCTATAGAAATTTAAGAAATTTTCTATAGAAATTTAAGAAATTTTCTTTAGAAATTTGAGAAATTTTCTATAGAAATTTGAGAACTTTTACTATTTAAAATTTTTTTTAGTAAATTTTTGCTACTGAAAATTTCTTTAGAATTTTTTTTTGCTACAAAAATTTCTTTAGTAAATATTTTTTAATTAATTTTCTGGGAAATTTTTCAAAATTCAAATTTTCAAATTTGAAATTGAAATTTTACGTAAAACTGAAAGTTGCATTTTTTTTCAAAAATTCTCAAAATTTATAAAAAATGACAAAATTCTATCTTCCTATTTAATTTGATAAAATTTGTTTATTTTTAAATTTACTAAAATTTTAATTTTTGAGTGTCTCAAAAATTTGTTTTTATAGAAAATTTCTTAAAAATTTAATTTTGCTTAGAAGACTTAATATTTTTTAGATTTTCCTGTAAATAGAAAATTTCTTAAAAACTAAATTTTTTTAAAGAGAACTTTTTCGAAATTGTTGATATATTTTTCAAACCTATTTTAAATCTAAACTCATAACTTATTCTAAGTACTTACAGTCTCGACTCATACCAGCTGAAAGACATTTCTTAAAACGACAATATTGACAACGATTACGATTCAAACGTATCACCAGACACTTGCCGTCCCTCAGACAACGATATTCAATTTGTTTCTGGATGCTGCGACGAAAGAAACCCTGTTAATATAATATATAGAAACAATTTTAACAACTATAAAAACAATTTCAATTTAATAATGACATATTTGTGGAAATATGTCATCGGTATAAAAATCTCAATTACCACACGAACCTTACAACCTTCACAGGATGTTACGCCGTAATGATAACCGGATGCTTTGTCACCACAAACTTTACATGGAACGAATGATTTTGCCACAGAACTGTTCGAGTTCGAATCCGCAATGGCAAATTGTTGTGATGTGGATTGTTGTTGTTGCTGCTGCTGCTGTTGTTGTTGTTGTTGAGAAGTTGGTTGCTGTGATTGTTGGTGTTGTTGTTGTTGCTGTTGATGAAGTTGCTGCTGCTGTTGTGATGATTGTTGATGTGTCTGATGTGATGATTGATGCTCTAGAAAAGAAAGACAAAATTATTAGAGTATGAAAAAATCATTATTAATCATACGTTCCGATGAACTTAATTAGGGATAAGTTTACATTGGGGACATTTACGCAGTTATAAAGAATTGATTTGAATGAAATATTAAAAAAAATAAAGTTTAGACATTTATAAAGTTTTTGAATTATAAATTCTCTTAAAATCCAGTTTAAAAAGTTTATAAACTTTTCTTTATAAATCTCCATTTCAAATTGTCACCGTTAATATTGCGGTTATTCAATTTAATATGGACCCACAACGATCTAAGAAAAAAATCTACAACCTTGTTTTCCATAACGATTAAGCCCAAGTCAACAGTTTGAAATAAATTTTAGAAAAATTAAAATTACAAATATTTATTTATTTTTTCTATTTATTCAAATCAATAATGGATTTATTGATTTCATTATTTGACTCCTGCTGCAGGCAATAGCTAAATATCGGCAGTTAAAAGTGCAGCAAAATGAAGAAACATAAGACACAAATTGCGAAATAGCAACAATTACAGAAACAAAGACTTCAAATGCAACAAATGCTATTGTTGACACACCTACATATTCAATAGACTGCAAATGTAAATTTACATTTACACGAAATAAACAATTTTTCAAAATACACTTAAAGAAAATTCAGCTTTACCAATAATTAAATCATATTTTTGTAGTAACAAGAAATTTTTTTCTTTTAAAACCTTTATTTCCATGACATTATAATTTTATTCCATTTTGCTATTTTATTACTCTCAGTGTAATTTTACGTTCAATGGCCCCTTTTGTAATTTTATTATTTGTGATTTTTTTTCTTTCGTTTTTTTTTTTTTTTTTTTTTGTAAAGGTACTTCTATTGTCATTATTCCTAACACAATTTTATAAAAACTGTTGTTGAACTGAGGAAAAGCGGCAGAGAGACGAACGAGGTCTCTATTAAAAACTTCCTTTATTGGGTCTTTTATCTTCATCCAGGCATCTACACTTTAGCAGTCAAAGCGATTCGACTGAACAGCAACAAAAGCAAAGTCACTTAATATTCAGATACTCTTTTACTCGTACAATAGAAACATTAGAAAGAAATACAAGGAAAATATTTTAGAAAAATATTGGAATACATTTTGTAATGCAATCAAAGTGCAAATTTAAGTGCATGGGTATATTTTTTAAATC